>CABFVX010000915.1:0-88288 GCA_902151425.1 Timema shepardi
CTTGCCGTCGTGTGTCGCGCGGCACAAAACGCGTGCATAAAAGCAGCCTAATAGTTGAATCTGTCAATTAAACAGGGGGGTGTTTTCTAAACAGTCGATTCCAACTTAAACGTCACCCTCTTGAACATGGGGATTCTTAGTAATTAAATCTGTCATTTTAAATAAGGGGGTGATTCTAAATATAAATAGTCAACGCTATCCCCAACGTCACATTTTAGAACAAGGGGTGATTCGTATTAACTGAAACCCACCTCGGTGTCGTAGTTGGCTAACGCACTAGTCGTGTTGAGCTCGACTGCTGAGGACGAGGAGATCGAGGTTCGAATCTCGGTCGGGTGAACTGGGGGTGGTTTTCCCCAAATGGTTTTTCACTCTCCTTCCACGCAAACGCGGGTTAACTTCCTCTAATTCAACCTTCTCAATTCCTAATCCATTAGCGTAATTAGTACTTAAAGCATATAACCCGAACGGGTTGTAAGATGCGGTGCTAAATAATAATAATAGTATTAACTGAAGCTGACCTTCGCATATAGCGGTGATTCTAAACATGGCGGAGAAGCGTTTGTTTATTATCTAAAATGCATTATATGTTCAGTTGAGGCATCTTGGTAAGGGGATGACGGGGGTTTAACTGTTAATAATTTATAATTATGGGGCTGTCGAGGGTGAAGGCGATATTTAAAACCATCATTCACCACTACTATGAATAAATATATTTTTTTTACTTAGCTTATAATACCATAACATAGATTAACTTAACATAACATAACATTAATGTGTACGTGTTTCCAAAATAATTTTTTAATTAGTTCCCATACTCATTTATACGTTAATGCTTGTGGATTACCTGAAACTAGCCTCCTCATCCATACTCTTAGAATGAGTATTTATATCCCCTAGATTAAATACCATTTTAAAAATCATTGGCATTTTGTTCAAGTAGGTTAAAGAAAATACCGATTAGTATAAAATGAGACACCTCCAAAATAGCTTTAAACAGAAAGTAGCGACTAGCGAGCACTCCTTATAGTCCGGTCGACGTTATTCTAGTTTTGACCCTGATAGGCAAGACAAGAGAAGTAAAAACAAGAGAAACGTAAAAATATCCCTGCACAAAAGACGGTATAATTGTATGCTATCCCACTAGCATTTGAAAACAAACGGACAGACAAATGTAAAAGTGAGGTCAAACATTTGTTTTATTTTATTTTAAGGTTGGTTGAACCCTAAACTGTTTGTTGTTGGGAGTTCAGTTCGTAGATAATTGTATTATTAAACATTACACAAGAATAACTGCCAGGTTTGGTTACACGGTCAGTGTGTCTGACTTTGAACTGGCGGTTCTGGGTTTAATCATAGTGGACCTCATTGTGGTTGGTAATTTTATTTAAATGTTGGCTCTTCAAAAACTAATATTGATAAAGTTTATCTGTGCAATCTTATTAATTTTATTTAGCTTAAAATAAGTAGTTTCGCAGCTCACCTCAGTACTTCTTTTTGAACGCGAAAGTCAAAAGCTTTCCAACTGAATAATTGTAATAGTGAGCGCAACATTAAGAGTGATCGTTTATTCCTACTGTCTTCAAATTTAGACTTTATAAATATTAGCACATTATTTAGGATACTCAAAAAAAGCAACTAAGCAAAACCATTAATTAATGTTTATTTAGATGAAAATCTTAACACAAAAAAAGTTTAGTGAAACATCATTGATTGTTTTTACTAAACCTTACTAAACTATATTCTATAAAAAGCTATACAAACGTAAAGTTAATGCATCCAATGAGTCAAGATCCCAAGAGTATGTTCATATTTAAAGCTATAGCATTAAATGATTAATTTTATAGTGATAATTGTTTGTTCACTAAAGTTATTTTATTCTTATGTTTGAAAGTTTTATATAAAAGAAAATACTACCATGAGGACATGAAAATAAACAAAAATGAAGGATGTAACTAAATCAACGCAAACAAACGTTAATGTTTTGTAAATATATATTTAATGATTATAAGGATTTAAATCATGAACGGCCTGATAATGTCTAGGACCTATTTATCTACTGTATCATACCATATAATTAGAAACAAATTGAATTGAATTGAATAACCTTAATAAAATAATAAATACACAATACTTCTGAAATTAATATTATCAAGTCTAGAATATTTTGTTCCATGTTCAAAAAAAATGTTATACACAATGCACTAATATAAGTATTATGGCAATGTTTGTTTAGCCATGGATTTATGGATAAAGTTATGGAACAGTTTATGTTTATGTTGGAATGTGCTACAAGAAATTGTCCCAAGTATTAATGAGAAATTATATCTTACCTTGAAACACGCATTAGTACCATCTAATCTAGTAGTTTATAGTTATATTGAACTCAGCACTCACCTGAAAATAAATAAACACAAAAATTAAAATTATTGAAAAGGTAGATTATATATAGTAATATAGGTGTATAAACTCAATCGTGTTCACCCTTCTTAAGCTAAACTAAACATAAACTAAATATGTATTCTCAATTACATTTTTGTTCGTACTGTGAGACCCGACAGATTAAATTGAAATACTTTGAAATGAAGAAATAAACAACCAATTGGGCTCTTGAAGAGTACGTAAATGGAAGCTACTCTATGGCACTAGGATCTTGAAAATTCATTTCCGCACTTCCAAAAGAGCGCCACCTATCCCTATCTTGAGCTAGTTGTATCCATTCTACCACATTGCACCATATCTATTTCAGGTCCATTCTAATGTTATCCTCCCATCTGCGTCTAGGTCTTACCAATGGTCTCTTCCCATTGGGTTTTCCAGTCAATACCCTTAACCTGGCTCTAAATTCTCCCAATTACGCTGCATTTACCACCCACCGTAATTTACGAAATTTGATTATCCTAACAAATGTATTGTGATGAGTACAGGGCATGTAACTCATCATTATTTAACATCCTGCACTCGCTAAAAGACCTCGTCGCATTTTGGACCAAATATCTTCCTAGATTCCTTGTTTTCGTTTTTGTTTTTGAAGTCACAAAAAACTGAATTTTTTCGCTTTTTACCAAGCCCCGTGATTTATTCAAACTAATTTACAGATATTTGCATATATTATATACATATATATGTGTTATATAATTTCTTATTGTTCCCAGGATTGTAAAAAATAATGAAAGATAATTTTTATAAATTTGATAAATCTTACAGAATCGTAAGAACGGCCCCTGGAGTGACAATGGCACACTTTCCGTCATCTCGCCCCGTCCCACTAACTATCTCTCACGCCACGGCCCTAAAAATATGTAGTGTATGGCCCCTGGCCAACCCCCTTAGAACTTCCGCGGCCCTAAGTCAGGGGGAGAGGGGGTTGGATATAGCTGTGCTAAGCAATGCTATCCATTATTTACAAACTCGTGGGCTAATCTGCATATTGTAGCAACATAGAAGGTCACAAGATCAGAATTCAATTAAAATATAGTTGTATTACGACAATACCTAAAAAGTGAGTGTGAGAAATGAAATTTTTATTTGTGGTGAAAATTTTCGATAATACAGATCAAGCAAGGCAATGCTTATTTCTATTGTTTATTTAAAAGGCTTTATGAACTGTTTGTTTATATCATAGCACACGATTTATTAACTAGCTTATATTTCAAACAGAGACTACAAACAGCCGTTGGGTCATCATTGTGAAAGGGAAAACCCATATTTCAACAATAATACCGTTTTAAATCAGTCCAGGAATCGAACCCGGGACTTTGAGCTAAATAGGGGGACACGCCACCAACTGGGCTAAGGTGACGGATGCTATTGATATTTCCGGACTGGAATAAATAATTGGTGAACTGCAGGCTTAGACATGACGTAAGTAGTCAAGGGGGTAAAAGGGTGGGGTTGTATGCAGTCATCCGAGTCTTACTATAGTCCTAGGTACGATGTCGGGCGCAGGTTTCTATTTTCATGGCTTGGTGAATGTCAGGGGTTATACTGTATACAATTTTTCGTTTAAAAACATGGATATAACGTATTCTATACATATTATTAATTAAGGTAGACAACAAGTGAGTAAAGTCCCTATTCATAAAAAATATAGTATTTTACATTAATAACTGGCTGACATTTATTCAAAGCTAATGGTAATAAATAAAAATTATTATTTCCATGTAAAATTGTGTTTATCGGTTAAATTGTTGGTTTTTAAGAATTTTCATCAAACTGATTATATTAAATAAAATACCTGACACAATTTCGATACAAATTTGTATTAAAATACTTGTTATTTAATGTTTTATCTGGGGATGGGTATTTAAAATCTCAAAAACTTTGAATCCCGAATGATATTCTATGATATAATTTGACACCTATCTGTGGTTTATTATATACAAATTATGAAGCAAACCTAACATCCAGACAAACCTCAGAACATTAATTTTTCCAATTTCCTAAATTTGGATTCACGTATAATAATAAAAAGTTGTTACATTTAGCGGTCATTTATAACTTCTATAGCAGCTCAGGTCAAATAAAGAACTCGAGATTTTGGATTTTAAGGTAGAATAAAAATTCAAAAGTAATAATTAGCTTTCTTAAGTAAAATGAAGACTTTTTACTATATCTGAATTTAAAATAACACAAATAAATGGATTCGGTATTCAGGCTTCGTAGATAAATAAAGATTCAGAATGGATAGTTAGATTTCATAGGTAAATAAAGAATCGAATAGAATATTTAATACATCTTTAGATATAACTAATTATATTATAGCCTAAAATAATGTTAACATTTTAAATTACTTTAATCTACTCAAGTGCAATTGTAAATTTCTATCTCACTAAATTTAGAAATTAAGTTCATCTTTGATAGTGAATTACGAACGTGTCAATACAGCTGATTGCTCCAAAAGTAGGCTATAATATATAGGCCCTATATATGTATAGGTTATAAATATATAGGACCTATATATTTATGCCCTATATATAACTTTTAGTTTATTTATGCAAATGTCATGACCTTCAATTGCCTGATGTGAATGATATGTTCTACGCCCCCTTATGTGGCTTGGTGCCAAGATTAGCTATCAGTGACCTTAACTAACAAACCTAGAGAAGGACGCGTACAGCAGAAGAGTTTTTTTTAATAGTGTGGCAGGAGCAAGTGTCTTAGTCCTTCAGTGAATGCGTGGGATGTCGGATAACACAGACCATTCCTCGGACACGTTTAAGTGTTGGCTCTTTCTATACCTTCCAGTTTAAACTTGTTGACTCATAACCATTTATTTCACGATCTTTATAATCTGCCAGTAAGTTCTGGTCTAAGTTTAAGGTTGGTTGATTTCACGATCTTTACAACCAGTTAGTGAGTTTTAATTGAAGATTCAAGTCAGTTTATTTCATGACCTTTGAACCCAATCAGTAAGCTATAGTCAAAGGTTCAAGTAAGTTTATTTCATGACCTTTGCATCCAGACAGTAAGTTCTAGTCGATGGTTCAAGCTGGTTTATTTTTCAATCTTGGCAGCCAGTTAATGAGTTCTAGTCGAAGGTCAAAAGCTGTACAGAAACCGCTTCCCTATTAGCTTATGTAGCCTTAATTAGATACTCCAAGCTACTCGAGGAAAATTTAATTTGGGTATAGCAGGTAACTCTGGAATAAAAACATTTAGTTAACCACCCCAAATTAAGTTTTGGCCTTTTTTAAATACCGGTTACATTTTGTTGGTGGAAACACCTCTTTTTATGAATAATTCTTATTCTGCCTCATTAATTTTGAGACAGCCCAAATAAAACCTTGAGGTACAAGGCCAAGAACAACTGATTAATTCCTGACATCCAAAATATGATCGGGTGCACCTAGCACAAATGTCCTTACTGCCTGACATAATGTAAAAGTCAACTTACAGGTCAGCCACCTCATTCACTACAAGGAACACGGTGACTTGCGGATATAAGTAAAAACACGTCCACACATGGCAAGTGCCAGCCAACTGATGATGATGATGATTATTATGACGATGACAATACCAATAGTAATAATAATAGGCCAAAGAGGAAGAGATCGGGGTTTGATCATGGCTGGGTGTACTGAAAGAGTTTTATTTCTTAAATGGCTTTCCACTCTTCCTTCATGAAAATGTGGGCGTGACACCTTTAAATTTAACCTTTCTAATCCTAAACACAATATTATAGCTAGTACATAGACGTAGTTATAACCCAAATGGATAATAAGATGTGGTGCTAAAAATAATAATATTAATAATAATGAGCAGATCTTTAAGATATAGACTCGCTATGCAGGATATTCAGAGCTCAAATGACACCATTTTACGGGCTGTACGGGGTGACAAGACAAATACGTCCATGACGTCGGTGACGACCAATGACGGCACTACAAGACGTCAAATTTGCCATTGTATGTACCTTGGGGGTAGGTAGGTAACACACCAATCATCAGCACATAAAAAATGGAGTTTGAATTACATTATGACTAGCAACAGGCATTGAATTGCCTCAATACAGGTACCCATTAGGAATTTATAATTATTTCAAAGATTTTGCTGTTGACCCTGACAAGGGCATATATTGAGAGCTCAGAGGCATCTCGACTGAGGAAGTGGAATATTCTAAGCTGCTACCATCGTGTGTATAAAGGGAAGGAGTAATGGGGATGCCTGTGTTGGTCTGCGTGGCGTGATGTATGTGTTGCCTACCCCCAGGAGCATACAGTGCCAACTTAAACCCATTCAATACGGACGCTGAAAGCTGACGCCTGCCTGTAATTTGAGGAATACACACGAGACGTTAAAATTGCCGCGTTTTTGAAGCCGCGAAAACGCTAAAAAAAGCGCTAAAAAACAGATATAGACAGTATTTTTAGGGTAGAATTACTGGGTTCAATGGTGTGTTCCTCTGAAAATGGACACCATCCAAGATGTATTGGTGTGATTCATCTTTTGGAAGTGTATTATGAACACTCCGAAGGAGAATAAATACGTTGAGGAACTCATCCAGTATTAGCCTATCATCTTTCAACAGGACAGTTTCTTGTAATGTTTGAAAATCATAGAATGTATGCAAATACCTTTTTCAATATTACAGAATGTTATTAACGTCATTTGATGAGCATTTGAATTTGTTTTGTGAACAGAAGACACCAGATACGGTTATGAATAAAAGTATTACCGGCCTCAGCGGCGTATTTGGCTAACGCGCTAGTCGTGTTGAGCTCAACCGCTGAGGACGGGGAGATCAAGGTTCGAGTCTCGGTCGAGTGAACTGGGGGTGGTTTTTCCTAAATGTTTTTCCACTCGCCCTCCACGAAAATGCGGGTTCACTTCCTCTAATTCATTCTTCCCAATTCCTAATCAATTAGCGTAATTAGTACTTAAAGCGTATAACCCAAACGGGTAGTAAGACGCGGTGCTAAATAATAATAATAATGATAATAATAAAAGTATTGTCTGCCACTGAGCACACACAATGCGAGTGAAGTGTCTTGTCGCAGCTGCTGTGAAAACATTTTGTATAGTCTTATCAGCGCTGCCAAAGTCAGCGTTGTTAACGCATCCAGTTGCGTTAAAAGCTCCAGACACCCGGCTAACGCAAACACACTAGGCGCTTAAATCTATCGTATAGATTGGAGCATGTGGTGCACATTAACGTATACAACTGAGGTTTACGCGGCGTCAAAACTGCCACTCTTTCAACATCCGTATAGAAAGGGCCTTAGACATCTTTTAGCGCCACCATTTGGTGCCGTCGACCGCAAGTTAATTACGTGGACGTACTTACCTTGTCACCCCGTACAACTTGGATAATGTTATCCTTGTAACTCTGAACACCCCTGTATATACAGTCAAAATTCTGACGTCAGATAATCTCCAATTCAACCTGAACTGCTTGTTATCTGTATTTTGAGATGTTGGTAGAAACTCAAGATTGGACAATAAATACGGCATTGAATTTTGACCTGAAAAAAAAGAGAGTCAGGAGATATAAACGCTCACCCAAAACCTGTCTGTGAAATAGTGTTGTAGATTGTCGCCGTGATAAAAGCGACTCTGTTCCTTCAGTCGGCACACGCCATACAGCGCCCAGGCTGACGGTAATTGTCTACTTCCTCTTCCACTCACCGGCTCAGTTAAATCTACCGCTCTGCTTGGTACAATACGAGTGAGGAATACATCATGACATGACGTGTTCCCTCGTTGCCGAGGAGAGGAAGCAACATCTAGTAGATTATATACCCCAACATACAACATGGGCAGCATGTTGTCTCCTTGTTAAGTAGGCGGAGCAGCATCTATTAGACTTAATACTACGGCATACAACATGGCAACATTTTGTCTCATTATTCAGTGGGTATAGCAACATTTATAAGAATTAATACCACCATATACAACATGGGCAACATGTTGTCTCCTTGTTAAGTAGGCGGAGCAACATCTATTAGACTTAATACTACGACATACAACATGGCAGCATGTTGTCTCGTTATTCAGTGGGTATAACAACATTTATAAGAATTAATACCACCATATACAACATGACAACATGTTGTCTCCTTGTTAAGTAGGTGGGGTAGCATCTATCAGACATAATACTACGGCATACAACATGGAAACATGCTGTCTAATAGTTCAGTGGGTATAACAACATTTATTATACTTAATATCACAATAGACAACATGACAACATGTTGTTTCATTGTTAAGTGGGTGGGGTAGCATCTATCAGACTTAATTCTACGACGTACAACATGGCAACCTCCCTGCCATCTTCAAACTAGACTAAATGAGCTTAGAATTAATATAGTAAAGCGCGGATGGATCGGATACGTGGTAGAATGAGTTGGAAAAAGAACTAAACGATATATAGCAAAACCTTATTAGTATTGACAAAAAAAAAAATAGTTTTTTAAAGTACCTTTTTTTTCTGTGATCTTCCTATTCCTCTTACACTCATCTGTTGGCTCTTGGACTAGATTTCAAGTTCGTACAGGCTGGCCTTATTCCGACGAACCGTGGGTTTGAATCTCGTACAAACGTACAAATTTGTTTCTTTCTAATCTATTTTCCATTCTTACTATACGCACACGCGATGATATTTATTATAAATTTTGACCTAAATCCTATCCTTTAAAAAAATCTCGGGCGGGTAATAAGTTGCAATATATTAAAACTTGAATACAAACTGTATTTAGATATACATTAAATGTGTTCTCTTTATTTGAAGCCGACTGTACCGCTTTGATGCTCGAGACACGTTGTATTCTACTCCTGGACTCGACTGACCTCGGGTCAAGTCACGGCACGCGAGCTCTGGTGCGCATGCGCGCGCAACGTGGTGAAACCTCCTCTAGTTTCATTATGCGTCGTTTCTCGCAGACACCGGTTCTCAACTTGTGAATGAATTGTGATAATGTTACGTCCGCTCAACATCTTGAGATAGTCATCGCCAAGTACTTTTAGCACGCGAAGCATTTAAAAACAAAAGAAGATTTTTTTTAAAAATATTGAGGTGGGTCTCTCCCAGAATTATTTTTTTGCCTCTTTTTACGTACTTGGCGTCTTACTACCCATTTAAGATATTCAAATATTTACAATTTGTCTTGTGTTTTATGGTATGAGCCATCCGGATTGTTAACATTTCCACACTTTATTAGTGAATCTTGTTGTATTTGTTCGAGCTATCCACATATTTAGTTATTTTTGCTCACCTAGTCGTACTACCCATTTAGGCTATCGACATATATAAAGTAGAGATGATGAAGGTATAATTTAGAGGCAGTGTACCATTATTTACGTAGAAGGAGATGGGGGAAATATGTTAAAGTTAAAAACGCTCCACTACACCTGGTCAGGAATAAAACCTCAACCTACGAATCGCCGAAAAACCAAACTAAACGAGCATAACATCTTTATGCCTATGCCCAACGATATGGGATGCCACTAATGATCATATTGTTTATGTTATATATTTACAATATACACTAAAAACTATGTGTGAGAATGTTGGTTTATATATATAAAAAAACATCATTTCTAAATGTGTTTGGTTGAAAGAGTTGAATATTATTTCATTCTTGATTATAACAATTATTTATTAACTTAAATTTTAAACGTCAGATCAAATAAAATAAATTCCCTAAGACAGATTTTTTTCCCTTTTAACTTATTGGTTAACTTTTTCTTGGACAGTTTTTTTTACTAGGAAAATATGTATATCGCCCTGAATTAAGGTTTTCCTAGACAGCCACAAACTGATGACAGGAGACCTCACAAAGATGTTTTTTTAAACAATAAAATTACTCCTCTTTTTAAATAATTTTACTCGGGTAATTGAGGATGCGTGATCTAGGGCTTCAAATCCATAGGGAGCTGGAATGCGGAGGGCGGAGTAGTTGAGGTTCACTCCACAGAATAGAGCCGCATACAATGTGTTAAAACTTATAAAGCAAAACAATCTAAACATCACATTTTCTTTTAAAGATATAGTATTAAATATAATTCACATTTTTACAAAAATCAAAAATACGTCACGTCTTACTTTGAATCTGGTCGAAACGAATTATATTCATGCTAACGGATGGGATTGTATAAAGTAGGTAGAATTTAGAGGAGATACACTCGCATTTTCGTAGAACGAGAGAAAGGACCTACATATAAAGTATAATAATAATATTTAGCACCGCGTCTTACTACCCATTCGGGTTATACGCTTTAAGTACTAATTACTCTAGTGGATTAGGAATTGAAGAGGTTTAATTAGAGGAAGTGAACCCGCATTTGCGTGGAGGTGGAGTGTAAAACCATTTAGGAAAAACCACCCCCAGTTCACCCGACTGAGATTCGAACCTTGATCTCCCCGTCCTCAGTGGTCGAGCTCAACACGACCAGCGCGTTAGCCAACTACGCCACCAAGGCGGGTTACACATAAAGGAAAAAATTAAGTTCAGTACACCCGGCCAGGATTTGAACGCTGGTATCGTCGTCACCAGAGAACAAAAGAAGACATTCATTGCACTTGCCAACCGATGTGGGTGGAAAGAGAAAGAAAGTACAATCGTTATGTTTTGATCAGGTCACTTAGAAACGAAGATGGGATGACAGAATGCCTATTTATACATCCTTTGTGGGAAAGGTGTGTGTTTTGTTCTAAAAACAAACTTCCATTTCGAATTTCAAGTTCAGTGGAGACAAGTGAGATAAAAACGACCCAGGATATTTTCAGTCGATGCTCTAATATAGTTGAATAATTTTAGTAGGAGGAACAGTGTCGAAAATCTACAAAAGTTGATAAATTTTATATATTTATATATAAATGGTGGTGCCAAAACCATTAGATGATTTCTAACATGAAAATTAATATTTAAACTAAAAATTAAATATTCACTAGCTAAATAAAAGAAAACTACATACTACACTTTTCCAATTTTTGAAGATGTCACGCAGGTGAGCTCCACTGGACGTCAGGCAAACCTCAGCACGTTGTCCATCGCTTCCGTCATCATAGATGGTCGAATTATTGTTTCCGCCCCACCCTATATATACTTTAAGTCATGCTATTTGCGTCTGTCACCATTGCTAGATAATACTAACCACGATAAAATAACACTAATGATATAGAAAATAATATCAATACTGATATAAAAACAAAAGCTTGCATCGCCTGAACTGTTAATCCTAAAATAATCCAAGGGTAATACAATAAGCTAATGATTTTTCTTTGATGAGGAAATGATAGTTTGGGATGTGATGGGGGATTACAATTATAAAAAATAGAGCTACTTGTGTTTTTTTTAATCTTTCTTTCAATATTATAGATTATCAATAATTTACTATATACCTTGTGTTGGTTGCTACTCTTCAGATTTTCTCTGTTGGGTTTATTGAGTTAAGAGAAAATAGGTTTTAATATTAGCATACTCCATATTAAATTTAAAAGTAGCTCATCTCAAAATGATTTAGGTTAGAGACTAAAAAATTTCAATTAGTGAACAAAACTAGTTTTGTAAACATAAGTTGCAATTCTACCTTTATAAAATAATTGACATGTGGTATTTGGGCAAATATTATTAATCTTTTAGTAAATTCGTTTCTCCACCATAAACAAATTCCCACAAAAGTTAATTTCACATTTATAAGACTATAAAGGTACGTTTTAGGCAGTTAATTTAATACTAAGAGACAGGCAACAACAGTTTAAACCCTGATAGACTACATATTTCAGTTTTGCCAGGAGTCTTAACAAGGAGCCTTTATCTCAGTTGGCAGAAGAGCTGAGCTAAGAGATCATAAACTTAATCTACCAGCCCGCACCTACGGCCACTTGAGCTAGGGTGTCAAGCTAGCAGTATGCTTGATTACAGATAAATAGAAGATCCATGATTGAATCCCGGACGGGTAAACTGCTATTTCCCCATTCCCTCTTTACAATATTTAGTTGTACTTCTTCTAAATCCTTCATATCATTCCTAAATTGTTGAATTTAACCAGTAATAACTATTATGTCAATGCTTTGATTAAAAAAATAGTATTTATATTTAACAGTGGTTGATCCTGACTATCGTTGTAACAATGAGATAATGAGGAACCCCTTCAAGATCACATCTAATTGTACTGTTGAATGTATCCAATCAAAAAGCACACTAGAAAATAAGAAAACTCTGTAAGGTTAATTGAAATTTAAGTTGAAAACTAGTTCCATATCTCACCACCAGAAAGCATTAGTGTGAGGGTATAACCGAGCGGCTAGGAGGTCGCAATACGCTATATTAATCCTTTCCATAATGCTCGCCTGTTGGTTGAAATTGGGATGAAAGAAAAAAGTAGATGCTAAGTAACCATCAAATAACCATTTACTAGGGTTAAAAAAACACTATCGCTCCAAGTGGAGAGATATTCGTTATTAACTAATAGCCATCAATTATTTTCTCTAGGCTGGGGACTTCTTGGTCTATATAGATATACATTCAGCGGTAGGTTTCGTACCGTTCCGGTAGAGCAAGACGCACGCCCTCCCGACCAAGACCGATGACAAGAGAGAGAAACAGACAGGCAGACAGATGGCACACGAGGTCATCTGCCCACTGTTGGTTTATGCTCTTCCAATGGAACACCGCACTTGAAGAGCTTTCTTGCAAGACATCTGCCTACTCTGTTCACCAGCTCGACAACACAGTGTAATACAACTAGAGTATGCAATTCAAAAAACTAGAAATGAGACACTCGAAAAACTCTAGTATTATAGTAGACCAGATATTAAATATTAGAAAGAAACGAAATGTCATATGTTGAATTTAAATTGAAGGTCTTGAATTTTACAGAACTATGGTGTCAGACAACCTATAGCTGAGACTCGAGTGTATACAGAACTACTGTCTCAGACAACCTCTAGCTGAGACTCTAGTGTATACAGGACTACTGTCTCAGACAACCTCTATCTGGGACTCTAGTATATACAGATCTACTGTCTCAGACAACCTCTAGTTGAGACTATAGTATATATAGAAATACTATCTCAGACAACCTCTAGCTGAGACTTTAGTGTATACAGAACTACTGTCTCAGACAACCTCTAGCTGAGACGTTAGTATATGCAGAACTATTGTCTCAGACAACTTCTAGCTGGGACTCTAGTATATACAGAACTACTGTCTCAGACAACCTCTAGCTGAGACTTTAGTTTATACAGAACTACTGTCTCAGAAAACCTCTAGCTGAGACTTTAGTTTATACAGAACTACTGTATCAGACAACCTCTATCTGAGACTTTAGTGTATACAAAACTACTGTCTCAGACAACCTCTATTTGAGACGTTAGTATATGCAGAACTACTGTATCAAACAACCTCTAGTTGAGGCTTTAGAGTACACATGCATCTGTCCTAGTGACAATGTGACCCAACATCAGGTAGCTATTATGTCATGTGTGACGCAGGTGGAGTATGTGAGAGGGGGAGGAAGGACAGGCAGCTGTCTGTCGGTATAGTAAGTGACAAGTTGCTTATACTAGGTGGGCAAGTGGGACAAGATGTAAGTTTTCGTCTTAACTGGTTTTTGTGATGATAAACGAGGACTCAAATATTTCGTTGGAATTGGAGCACGAAATAAAAGTTTCAGTGCTAAGACTCAAATGCAAGCAAGTGAAATATCAAACAACTCTTAGTTGGATAAAAACTTTCACTGGTGAACACGGTTCCGATTGCCCTACACACACACACACACACACACACACACACACACACACACACACACATATATATATATATATATATATATATATATATATAATCTGGTTTGCCGGTGACGGGGAGTTCTCAGTTCGAGTCTTGGATGGTAAGTATTGACGGTGTTTACTAATAAATTGTATCCCACTCTAGTCCCCCTAAAATGTTATTACATTAATTTATACCCTACCTTCCTTCTTTATTTCCCATTAGGTTTAATTATAAATAGGCCTACATTATTGTGCGTATAACCCAAAGGGTAGGGAGAAGCGATAAGAAAAAATTATAAATAGTTCCATTTGTTTTTGATTATAAAAAAAAATTATCTCCAATAAAGGAAGTTGTTATTATTACTGGTATCCGTTTGACATTAAATATTGACAAAGAAAAACTACCATCACGTGAATAGTCCTTTGTGTAATAAAAAAAAAGGGAAAATTCCTATTAAATTATTTTCTATCCCAGATGCAATCGGGCATCTATTCTAGGGCTGGTCCACACGACAGGATACATCACATGGTCAGCCAATACACCCTTTCCGGTAGTCTGAGTGGCCCGACACATCCGGTTCTACGAAGCCGACCTAGAGCAGATAATTGTATTAATCACGTTTTTGTTGGGCTACACGACCATAATTCATAATCTCTCGTGGGAATTTCAAAGCCTTATTTGACAACGAGAAAAGTAGCTCAATCTACTTTCAAGTGTTCATAATTCAACTCAAGTGATCTTCAGCTTTCACTTTTGTAATATATAATTATATATTATCAATATCTATAGAATAACAGTCATATAATAGTAAAAATGTTATGAATTATGGCCACAAAACTATGTTTGTATTTTCTAAAATGTTCTTCTTGTGAAAATTGTATTGTAAATTAAATTTAGTTTACATTGCTAAATATTGTAAATTGTATATCCTCTGCTACCTTATTTATGGCAAATGGAGGCAGTGATAATGCACTAGAAAGAAGTCTCGAATATTCCACGCTGTTCTGCTTAAGAACGTTAGAGCACGAATTGGGTTACCAAAAATTCGGAGAGTTTTATTAATGAAAACTGTACATAAATAAATCTACTATGTAGTTCAGGTCTGACGTTTGGACATTGAAAAATACTCGACAAGAAAATCACAAAGCAACATCGCAAATCACAATAAAAATGAATACAAAATGATATCAGCTGTTGTTGAATAATTTAATTTAAAAAGATTTTTAAAAATATTAATAGATATTTATGGTTTGTTTGGGGAGAAAAATTAATTTTAATATAACATGTAAAATAAATTGGAGTTTAGTGAACGTTCCTTCACTAAATTCAGACATGCAGCTCTGCCATTATCTGTAGGCATTGTTGATCACAAATCCATGTTATTGGTATAATTTGTAGGAAATTTAATTTTCTAGGGATCCGCACTAGAGAGAAGTAAAACTCACCAGACACACAACCAAGTCACCGGTGGCTATGATATCAGTGATATATCTCAGTAGCCGTTGATATTCACACGTCCATCACAGATGTTGCCTTAAAATATGAGTGAAGAATAATAACCCGAAGCACAGGACGATCCCTGGATAGCTCAGTGCTAGAGCTTTGGCATTGGCAAAGGTTCCGGCGTATATTCCTTTTTACAGGTATAATTTCTCGATTTATTCGAATATGTCTCAGTTAGGCTGTTCTCCTTGGTTATAATCATTAATACCCAAGCTTCACTTTTCATATATAACTTACTTAATTGTATAGCGTTGCTTTCTTCCACTTGAAATCTTAGATTAAGTCACTTATAACAATAGAGTATGGGCACGTGGTCTAAATGTCAAACTCATTTAGACTGATGTGCTGGAGACGGGCAGACCGGAGTTCAAATACTATCCGAGCGTGCTGGTAGTAAATCAAACAATATGAACATGACATTTAATCTTCGTTCCCAACGATGCCAATATTTAATTAATGACACAAATGTGTGTTGTTTAATGTGGGGCGTTGCTATCCTAGCTTTTTTCTTTGTTTTTAAAACAAAGAATACAATGTTCACACTAAAAAAATAAGGGTTCTGAGATTAGTTACTCTCCCATTTAAAGAACATAAACAAATCCCCTTGTTCTTGGAATCAGCTATTAAGACATTAGTTCCTAGGCAAGCTGCAAGGAGGCGGGGCGCACGCGTCGCGGCTATAAATAACAGCTAAGGTCATCTCGCCTGCTGGTTATACGACCCTCCAGTCCTCCCGGCACGAGACTAAGCCTACCCATCTACGCGTTGTTGCTATTATTACACGTCGTACATCACGATAGTCATTTTTTAACACCAATTGATGGAGGTTTCCTCTTCTTCAACTCACTAACGAAAATTAAAAAGTCCATGAAAAAAAAATATTTTTTTTCATTTTCAATGCATTGTTATGTTTTCCTAGCTGTCTTTATTGCATTCTAACTGCAGGGTCGTAAAGGGAAATAAAATTAGAAACACAATTTAAAGGCCAACATAATACTAAAACTAAAAATATGTTTCTGGATATGAGAGGAGGTACTGTAAAATTAAGCTTTTATACTCTAAATATTATATAAAAATTAGTTTCATGAAATATAAAAATATATTAGTTGGTAAACAGGGCTTCCACTATCAATTGAGACCTGCTCCGGTAGCTGCATGGACTGGACTGCCGATGACAGGGAATGTGGGGTTTGAATCCCAGTCGGGTGTATTGAGAATGTTTTTTATTACATGATTTTCCACTTTCCTTCGAAGCAAATGTGGGTATACTGTCTCTAAATTTAACCTTGCTCATTAGCGTAATTAATAAGCATGCGTACATCCTGAATAAGACAGGGCAGACAGGTAGTAAGACACGGTGCTAAATAATAAACAAAAAACAAAAATATCAATTACTTCCATTTCGTCGGTGGGAAAAATATTTGATTATTACCTCACTTATTACTATCCGTTTGGGCTATATATTTACATGCTAACTGCCTAACGGTGTAGGAATGAGGAAGTCAGAATATATAAGAGATGGAGTTGTACTTACATTATGTGAAGGAAGAGTGGGAAACAATTTTAGGGAAATACATTCGTTTGGTAATCGAACCCTAAACTCCTCATCACCAGAAAACCAAACTAGAAGAGCCTTACGTTTATTCTGCATGTCACCAATATGGGCGTGGAATGAAATGTAGTGATTATTTTTATTTGCACAAATTTATTTAGTATGAAGTTACGACTATATTTTGATATAAATTGTATCACATAATTTTACAAACTTTCTCATATAGGCTCTCATAGTTTAAAAAAGTGTATAATCACACTTATGATTTATAACATCTCCTCATGAAAACAATCATCGTATTATATTACTCATATGGAAAGTCATTTATATATTAATTGTAAACAAAATTAAGAATGAAATGTTTATAAAAAAGTTAATTAATAATTTTGAAAAACAAGTTATAAATAATATGTACATTAACTTAATTTTCTAATTTATTTATCATTTAAAACATTTCCTATATATCCACTTTGAAACAAATTAGTAAGGCCATTTCAAACAATTTGGGAATTAATAAAAATCAGTCATACTGCCATAAATTTTAGAGCTAGAATTATAATCAAGGGTTTTTCACAAAGGTACATGGTAAAACCCTATTTTTGATTTCGGCAGCGTATATCACTACAAGATCCTTCATAATCTTGAGATGAAAAAATATTCTCGTTTAAAACACTCTCTCTAGACAAAACAGTAAAATGTTTTGAATGGAGAATCCCTTAGAACACCCAAAACAGCACCTTTGTCATCACAAGTTTGCTGATCTGTGTAATCGGTTGTTTTGAACGAAGCTACATAGGGAAGCCGCACTACTCGTCCGAGTGGTATTCACTCCGAGAGAACATTAGATCCTCCCCCTACCTCTACCCCTAAACACCCTCCCAAACCCCATTCCCAAAGAATGGAGCTTGGAGCAGCGCTTGGCCAATCACTGACCACCACTTCCCTTAGCTAACGTCATTCTCTGGACCAATTTAAATAGCATTACGGTATTTTCCCATACCCCATACCCCTTTCCCCCCAGCTTGTCGAGATTGAGAGAGAAAGAGAGAATCATTTCCCACGCTCGTGGGATTAAGAGACGCGCCCATTGGTCGACGAGACTGGTCGCATTACCGACACGTCCATTTGAAACAATAGGCACTCTTGTTGGTCTACGTTTACCTGGTAGTTTGAGCCACTTCTAATTCTTGCCGTGGGCTAGAGGGCTTTACTGTATGTGTTAAACTCACCCGTCCACTGTAAACACACGTTAATATAAACTTAGGTGATGTAATAAAAACAAGCTGAGTAGGTCGATAAACCTGGTTCAATTGCAACAAATATAATCACATATTCATGGTAAGGAATTTAGTTAATTTTATTCAAATAAAAAGATAAACAATTTCATGATATATTTCTCTGGTTCTGTTGTGATTTCACCAAAAGTTTAGACAGCTTTAAAAACGAAGGAAAAAACTAAATAAAAAATGTTGATAAAAATATATTTCTATGTTTGAAAGATTATCTTCGTTTTATTTGATAACTCCCGTAGGATCGTTCAATGTCACTACTCTTGCAACAGACCGATGTAGATTTATGGTGACGGGGAGGTCGGAATTCGATTCCCAGTCGGGTGTAATGCATTTGCATAGAAGGAGAGTGTGAAGCCCTTTTAAAAAAATCAACTCAACACTCGCAAAAGGGACGCTCTAAACCATTCAACCAAAGATTTAGGTAGATCTTTGTTAAACTCTATGCCCCAATTTAATCAATTAGATTTTTTAGGACATTCCAGGATTATAACCTAAGGCCTTTAGTTTAGTAGCGAGGCGTGCTACTGACTGAACTAAGTAATCGGACCAATTATTATGTTAAGTTACAAATATAAATCGATTAATAAGTAATTTTGTTAATTTTAAAGTTGTGTATCGCACACACGCGTCTTAAGTAGTAAACTTTTGAGCATGAACCAAGATTTAGTTGTAAAATGTTCGTATTTCAAGCTTTGTTGCAAGAGAAACCACACCTTTTACTCAAGATGGGAGAATAATACGAAGCACTAAGGCAGTACTTTTGCAGATTTTATGTCAAAACAATTTGTTAGTGAAAATAAATCAAATAGTTATCACATGGTTGTAGAATAAGTTATTGAATATCTGTCAAGGTTGTCCTAAAATTGGTGACCAACCTTACTCTTCGTTTAAAAGGTTTATCATTTAATGCCGCTATGCTCATGAAAGACAGTCATTATTTGTTTTTATGACCATGTGAATAAATTAACCTTTCTATTAGAGCAATATTGTATTTACTTTGGCCAAAAAATTGTTTTCATATTAATAAAAAAGCACTACCCTTAAGTTCTTATGGTTTGTGTTAGTATGTAAAGTAAATGAAACCAATGCGTTCTCGCAATTTGTTTTGTTCCCTCCGTTTCATCTTAACCTTAGATACACTTTAAAATATCTTGAAGCAAACATTTATATACCAACATTACAACAGTATTAGTATAACCTACAAAGATAAACAGTGACCACGTGATCTAAGACACTGCACTTAGTCACCTTTGATATTAAGTTGGGGATTAAATCCTGACCATGTACTTTGGGATTAAATTAATCACATTTTATTAATCTATTAATTGTAAACCACTGTCCTGAAAGTGATTCAAAGTGACTGTCCACAAGATAGATACTATCTTTAAATAGTAATAATAATATTTTTGGGGCCTTTAATCTACCCTCAATATACTATCCTAGCAATTAGTTTGAAGAGACAGTTCACAAAATATCAACCTTTTACAGTATGTATACCACTCTTATTCCACCTTCAAGATATTGTCATGGAAAGTGAGTCACAAAATATCAAACCTGGAAAGTATTTATACCATTATTAATACCGTAGTCTACCTTCAAGAAAATTCCCTGGAAAGTGGTTCACATAATATTAACCCTGGAAAGTATTTACACCACTTTTACTACGGATCCTGGAAAGGCAGGCCTCAGTCATATTTAAAAGCTTGCCACACCACCCATGTTTATTTTAATGAGAATGACTCCCACCCCCCAAGAACTAGGCGTTGGCGACACTTTCCTGGCAATCTCGTAATGACGAGGGGGAGCTTCCCCCACCCAAGTTTCCCTTGGACAAACGTTCATCATGTCTACCAGCTTGACGCTTTTGTCACTCGAATAATTACACTGCTACCACATTCATAGATGCAGAAACACTAATTTCACCACGCAGTATCTGTATCTCTTTCAAAAATGTATTAATTGCTGGAAAAAAAGTACACTTGAATCTAAAAAAAATCAACAAAAAAAAATTTTCAAAATAAAATAAACTCTATTTAAAATTACATCCATGCTTTTACACCGTAAAACTGACCATATTAATTTAAAATAAGCTGAATATGTTTTATGTAAAAACTAATAATATTTTATTAGTTTTGTACTTTTTATTGAAACCAAACCTGATAATTAAAAGTGAATCTAAGAAAAAAAACTCTTACACCAAACATATCAAGCTAATTTCACATAAATGATAACGTGGACTAACGTTATGCCCGTCTATTTTGGATTGTGGATGATTAGGAGTTCAGGGTTCAAATCATGGTTAGATGTACGGAGGGTGTTTTATTTCCTAAATTGTTTCCCAATAAACCTCCGTACAAAAATAAAACTGCAGGTGTACTGTACATATTCTCTCAATTCTACATTCCTAAATATTATTTCTTTTTTTTATGTATTTAACGTGCACTTTCTGAATCGACTGATTATATAACACACGATACTTTCTATGCGCAAGAGCGAAAGAACCTACAAATATTGCTGGCAAAGGTATTTTAATATACCTTCCATGGGGTTTTTTACACGCCACAATCGACTTGCGACAGACGGTTTTACTTCGCCTCGAAGGAAGTTGTGATATGGATTTTTATATCTTAAGAAAAATCCATCGACTCCAACTGGGTTTAAACCCACGAACATCGGGTCCTGAGACTAGCACTTTACCCCAAAGTCACTAAGATCAACCCCACATAATAAAGTGAAAAAACAACAAACAGAAAAAATATGTTTTAATAGTAAATAACTTTCTTTTTAGCACCACATCTTACGACCCGTTCAAATTATATGCTTATATACTAATTACACTAATGGTTTTAGTGATTAGTGAAGGTTATATTTAGAAGAAATGTAACCACATTAGCATAAAGGGAGCAAGTAAAACAAATTTGGAAAATCGCCCCCAGTACACCCAACCGAGATACTAGCCCCGATCTCCCCACTATCGGCAATCTAGTATACACGAGATTAACATCTTAGGCCATGCGGTCACCAAAGCGGGTAGTAAACATATTCATTTAGTGAACAAACCCAGGTGAAATTTATATATATATAACCGGGATTCAAAATCCATCTCCCTGTCATTGGCAGTCTAATCTATTGCGAGAGTGATGTTTAGATACTATGCAGCCACCGAATAAGATTTGAAGTCATTAATGTTAAGAATTTTCTGGTGGCATGAACTTACGAATCCCTTATGGCTAGAGAGCTAATTAGCTAGCTAGCCTGGAGCTTTTTAGACTGGGTTCTTTTTATTTAACTCAAATTCAGGAAATATAGATTTACCGTTGCTTAACAGGGTGGGGTCGAAACAATTAGATGATAAGTGACTTGAAAGTTAACATTTTAATTAAAAAGTAAATATTCACTAGCAAAGTAAAACAAACTACATCCTCCACTTTTTCACTTTTTGAAGGTAATGTCAATCAGGCGAGTTCCACCGGACGTCAGACAAACCTCAGCAGGTTGTCTAACACTTTCCTCAGCATAGATCGTCTAATGCTTTCCATCCAAGCCTGCATAGCGGTCAAGAGGACTGAGTTTCTAGAAGTTACCGATAGAAAAAAAAAATCTGATTTCTAAAGGCTCGAGTGTGTGTAAGACTGATCGCAATAATATTAAAAGATAAGTTTTGTTTATGTGTACCATGTCTTATTATCCGTTCAGGTTGTCCGCATATATGCACTAATAGGGCAAGAGTGAGGGGAGTGTGTTAAGCCATTTAAGTAAAACCGCCCTCAGTACACCCAACTGTGATTCAAACCCTGACCTTACCATCATCAACAACATATACAATACGATACGGACGTCTCTGACTGCAGTACCACAAGTGTGGGTAGTATTAGAGTGCACAAGGAAACATTTGGCAACTTGGAACTTGTATTTTTATCTTTGTCACGAATCTCCACAGTTAAACAACTTGCCTTTTTCTTGTATCTTAAAAAACAAACCTACGTGTGAGACCCAGTTTTAAATTTTTATTACTTTGTTTTTTGTTGTTGTAAAATAATCAATGGCTTTTCCGCAGTCGTGTCGACCTGGAGTTGCGGTTTCTCGCAACGTTTAATTGTTGTCGCGCACGCATTCTGGTTGCTCTTATGACGATAAATAATATAGTGGGAGGGATATAGAAAGAGGAATGAAAAGAAGTACAAGCAGTGTGAGAAGGATAGATAGCCCAAGTTAAGGAGGCCGCTTACCGTAACGCTGATATCCTTTGCATACGTATCGAAATCTTGCATTATTTAATAAGTGCTATTTTTATTTCAAATAATGGTTCATGACAAAATGTAAGTGATTTAATATATCTACATGTAATTATAGAAATAAAAAAACCTTATCTAATAAGTTTCATAATCTAAAACAAGGTTTAAAAAATGTAATAATAATATTTAGCACCACGTCTTACTACCCGTTAGGGTTATACGCTTTTAAAAAATGTAGAATTATATTATATTCATCAACGTTTCACGCAAAATATTATAAATCTGAGATGGAAATAAGAAACACAGATATAACCTTTCTGAAACAAATTAAGTTATTTTTGAATAGGATAACATTACATAATTTGAATCTAGTTGATGTTTATTTTAATGGTTTTGAAAGTTCAAAACTTGTATTCCCCCAAAAAGATCGAAGTGTGAGGAAATGTATTTACAATTATTATAAAGCGCCCTTAACGCAAGCTTCTTGACCTGATTACGGTGTGATGTGCTAGTATACAATGCTACAACTGCTAACAGTTGAAAACAAGAGGAATAAAAACAAAATAGTAAAAATTTAGTACATATAATAGGAAAAAGCTCTGGACTCCCTCTTGTCAATCACGAACTAAACTGGATACAAAACCTTTTGGGAACTATGGACTGATTTTATGTGATACGAAGTAAAATCTAATAAGATGTAATAAATCCAGGAAATACGTAGCTAATATAGCCCTTGGGTACATTTCGCGGGTATTTTTCATTTATGGCTAGTCTCCCGAGTGATTCATTTATGATTGACTGAGCCACCGAGAATAGAAAAAAACATATTCCCCAATGAATGACGTCCATCTGGTAAAATTTTCCAAAATATTACGTCTCGCTACTTGAATAACATTCCCATAGAAACCAAACACACGCGGCTATCTTATTTTAATAGAGACCCTGCCTTGGCTAAACGAGGCGAGTGTGTACATGTACTGTAGATAAGGACTGACTATTAACAAATGTGGCAATTACCTTGGACCTGGATTTACAGACTGACTCTGACCAAACATGGCGAGTGTCTGTACCTAGAGTTAAATACTGACTCTGACCAAACATAGCCAGTGCTTTATAGCCTACCTAGAGATACAGAGTGACTCTGGACAAATATGGTGAGGGGGTGTACTTTGAGCTAGAAAGTTTCAGTGAAAATGAAAGGTCAAGGAAAAATTATATGTATAAGAAAACAAAGAGAAAGGTTCAGATAAAAATATAGATGAAAACAGGGAGGGGGTGCTCGAATGTACCGCAGACACGCAACGCGACACACTGTTCATTTTAACGCAATGACACGCAAGATGGCGTGAGTGTTAGTTTATATGAAACACGTTGAAATAACGAGAAAAATAAAATCTTTATATAGTATTTAGATAATGTAAACTACACCCTAATGGTCTGAGGCAAACGATTTTCCGTGTTCTAGGAAAAGATCGTGCCGTGCCATCAAATCAGTTACCTGCATCAGTCTGCTCGTGAACTAGAATGTGATGCTCTTATAGTTTGTCGGTGACTGTAAAGTCAGGGTTCGAATGCAGTCAGAATTTCCCTAGATATGTTTTCACCCTCTATCCTCCTAAATTCGGATACATTTGATATAATTTAAACATTTCTCAACCTTAGAACTAAGACCTAAGATGTGGGGGTAGAACGGGAGGATAAACAACTTAATTACTCATCTACTTAAGAAAAGTAGACATATGATCACAAAAGCACATTTGTAAACTTATTAACACAATTAATTCAGATATAGAATATTTATTAGTTATAAGGAAGTTAAAATCCAAAGAATGTTAAACCAAGCCCACAGACATGTATTTTTGTCTTAGACCCGAACCTAATTTCCTTGGAGGGATAGTGGTTTGAATTAGGAAAGACCACATAGGAAAATACCCCTCATATTCTCTGTCACCTGCCACCCAGACTAGATCAGACTGCTGCCTTTGTCCGCCCACTGGTACGTGTTATACTTCTTGTAACGAGGGCGTAAATTCTACAATAGTTTAACTTGATTAAAGTAAAATAAATTTAGTCGAGGTGATCTAAGAATTGGTTGATAGATTAAATCAACATTAGGTTGAGTGATACTTGTTGGATTAGGTTAGGTTGTCATGAGTTTGGGTATTTATACCCTAAAAAACGTAAAATATAGATTATTTATTAACTTAATGTTTAATAATAACCTATATGTTAAAATATTGTATAAAAATAGTATTATGAATATCTCAAATACACCTTAAATTAACTAAAGTTTCTCAAAAATCTTGAATAAATATTTATAAAATCATATAATTCGTTAAAAAAATATTATATGTAAAAATATTGTTTATTTAGATAGCGAGAAGATATATTCACTAATCATGATTTTATATTCTTATGAAACCTTCTTTCTGCTAGTAATTTAAACGATTATAAAGATTGTTAATTAATCTAAATCGGTTGAAAAATGGCACCGTGATACGTGAATCAATTCATGAATCAAACCAAGGACCGAGATGTAATTTTTAAAGTTTTTAAAGTTATTCAAAATATAAATAAGGATATATTATATCCGGAATAATATTCAATTACTGTGAATGCAAAATAGAAACATACCATTTTGTTTACTCAGCGTAGTCTAAGCAATATGTATAGCCTATTCAAAATCAAAATGAGGTTTTTAATAAAAAATATTACATGCCATTCCCATCCTAGATTTAAAAACTTGTTTTAAAGTTATGCGTTTGGACAGTTAGGTAGTAATTTATTTAGCTTCTAGCTTATAGTTGTATAGTTTTAATATTTCCAAATAACAAATTGAATTAATGTATGCCATTATGTGTTAGGAATACTTAAAAACTAGGTGTTTTTTTGTTTTAGTATAATGTTTAATGAAATAATTAATCAATTTATAGTTAAATGTTTGGTAAAAGGTTAAAAAAAATGATTTAATAAAAATTTTACTGTAAGAAGGTTTAATTTGGTGTAGGTTATAAACCCACAACCGTAGTCGAATGGTCTAAGATCTAAGGCATCACACTCGCAATAAGGTGGATTGATCATGACAAACAGATTGGATTTCGAATCCTGGTTAGGTGCACTAAAATTATTTTCTTCTAAATGGATTCTTATTATCCCTCCATGTCAATACATACACTCCCACTACCCCCTAAGAGTATACGTGTTAATAGTTGAACTATTAATAAGACGTGGTACAAAACAAACAAAAAATAGCCAAATGCCAACTGAGAAAATCAATACTATGAAGAAAGAAGTGACTTCCTACATTCACATTCATGTAAAATGTAAATAATTTTTGGAGGGAACCTAAGTTAGTAATTTTATTTTCTATGCTAAGTTATCAAAGTTATCTTTATCTTTCACTACGGGCTTTACTATCGCTTTATTAGGAGCAAGATAAATATAAATTTCATTTCGAGATAACGTAATAGCAAATCTCTTTAGAGCAGGAATTACCTACCCCGGTGAGTAAGCCTAAGCTATTAAATGTGGCTCTGTGTGTGACTCCCTAAAGTTCCGTTCAGTAGGAACGAATGTCGACTCTAGTTATTTCTCAATGTTTTATGTTTAAGATG
Source organism: Timema shepardi (assembly GCA_902151425.1). NCBI lineage: Eukaryota > Metazoa > Arthropoda > Insecta > Phasmatodea > Timematidae > Timema > Timema shepardi. Next base: position 26,413 of record CABFVX010000915.1, read on the forward strand.
ATTAGTAAATTAGACCTTCTATCCAAGAAAATACTATCTCAGTAAAAATAATATAATTATACTCGTAATTCAATTAATATATGGAAATATTGATATAATTTATTACACGCATTGGTGAGCACGTGGTCTAAATATAAGGTACAGACATTTAGACTTATTTTCCGGATACGAGAAGGTCAGGGTTTGAGTTTTAGCCATCTGTTCTGAAGGTAGTGTTTCCTAAACTATTTCTTCCATTTATTCATCACAAGAGCTGGTACCTATTTACTCTAGATTATATTTTCATACACCTACTTATCATATAGATGTAATAATGATATAATATAATTTTATCCGTACAACCCAAACTTCTAGTGATACGTAGGTCCAAAAAAAAGCAATCAATTTACTAAGGATTAAAGTTTTTACACGTTTATATTTCAAAAAATTGAAGCCTACGTCCTAGTGTATTTATAATGTTGTAACAAATGACCCAAGTCCAGAAATATGACTCATTCAATATCACATATTTTCTTTGAGTTAGGTACTCGATATTAAATTCCCATCATTGCCAAAAAATAGATAATTGTTGAAATTGGGTCTTATCCTATCCCAGTGATGAATTAACGGCTGGGAAACTGGTTTTTGTGTCTGTTCAAAAATCAAGTTAGTTTGTAAATCATGTTATCGGTCTATTCAGAAACCAACTTTAATTTAATTTTATCACTGAACCTTAATACCCTTTCAGATTATACACTTGTGAACTAATTGCGCTAATAATTTTAGGGTTACGAAAGGTAATATTTAGAGGAAGTGCACCCGCATTTGCGTTAAGGTAGAGTGGAAAACCATTTTGGGGAAAACCTCGGTACACCCGACCAAGATTCTAACCCCACTCTCCCCGTCATCGATAGTCTAATTTACTGTAAGAGTAGCACGTTAGACCACGTGGCCACCAAAGCTGGTATACTTAAAATTAACACACACAAAAATCAGTCAAATATTTCAAAGGAAACTAGTAGTAAATGGAGGAAAATGTTGTAACATCTTTTCATTTTTTAAGCTTCCTGTACAATATAGCGGACTATTTACAAAACACTTATTTTTTCTTCTGCTCTGTTCCCCTTCAAGGCACACACTTTAGTAAATCGTCCACTGGCTGCGGTTTCAACCAAATTATGTTCGTCAGAAGTCAGACGAATAGCTGCGAACAATCCGGTATAATTGAAAGGTATTGAAGGCTGTTCACTGTAACTGAAGTAATTCGTGCGTCTTCGGACGAAAGCATCCAAAGTGCGAACTATTCCATCTCGATGGGATTTCTTGCAGTTATTCTGACGAATTGTATTGCATAGTGCATAGTTCAGGACGTATTCCACATGGATGTTGAGAAACGTATAATATTGACACGAGGGAATTTTACCCGCGAACTATTCCATCTCGATGGTATTTCTCGCAGTTATTCTGACGAATTGTATTGCATAGTGCATAGTTCAGGACTTATTTCACATGAATGTTGAGAAACGTATAATATTGACACGAGGGAGTTTTCACCGCGAACTATTCCATCTCGATGGTATTTCTCGCAGTTATTCTGACGAATTGTATTGCATAGTGCATAGTTCAGGACGTATTCCCCATGGATGTTGAGAAACGTATAATATTGACACGAGGGAATTTTCACCTGGAGTAGTATTCTAGGGGTAATATTATATTGTCTACAAAAAAAATTATTTGTACAATTCTCGCGAGAAAAAATGTGTTTTGAATTTATCTCTGATAATATATGCATAACTAGTGCCTTTATTTTTTCCTAGTGTTCCAAATCTACTGTTTTCCGAATGTGTTTGTTGGAAAGTAGATTAAGCTACTTGTTCTTCATCTTTTTTTATCAATTATTATAATATTATGCAGCAAACATATACATTTAACAATTTTCTCGGCACACTAAGGCTTTACTTCAATTGCTTTTTTACAGTAGTCTCAATTTGATAATAATGCCAAACGAACATTCAACAACTTGTCGTGCTCAAGACAGGCGGTTATTGAAAAAAAATTCTGTTGGTCCAAGTATGTATAATGGGAAAGGTATCATCAACACTAGGTAAGGAAATGTTTGTTCCTGGTAGTGAGTTTTGTCATCCAACAACAAATGCTCATGTTTCGAGATTTTTGGAAAGATTGGAATGAGAAAAAACCCCACCATTATTTTCTTTGCAATATGCTCCTACATCAATAGCAATAAACTTGTAATTTTGCCCTACAACCACTCGTAAAAACGATTAAAATATACGGTTTATAATGGCGATACATGCTGCCTGAGTGCTTTTGATTTTTTATACTTGTGTGTCTTCCGTATATACATCCAACACAATTTGGGAAGTTTCATTTATTCAAAAATCCTTCAGTTATAGTAATAATGTCATCGTCTCTTGGAAATGGGATACGTACAGCATGCAATGCATCCCAAAAATCCTTACATGTCTCAAGAACTAGTCTTACAACCGTAGGGTCTGAAGTTCTAAATGAATATCCCAATGTCTTGAACGAGGAACCAGTTGCCAAGTATCTACAAAATTAATTTATTTTAGATTTTTAAATCTACATACTATTTATTATTCTTAATATATAAATAAATATTCTAAAAAGGGTTGGACGGGAATGTTATTTCAACTGCAGAATGGGAACGGGAAATGAGTTTAAAAAATAATCAATTTTAAAATGTAGTTCTAGTGTTCTTATGTAAACTAACACATTCACCATGCGTATAATCCAAACGGGTAGTAGGACGTAGTGCTTGAAATAAAACACGTTCCCTGAAAAACCAAGATCGAAGAGGAACATGATCACGTAATGAGCACTGAATCGATCACAGAATACACTGATTTACAAAACAAAAGGCTTTTTTAGCACACACAAAACAAATCTGATCTTAATATTAGGCCTACTTTTTATGCGGAATTCAAATATGTGATTAGTTTTGCTATCATGCACACTATACCCTATACGCATTAATTAGGTTTGTGAGTTGAGAATGAGTAAGATTGAATTAGAGGAGTATTATATGCATTTACGTGAAGAAAGAATGGTAAACCATTTAGGAAATACCCACCTCAGTAGATCCAACCTGCATTTAAGCCCAACTCTCCTCGTTTTCGGCAGGCCAGTCCAACACGAGAGAGACATCTAATACCATTTGGCCACTGAAGTAGGTTTAAGCTCTGTTGTTTGATAAAATAAGTACAGTTTTATTTTATGAGGAAAAAATACCGAATTATCAAGTGAAGGTGAAGGAAGAGGGTCCTGTCTGCCAATTATAGCTAATTATCACCCGTAGAGACTCTACCGGTCCTAAAAACAACAGCCGTCGATTGAAACGTCAACGATAACACGGCCATCAGCCTCGTGGATGTATATATATAAAAGGAAACGTTGAGTTGCTGTTTGCCGTAATAGCTCCCTGAACACGAATTAATTCGTTGCCGCCGCATTTCACCCCATATCATTAGTGCGCGGCCGTCCTATCTTCCGACCCCTCCCCCTGCCCCTCAGCTCCATGGGGAGGAGGGTGTGGGATAAGGGGAGGGGGAGGATGTCCATTACAGTCCCACCCTTTGTGGAGGGAAAAATTGGAATTGCCTGCTAAGTGTCATTATGAGCAGCTATTACAGAGACTCCGCCCTTGTGGAGTGAGGTTTTGAAAAGAGCTCGGCTCTTAAAACTGTGACCCGTTCAACGTTGCTATGAGCCTATTATTTTTACGTGCCCCACGTCATACTACCCGTTCTATTAAGTGGGTAAGGACAAGTAAAGTGTAATTTAGCGGAAGTGTACCAGCATTCGCTGCCAAGATTAAAACCTTGACCACTCAGTCACTGAAAATAAACATGAAACTGATGCCTTGTCCGCGTGTCCCCGAGTATTGAGTTGTTATGGTCCTATTGGTATTTAAAATGAAATCATGCATTTATGTATTTTAAGAATCAAAGGCCTATAATAGCTAATAATGTAAGTTTAGATATTATTATCTTTAGCATGACATATTAGAATATACAACACTATCATCGGTGGTAGCATGGTCTAAGGTGTCACTCATTCAATAGAATTGATGTCAGATAACAGGATGATTGGTTTTCAAGTCCCAATAAGGTGTACCGAGGTGGGTTTTTTCTAAATCATTTCCCGCTCACTATCTCTCCATCAATGCAAATATTTGGATATTCATTCTAAACTATACCTTCCTCATCCCTACACAATTGACGTAAATATGTAAATAACCCGAATGGGTAGTAAAACGTGGAGCATAACAAAAATTTCTGGAGCGTGTATGTGTAAAATTAAACCAGACTCAGAGTAAAAACTTTTATAGCTAATTTACAAAGATCACAATATCAAATTCAATAAACCTAAGGTTGACAAAAAATTCAAAAAAGGTATTTTTATTTAATAAAGTCTACAATAAAATGTAATAAAATTTAAGTGTGTGTGTAAATAAATATATGGGCTTATCCCTCAACATTTTCATTTTTTCATTCGGAGCAAATAATTAAGTTAGTCCATTATATAAAAAAGTTTCGGAAACATTGCCATAGCTACCAGGTAGTTCCTCATACACACGGATAATGTGTTAGTAATTAACTCATCAGAGAAAATTCTAGTGACATTATGGTGAAAACCATCACGAAATAACAATGGAAGTATCTACTGCAATACATTATATGTGTATTAGCACGGCCATTGTTTTTTATTCTTGCTTTGTGGTTCGTTAATAGTAACAACAAAAATGAGATTCCTTTCAGAGATTGGTTTGTCTATGCATACCAGAGAGGCTTAGTGTATATTTTATAACAGTCCGGTATATTTTATAAACTATGAATACCTTCATAAAATACTTCTAGATAAAACCACTTACTACCAACAATTATTTTGCAAAAAAAATATATATAGTTTGACTTTTGTTTGAAAGTTAACTGTTCAATTTGCTATTGCAGGATAAGTTGTATATTTTCTGCAAATGTGACTATACTTAAACATCACTGGAAAACTATGACCTGTGCTCTACTACTAAATCACACACGTTTCCAAGATAATGGTTTTACCAATAGCCCCTATAATAATGAGTCAAGCCCTAATGACCTCACTGTTTCGGTAGGCCTATAAACTCTTATAATAATTATAATAATAATAATAATAGTGAGCCGTACATACATTGATAGTTGAATCGTACTGAATCAAGTACAGGATTAAGCGTGAAAACAACGCCCATCTGCAAGCAGCATAAAAGTCAAAAGTACCAACTACTCCGCCAATCTTGCGGTACCAAGTTAAGGGGACGGATATATAATACTTGGGTGAAAACATTTTTTTCCTCTTCTCCTCTTTACCCTTTGCTTCAGGAAGTGCGTCATCGTGCAATTTGAGGCAAGGGCTCCTCCTCCCTAGCTCGCACATTAGAAAACATCCCTTCCCAGCCAACAAAATCCCGCCAGCACATAATTTCCGGTAGAGCACATGACTTGATGTAAAACATACTCTTGGTTTACCAGTGATGTAGTTACCTGCACCAGACTCTATCTGAGCATCAAATAGGCTGGCTTCAAAAATAAGAGGCTCGGGGAGACTGAATTCAGAGAGACTAGCCTCGGGTATAAGAGGCTTAGAAGGGCTGCTTGCTGATCTAAGAGGCTTAGAAATATTGATGGCTGATCTAAGAGGCCCAGGGAGGCTGACTGCTGATCTTAAGATGTTCATGTAGGGTGACTGTTGATCTAAGAGGCTCAGGTAGGCTGACTGATAATCTAAGAGGCCCAGGGAGGCTTACTGCTGATCTAAGTTTTAGAGAGGTTTACTGCTCACCTATAAGGCCCAGGGAAGCTTACTGCTGATCTAAGAGTCTAAGAGTCTAAGAGTGGTTTACTGCTCACCTATAAGGCCCAGGGAAGCTTACTGTTGATCTAAGAAGCTAAGAAAGGTTTACTGCTGATCTTAGCGGCTCAGGGTGCCTTATTTTTTGATCTAATAAGCTGAGAAAGTTTGACTGCTAATTTAAGGGCTCAATCAGGATGAATTGATATAAGAGGCTCAGACAGGCTAATTGTTGATCTAAGAGGCTTAGGCAGGCTGACTGATAATATAAGAGGCTCAGGCAGGCTGACTGATAATCTAATAGGCTCAGGCAGTCTGATTGATAATCTAAGGGGCTCAGGCAGTCTGATTGATAATCTAAGGGGCTCAGGCAGGCTGTCTGTTGATCTAAGAGGCTCAGGCAGGCTGACTGATAATCTAAGAAGCTCAGGCAATCTGGTTGTTGATTTAAGAGGCTCGGTGAGGCTGTCTGTTGATCTAAGAGGCTCAGGGAGGTTGACTGCTATCCATCCGGGCTATGCATTCAATTACTTTGATTGTGTGGGGACGAGCACGATATAATTTAAAATGAATGTATTTATATTTCTGTGAAGGGACATTAGGAAAGTATTAAGTAGAATCTATCTTCCGTACACTAGGTTCACTACAAACAAAACAAGATGAACCTTATATTTAAAACGCGGACTCACATATGTGGCTTTTTTTTTTGTTCTAAATATAATTTTAATAGTTAATAAAGAGTGATATAAACATTCCTGGCTATTAACCCCTTATTTCTGGCAATTGCAAATTAAGTGCTCATATTACGTTCTATTTTCCGGAGTATTGGATACAAAATTACGCTCGTAATAGTAACAGGCTTTCTGCATTTTCACTTAAGAGTGAAATTGAGATAAGTTTCAATTTATTTTTTCCTTCTAAAATAATAACTTCATAATTCCTTATATTTTTAAAAAAATTCATTGAAATTGTTTCAATGGTCTCAATTTCATTATTATTGTTTTTAAGTAGACTACAGAAAAAAATTATTTATCCATAAGCCACTTAACGCTGTTCTAGAGAAGGAGGGGGGGTTACACAACACAGATCTTATATTTAAATTTTAATGCTGAAAAATAATATTTTGATTCATGTTTTCACCGTTTGTAAACATAATTAAGGATAGCTCTTGATTCTAAGTATTATTAAATCTGAGTCCTTCTTTTAGTGTCACAAAAGCTTTTCTATGAAATAATGACACCAAATGTGTACTGGCTGTTACATTTGAAGGATGTTAGGGGCAAAAAAATGTTAAAAAAAACAGCATTACTTGGTTAATGGAGAGCCCCAAAGCCACACCATGATGCAAAGTCGGTTTCTAACTGTATTACCTACCTAAGCTAAGCCCTATCTAAGGTAGGAGAGGTGCTAAGTTACCATTAGCAGTGTGTATTGCAAACACTGGCTTAAGTGACTAATGTCAATATATTCAGAAACCACTATTATCATCTTAGCTCTCTATATTATCAATAAAAAGTGTTACCAAACTGTTATAATAATACTTCTCTAAAAATGACTGCATAATAGGCGTTTTCTTAACTTATTGAAAGAACAAAATATATTAATAAAACAATTTTTTTTGGTGTTGTGACTATGGAAATAAGAAATATTATAATACATATAATTATAAATTAATAAATATCATATTCCCACTTGTATCTTGTCATAACTAGCTACCAAAGTAGATAAAGGTTTTACATTGCTCTGAGAAAGCGCCATACAAAATCTTTGTTTCAAAATAAAAAACATATATTTTAAACGCCTCCAAGCTGAAGACGGTTTGTATGGCATCATCAACTGCCCTTGTTTCTGCTAGTTTGCCATCTTCATTTATAAAGAGAACGCAGCATTTTAGAAGCTCTCGTTTGAAAAGTATTTTTTAAGTAATTCATGGATGGTTATTTTCATATGTTCGGGTTTAAATAATGTAAAACCGCTTAAAATAAATAACAATTAAAAAAAAATCGCGAATTTTTTTACTTATAAAAGTAAAGTATATGAATTTCAGATCATATAAAATGGCGAATGGATACACTGTAGCTTTTCCTAGTTGTCACCACCTCTCTTATCAGAGATAGGGTATATGGGACCTATTAACGTTCAAACAAAATGTCATATTTATTACTGGTGAGGCATTTTAAAATAATTTTTATTTAAACTTTTTAAAAAGCTTTGTTTTGATGTAGAGTTATTTATCCATTGTAATATTATGATAAAGTTTAACAGATCAAAGACACACAGATAAAAGCAAATGTAATGTATTTTATTGAAAGGCTTAAATTTATATTTATTTTTTTACTCAAAAGTATGCAGGAAAACGCTAAGTAAGTGAACTTAATCTAGGACCATACCATTTTCTCCAAAATCTAACAAATATATATAGGCTATATAATTCGGACAAAAGACTAATCTAGACACTATCTCAATCCCCATTTGTTATTATGTAAATCTTCAGGACTATTTTTATAAGTGGAATATGTCCTAAAATACTATTTTAATGATAACGCTTCTCATAAATTAAATAAGGGTACCAGGATTGATTACCAACATGTTCAAAATATCTGTATTTTTGTAAACTAAGACTTCCATATCATAGTTATAAATTAATTCCTGGGAGAACTGAATGCTTTGTTTGATAGAGAATTAAGTTAGTTTGTAAGTTATGAACTTGCATAAGCACTCTGCTGTAGTTACTTATAATGATAGTTATAATAAATACACTAATTTTACATAGAGTAGAAAATAGTGATATTTTTGAAGAAAAAACCCCATAGTGGGATTTAATCTGTGGACCTATGATTTAGTTTAGATCCCTGTCCAGACAAATACTATTGCCCCAGCCAGTACAAGACTGCTTTGCTATAACTAAAAGATTAAGTACTTTGAATTAATTACATGTAAAAAAAATCCCAAACGTCCTCTTTCCAGTTCTATTTTGCACTATATTACTTATTTAAAATAAAAAATAACCAACTTATTTTACTCTAGTATTTTTAAGATATTTTGTGACGCATAAAGGACAAGATACCTGTTTAGAAAATACATCAAACTTATTTTAATTCGGGCCTGTAAAAATTACACTTATGCAGTGATTAATTGGTACAATTATAGCCCATTTGCAAGTTCGTCCCAAGTGGACAGTAATACAAGTAAAACCAACTTTAAATCAAACCTAGACAAGTACTAGGGCATTTCCAAGGCAACGGTCTTATCTAGTCTGCTTTGCCAATGAAATAAAGCTTAGGGTTCATATCCCTCCGGGAAATGCTCAAGTTTGTATTCTAAATGATTTCCTACTTTTCCTACACACAAATGCAGGTACGTTTCCTATAAATTATAACCTTCTCAGCCAGATCCAATTGGTTTGAATATGTGTATAGTCGTGGTACCAAAATAATAATAAAAAATCTGTCTATAAGTTTTTTAATCATACTTTCTAAGAGAAATATTTTGCTTAGTTTTTTCCTAGAATGCCGTTCCTTCCCTGCTCATTTATTTTGTCATTCTCTTGTTCGTCAGATACCCAGTGAATTATGTAATGAAGAATCTTCCATTAAATGTGGCTCACAAAGGTGAGGTTGCATGTACGTGCAGTAATGAGACAGAGAGAGGGGTGTGTGGAGGGTGGTTGCCATGGCAACCATAGTACCGCTGGGGGTTGGGAAGGCTCGCAGGGGTTAAGGGTGGGGGGAGTGAAGCGAGGCATTGTGGGGAGGACTTCTAATCAGGTTATACACAGAGTCGGGTCATACTGCTGCTCGTCATAGCATGCTCCGAAAAACAACCACACCCACACCGAGATGTGACGTCATCATATGAGCCTCTTAAGGGTGCTGACTTCTCTGAGGAAAATATATTCATACTGTGGTAGGTTTATTTCCTATGAAAATGACATAGTTGAAGCTTCAAAAACACTTAATCAATCTATACTATACCGCCAATGATGGGGAGGGCGGAGTTCGTTCCCGATAGGGTGTTTTGAGAGGGGATTTCCATAATAAGTTTTCCACTATCCCTCCACGCAAATATGGGTATACTTCACCAAAATTAAACCTACTTATTTATTTATGTGAGGTATTTAACGTGCACTCTATGATTCTACTTATTATATCAGCACAAGATAGTTTCGATGAGCGAGAAAGAAAGATTCTGCTAATTTTGGGTAGGAAAGTTATTTTCACATAACTTCCCGGGTTCTTTAATATGCTATAATCAACATAGTGCCAACGGCCTTACTTCTCCTCCAAAGAAAGTTGTGAAACAAATTCTTATCACTCTAGAAAAATCCGTCGACCCCCGGCAGGGCTTGAACCCATGAACATAGGGTTTTGAGGCGAGCACTTTACTCCAATATCACGAAGGCAAACATACTTTAAATAAATGACACACGTCATTCATTATCATGTGCTAAACGAATTTATCACAAAAATAGTTCCTTAAAACTGAAAAGGTTCACTCAAAGTTTAAATGGATTAAATATTTCCAGTATGTATAATAATAATAATAATAATAATAATAATAATAATAATAATAATAATAATAATAATTGGAAGGTTGGATCGATTTTACTTTAATTCCAAGTTTTCCTTTCACATATGAACTTAAAGACTCAAATCTGAAGCCGAATATCAGAAAACACTGTTAGCGTATAGAGCCGCTTACACCTACGCGAATAAAATTTATTCCAAACCAAGTGAAGAAAATTCTTCATACCTACAGATACAATAGCGTTGATTGTTAACCCGAGTTGGGGACGTTTAAATATCATGTGTAATTTAAGAAGTGGTTTGGTATTGAAAATTGTGGCTCATTCCCAAACGAAGTTGATGGTTGACATGTCTCTGGATCCGAAACCTTACATTTTAAGTTTAATAATTAAATTAAATGATAAATAGGTGAAACTAGCTAATTTTTAATGACAGTTCACTCTAAATGTCACCTTTCTTATATCAAATAAATGGTAAAAAGCATAGATCAAGCCTTCTTTGAATATAGTATTTTTTTTAAATATCATGGTAGAAAATTTCAAGATAGTTAAAGATTGTTTTTTACAGCACTGCATCTTACTACCCGTTCGGGATGTACGCTTATATAATAGTTACTCTAATTTTCGAGTAATTAGAAGGTTTAATTCAAACTAAGTTTACCTGAATTTGCATGGAGGTAGAGTGGAGAATCATACAGGAGAAACCACCCCAGTACCCCCAACAGGGATTGAACCCTGATCTCCCCGTATTCGACAGTTTAGTCCATTGTAAGAGTAGCACCTTAGACCATGGGGCCACCAAAGTGAGTCACATATAATTTAAGACGTACTCTTTATTTACAAATGTATACATATATTTCCCCCAATAACTTTATAAAATAATTAAGGAACTGTACTAGTCATTCAATTATAGTTTCTTGAGCTAGTTATCCACTTAGGTGGGCACTTGATATTAATGTAAAGGTTATTTAATCAAGTTTGCCTGTGAAGGAAAGGGTGGAGTTCAAATTCCACCCGGGTATGCTGAGAACATTTTTTCCCTAAATTGTTCTTCACACTATTTCTATGCAGATTCAAGTACATTTCCCCTAAAATTATTCCTTCCTAATCCCTAATCATTGACTTAATTAATATGTAGGCCTATATATATATATATATATATATATATATATATATATATATATATAAAATATAAAANAATAAAATAAAATATAAAATTATTCTATCCTCATCCCTAATCATTGACTTAATTAATATGTAGGCCTATATATATAATTATTATATAATTAAATATATAATTATATCACGTGACCAAAAAACCCACTGATTGTTCATTTTATTTGGGGAGGGAGGGGAGTTTAAACTTAAGAGTTTATATTTTGAAGATTTAACTTGAACTTGTTCACTATTTTTAGAAAATTTACTAAGGCTTATATCGTGCGTGCTCGTTGGCTGTGCGTACTGTCATTATATTGTGCTCATTATTTGTGCCCATGTTTTACTCATTCAATTGACCCTCTCTTTCTAGGCAATGGGTGACATTTTCTGTCAACGATTCTTAGGAAACCTTTTGAATGAGAGCTACCCTAGCCTAGGAATAGCTTTCTTTAATAACAGAGCTAATAACGACGCTCTTCTCAGAAGAATATTGTAACGTAAATTGACAATGAATCACTCATAAGTGTTAAAAAATAATTATCTTGCATCAATACAGTAAAATCTTCCGTAACCTGACCACAGAAGTTTACACAGTAGAACAGCAATGAGTGTGATATGGTAAATAGAGTGTGTAGTTGTGTGAGATGGGTTGATAGTGTGTGTATTTGTGTGAACGAATGTGTGTGACATTTATCTTGGATTCATTTTATGCAGGTGAGGGAGGGTGAGGTGGATGTGGTAGGGGTCTGAAATCACTAGATCATACCCCTCACAATAGGGCTATAAGCATGTATATAGAACTCAATGTTGGTGAGTTAAGAGTATTTGTAGGGTGGGGGGGGGGAGAATGAGTAATAGGGCCAAGATAGGGAGGGGGACTACCCCACTAAATCACACCATCAGAAATGTTAGTTATTAAATTTACAAGCTCATTAATTGTGAGTCTTAATATAACATGTCATTAGAATAGCCAGCCTCACCCAAATCAATAAACCTCAAATGACTATGTGAATTAGACATATATTCATTTAGCATGAATTAAAATAATTCCTATCTACTCAACTATAATATCATTTTATATTTCATTTATTAAAATGTGCGTTTTAATTTGTATCAAGTGTAACATATTTAACATTTTGCGTAGAGGCCAATATGCTGCGACTTCCCTCCATTTGGTTTCGTGCCTGGCACATATGTGTGAGAAAGAGAGAGGTTTGTATGTTGTTGGCATGTATTGACCAGAAAGTATTCTCTCTTAAATCCTCTATTAATGTTTAAACATCTTTTGTTTTTAATGTTACATTCATACTTTAAGGTTTACGTATTTTCCTTACTCCACGTCTTACTACTCACCCAGTCCAGCCATATTTTTCCCCTAATTGGGAATAAGTAGGAAATATTTAATTTAGAATTAGGGCACTTGAAATTGCGTAAAGTGATAGTGGGGAAATTTTTTGGAAAATACTAGCTCAGTATACCCACACTGGATTAGGATACAGAACCTACAACTAGAAAAGACATGATTTTGTCCAGAATCTCAACTGTGTGGGCCAAGGGTTGTAAAAGGTGTAATATAATAAATAGGGGTTAAAATGGTGGCTTAGCGAAAGTGTATATGAATTAACTAGAAGATAAGTTGGTATATAATTGATAAATGATTTGTGGAAGGCAATTTGTGCATCCGGAAAGACATGTGAAAGAAAGCTACAAGTACATCCATCTGGAGACGTGAAAGAAGTATGTTAGTTTATCCGGCCGGACTAGTGAAAGCCAATTCCAAGTACATCAAGCTAGATATGTGAAAGGCAAATTCCAGCCCACTCGTCTGGACATGTGAAAGACAACTACTAGTAGACCTACATCTATCTGAGATTCACAAAACAAACCCTCCTGACATCTTCGACCATGCTCAATACCAGTCTACGCCTTATTACACGTAAATATAGATGAGCAAGGAAATTGGAGGGAATGGGAGGGTGCCATAAATATATCTAATGTTTAAATTGTTGTAAAGTAAACAGTGCGGAGAATATTTTTTATTGATTTTCTAGTTTTTAAATGAGCATGAAATAAACCAGTAAAACATACAAACTCTCAACGTATGTATCTTTTGATTAGTCATAAGCTCACACTGAAGGCTACGTATACACGGTTGTCGGTCTTATCTAGTATGATTTGCTGATGACGGGAAGTTGGGGTTTGAGTCCTATTTATGTTATTGGGGTGTGTTTTTTTCTACGTGATTTCCCAATCCCCCTCAAAGAAAAGAGAGCTGTGCTTCCTATTAAATTATATTTTGCTCACCCACACTCCATCGGTGCAAATATTCACATAGCTTTGACGGGTAGTAAGACGTGGTGCACACAAATAAACAGTATTAATACGAGATACTGAAGAAAGGCTTATCACAACATTTCTCATGAAAACCAGCCTATGGTAGCGCCCTACTCTCACCATTACTGCAACCCGAACTACATATGAGTTATGTATGTTGCCTACTAACTCTTTTTAATTCATTTGCGAGCTGCGAATAGTAGAATCTCAGTTTAAAGATATGTTTAGAATATAAAAATATGTATGTTTCTCTTAATACTGACGAAATTAAACTTTTTGTAATTTTCATATTTTATTGGTATTTAAACTTTGGTTGAACGTGATAATTTGACTTAATGTATGGATATATTACAAAAGGTGGCTTTAGTCGGCTAATTTTTATAATTATTAGATCTCTACTACCTTCATAAATTATATTTTAAGGTTAGTTTAATGAACCACAATCTTCCAACAAATGTTTCTAAATCTTGACCAATATCCTAATTCATATTTTTATGTGAATTTAGATAGCGCATTTGCGTCTCATTTACTCATTCATGAAGAGGAAGTATTGTAAACCTTTAAAGTTTAGACCTCAAGTTCATGATGGATCTTGACGTTTTATGTGGCCCAACAAGCAAAGAATTGAAATTTAAAAGCTGCCTATGCCTGGGTCTTCAGCTGAAATGTTTTAATTGATTTAGATCCAACTTGGTATTTAGACGCTATATGGTGATATCTCAAGGAAAAATTGGTATTTTAACTGTTTTATTTATTATAAATTTAAGGATATTTTACAAATAATTAATGTTTGTGAATCTAAAATTTTTATAAAATGGCTGTAGCTTTTGATTAAAAATTAGTATTTGGGAAGGGTTTTGCAAGTTAAATAATACTATTATTATTATATTTGTAGAAAGCCTTATTTAATGATAGTTTACTGATAACCTAATTTTAAAAATGGTATTCCAAAAGCGTTAGCCTGTCAGCCCACTGACCAAAGGGTCCAAGGTTCAATTACTAGCATGGTATAAAAATTGATCATCGGTAAAATCTGGGTCTGCCCTTTCACAGTGATGAATTAACGGTCAGGGACTGGGTGTTGTTCTACTTTTAAGAAAGTTACATGTCGTGTGCTCATATAATAAGTTTATTCAGAGCGTGCACGATAAATACCTAAGATAAAATCTCCTATATGCTTTGATAAACTAGCATATATACCACTTTGTCGTACTAATTATTTATATTTAACATTTATGGATTCATGCAATTCGTGAGGGTCTTATTATTATATCAGATTTCAGACGGATTTACAGTTCAAAAGGTGTTTTACAACATAATATTTATCATTAAAGTTTTCCCATACTCCCCCCAATGCGAGTTTACTGATTATAGGCCATTGTTTCACAAATTTCACCCTTCACGTAGCTCTTTTAAGGCCATGACCTTAGCAAGCTATTTCTTCCAGTGCTTCATAAAAAAGAAAATGGATACTATCTATTTTTAAAATTACAGTATGTATGGTAGTTCCAAATTTAAATAAAGCTACAACTAAAAAAACTGTGATCTAGAGAAAAGAAATATATACCAATAAAACCACGTCAAAATCTGATTAAATTTGTTTATCAAACTTTGTGCCATCAAAAAAATATTTTATGATAGATAAATCTCGGTGTTTCGTCACGTAATCCTTCACCCACCCCTGAAGGTAGGCCCTACTGGTACTACAGTTTGTAAAACAATGCTCTTGAGTAATTTACTCATACTCATCACCTTATATGTCACTAATAACCTTTAGGTTGAAGATACTAATCAAATATATTCATACCAAAACCTTACGTTTTAAAACATGATTGTTTCAAAGATCAACTTACCTTAATGATTTATACTTAAAACACAATATAAAATTAAGATTTAGAATGGATATAAAATAAGAAGTAGCCAACTTTGTCTATAACTACCTTATAGTAATTAGCATTGGAACCTTTAGTAGCTTTTTTGGAAATCTCAGCTAATGTTTTGACAATATTTATGGACGACCTCTTGTTAATTCACACTGGAAATCTCTACACTTAAATAATGCCCTGATGCTACGCCAAGGTGGTTACACAAATAACAAAAATTAAAGCCAACATAAACTTGTACTCGAATGTATGAGCTTAGAAATTCTAAGTGTGGCCCACACAGTAATCATTGATCATATACAATCAGGTGTGACATTCCCCTCAAAGTCGTAAAGTTTAAACTTTACAAATTTTGAAATAGAAAGTCAGTTTAGAGATTACTGATATTAACATATCCTTCGATAAGGCTCATGAGTACAATTATTTAGGCACAATTTTAACTAGCAAAATTAGAGGGGTGATTAAAAAAACAATCGTTAAATACATACTATAACTCAGAAGTTTATTATGCCTGTTGTCAAAAAATGTAAATCTCATCATATACAAAACAATAGTTTTATCGGTTATTACTTATGGAGAGGAAACAAGTCTCTTAACTTAAAGTAGGAGAAGTAGTTTAGGGCACTTGTAAACAAAATACTTGGTAATACGATTGGTCCGAAAAAGGGACTAATATAGTTGTGAGTGGAGGAGGCTAAATCATTATACGTTACATAACTTGTTAGGGTAGTCAAACCTCGCAGATTACGGTGGGCAAGACATTCAATGAGAATGGAAGAAACTAAAACAGTTTTCAAAGTATTGACTGGTAAACCCAATGAGAAACTACCAGTGGGTAGGATTTGGCGCAGATGGAAGGATAACAATGAAATGGACCTGAAAGAAATAGGCTGTGATGAGATGAACTAGCTCAAAATAGGGATAAGTGGCGTACGTGCAGCAATGAACGTTCGAATTTCTAAAGCCAGAGAGTAAGTACGTACAGATTTTCTTTTTGTGACTCACTTATAGTGAATGTATATTTTTATGTGGGTGTTTTTGTTTGATAGAGCTATAAATAAATTATTGTTAGCCATATTTACATGTAGCTACAATATATTATGAAAATTAAAAACAATTTTACAAGTAATATGATTGTTATGGAACACCAGTGTTTAAAAAGGATGTTAAATCACTATCTAATATTGAGTTTTATAACTAAATAAAGTCTTATTTAGCGTTTAAAAATTTCCTAAGTAATTGATAGCTTAATTTTAAAAGCTAGCTCTTCATATATCCAAATCTCCCAGTTAAGTTTTGGGAACGAATCCAATGAGCTTGCTAGTCTAGCTTTGTCGTGTGGTGAAATCTATACAGACCTTTAGAAGGAGAAGCTTGTAAAGGGTGTGTCGCTAAGGTGAGTCGACGTGTGTTAGAAGTGAGCTAGGGAGGGAAGGTGTGGGTGTGACGCTTGAATGTCACACAGGAAACAATCATCTCCCTTCACCGCACCAGTCCTCTGTCAGCCTTACATCACGCCACCTTTAGGCGGGAAAATGCCACCTTGACAACACAAACTGTGCCTGCTTGATAGGGTGGTAAAAAAAAATAGTGCCACCATAACTACACAAACTGTTTCTTCTAGGTATCATGGTACAAAATAACTCTACCCTAACTACACAAACTCAATATTCGAGGTATCATAGTATAAACAATACCACATTAACTACACATAGTCCTCTACGTATCATGGGAAAAAAATAATACCACCTTTACAAAACAGTATGTGACTGCTTGATCTAAGAGTAAAATAATAATGTAACGGTGTTGGAGCTTTTTGGGGGAAGAATATGAGCTATCTGTTATCATTTTTTTAAAGCTTGGACGAATTTAGAATCATATTTAAATATGTAGACCTACTTTAAAGCGATTCTATAAAATTTGCATTTATTTTTATTTAATATGTTCTTTATTGGAAGGGACCACATTGATCGAGAAGGAAGACGAGTCCCCTCTGACCACCCTGGTAGATAAGCCCTTGTTAACAACACAAGCATTCGCACCTTTGGAATAAATGTCACATTCATCTAGAGTATATCTACGGTGTGAGTGTGGATAAGAAACAGCCAGGAAAGATTTTTTATTCAAGAACCGCGTCTTACTACCCATTCAGCTTATACGTTTATATACTAAATAGTATAATGGTATTAGGGATGAGTAGGGGTTTATTTAAATGAAGTATAGCCACATTTATGCGGAGGGAAAGTGGTAAAGCATTTGGCAAAACCCAACCTCGGTACACGCGAATGAGATTTGAACCTCGATATTCCCGTCATCAGTGGTCTAGTATACTGCGAGAATAAGTACGAAAAGTCAACATGCATTTATTCACCAAATCATTTGATTTTCAAGTTTTTGCTACGTTTCGCAGTCAAAACTTTCACAACAAACAAATAAATGTTCTTCTCTTTGAATTATTTTTTCATTACATGGGGATGTAAACATTTCACCAATGATAAATTCATAGGCCATGTCAGGAGTCGAAGCCGAGTCCTTAGAATAATAGGCAGCCTCACTCCCGACTGAGCTTAGGTGACGGAAAATAGTATTATTAATAAACTGAAATGCAATCAAGATTGTGAGAAAAAGACGCATGTTTATGTTTTCTAAAGTGTTTCTTAACACCGCGTCTTACTACCCGTGAGGGTTATAAGCATATGTACTAATTTCTACAATGTGTTGTGGATGAGTAAGATTGAATTTAGAAGAAGTGTACCCAAAAATGTATGAAGGGAGAGGGGAAAACCATTTAGAAAATATACTTAGTACAACCGAACGGGATTTGAACTACGATCTATCCGTTATCAGCAGCCCAGTCTATTGCAAGAGTGACGCCTTGGACCACGTGACCACCGAAGTATGTTTCTGAAGATTTCTTCCTATCCTAATAATACTATTGTTTTTACTTTATGTAGGTTCTTTGAAATCCAGTGAAGGTAAAATATATTTCTTCTAGTGTGAAATCCCATCAAAAGGAATAGTAAAGAGTAGGTATTTACACACAGCGGTAGTAGGAACAATAGGCTCGTCACGTTTTGCAATGTGGAGAGAGGAACATCTTCTCAGGGCAAAGGTATACGTTGAATTAATGAGTAATATAGCATAGCGACGTAACGTAATGAGCGTGTTGGGTATTCAAGCATGTGCGCACACTCCGTGCACGTATTCGCCTCTTGAACAACCTTCAAAGTGGAAAATAATTTACTTGATAATATATTCATGTTAATAAATTTAATCATTATAGTGTTATGAGAAATTAGTCAATGATAGTAAAGGTACAATTTAATTAAGATTTTATGAATTTGTTATTATCGATTTAAATAGCAAAGCTATTATATTTGTTAATAACGGTTATAGCCGCATCTAACTATCGTATTCTTTAATTGTAAAACTAAATCTGTACACAGAAATCGAACCCGGACCTTTGGCTTGGTATGCCAATGCTCTAGCCACTGAGGTATCCAGGACCATCGTTCACTCATATTTTAAGGCAGAGTTTGATACGCACATGGGTGACCTGGTGGTCTAGGGATAAGGTGTCGGACTTCAGTGCCGGGGGTCCTGGGTTCAATCCTCGGTTCCGGCACAGATTTATCTGATTACCAAACCCTTCCTTCACCTCTGACAAGACATCTTGTGAATGTGGGGAATGCCAGGCCTCCACTGTGGTTCGGATTCCACGTTAAACTGTAGGTCCTCCATTTCATATCACAATCACCCTACCATTACACATTAGCGTAAGTGCATATAACCCGAACGGGTAGTAAGACGCGGTGCTAATAATAATAATAATAATAATAATAATAATAATAATAATAGTGTAACTATACGGATAGCCTGGTTGAGTAGTCAGGCTTGGGTCACCAAACATAAGTATTGAAGTAGAATCAAAACTTACTAGATAATGTAAATAATACCACCTACATAGGACACAAAGGTTATTGAAAAATTCATTCCTGTTTGGTTAAATAACGCGTAATTTTTATATCAAATTTCATGTTCAATGAAAACACCAGAAAAGTTTTGCGCAAAAAATGCTATATTACGATGGAGCTTACAAATGAAAATGTTGAAGCATATTTCATATCGAGGAGAGATAGTGCGGTTAAGAAAATAAAATATGATTTCATATTAATGAATGTTGTAGTCAAAACCGTCGCCAAACTAGTAAATGGCACAGCAATAAAAATCACTTATTGGTAGAGCTATTTACCACCCTGAAAGAAACATCCTCCCTTATATTGCTTTTGGGGCACTAAATCACAGCCGTAAAAATACTAAAACATGTATTTATTGGGCTCAAATCGCCGCATCGATGAGCATGTGTGTTAAAGGATAAACCTAGTCTGGTCTATGAATGAATAGATTCAAAGAAAACGTTAGCAAATAAATAACAGTATACCATGCACTTAGCTGAAGTTTAAAAATTAGTTTAATATATATGACCACTAGAAAGTATTAGTAATATGGTGTTATTGTGAAAAGGATGGTTCACAACATAATTTTATTAATCCTTTTCTTAGAGGTCATATTACGTGGTTTGGTAAGAGAGGGAAAAAATAAAAATACGAATTTTAGTGAGCGTCAGTAAAATATGTGGTATGGTTATAAAAAAAACACTAGCGATCATGGAGAGATATTTGTTATTAATTAAAATCAACTATTTTGTTCACTAGACTGACAACTCTTGGTGTACATTATAAATTCGCAAAAATACTTTTTTATCAGTGATGTGAAGGTTAAGGTTTGAATCCCATTCGATTTTACTGAGAGTGATTTTTCACTGTGCAAATGCAGATGTATTTGATCTAAATTCTTACAGTCTCGTCCTCAATTTATTAATGTAGATATGTGGGTATCCTGAATGTGTAAGAAAACGCGTTTTACAAAATTAAATATATAGTTTATATAACTGATTTAACCCCATCCTCTTACATTCACAAATAATGTAGTTTATTTAATGTTCATGAAACAGCTACAGATCCTCTCAACTATATACACTTACGTTTCAAGTCTGTCGAATTAATGTACCAACACTCGTGGCTACGTAGTCTAAGGTATTCATCTTATTGTATAGTCTGGAGTATACACCAGTGAGCAGAGCGATACCGCAGACACCATCTCATCCTTGCGGTGAAGTTAGTCAAAATCTTTTCTCAGTCCGTCGGGCCACCCCGCGAATTNCCCAAAGAATGGACTTTTTATTATGGTACTCAATAAATTGCAGGACATCATCTTCATCATCCCAATCATTCAAAGTGATCAATGTGACCGTAGTTATGTGATATACCTTCTAGATTAACACCTTAACATATACTGAGTGTATGTGGGGTGTGGGGTGAGAAACAAGTACGGCAGCCATATACGCTATGCGTGACAACGTTTCTAATATCTCTTAGATGGGCGGGCTCAAACCCGACTGCGGGTGGATTGGAGTGCGTCGCAAACATCGAACAAAATTGCGTTCGTTGTCTCATCCACACAGTCGATGTTCGATGCTCGCGACTTTGTTCCTCTTGTGTGTACTCCGCTTATACTGCTAACTTAGCAAAAAACTGAATTTCCCCGAGACATGGAGGATAAAGGTTCAGTATGGTGTATTAGGTGTTGTTTCCTAAATATGGTATCTAAAAGTGATGTTCCCATCTTTATTCAACACTAACGCAGGTAGCCTTAGTAATAATTTGGACACATATTATTTCAACTCATCATAATTTCCAAACTCAATTATGTTAGTGACATTAGGATGATAAAGGTAGAATTTAGAGAAAATGTACGCGCAAATGCGGGGAGAAAGTGGTAAAGCTATTAAGGAAAACAAACCTATCATCATACCTAGACGATATTTAAACCTTGAACTCTTTAACCGGGAATATAGTCAATTGTGAGGCTGGCGCCTTAGACCATGTGCAGGTAGTTAAATTGTTAGCTCCCTGACAAAACCTAGGAGAATATATTTCTGTTTCTGCCTAGAATCATCTTCGAGTCTCATCATTTGAGTAAGCGAAGCGAATAATTTGTACAACCACTCATCTTTTCTAGTGAGGCGGAAACAAGTGAAGAGCACTTGGTTCCGGTTACATTATCCGACTTGTTCCAAGACTTTCTCGGAAATATACAAATACAGATACTGAGTATCTGACTCATCTGGACCTGATAGCATTTGTTAGTGTTTGTTATATCCGCCTCGGGAGACACTGACTAAATATCAGGTTCATCGAGTCTGGTTTGGGTGGCAGTGGTTTTTCAAAAATGGTGAACCACTTACCCTATATGCAGATGCAAGTATATTTTCAATAGATGCCACCATCCTCATTCTTACCTAATTATTTTAGTTAAACTTCCCGGATAAAGAGTAAGTCACGTCGGAGATTAATAATAATTATTGTTTGGTTTTGAGCAGAGACACGTGGAGTAAAATGTATAAATGTACCAAGACGACATCAATCCGGATAATTACACTGGAGGTTTCTTACATGCTTCATACCTCTCTCCGCCAGGATCGCTATTGTTTCCCTTCCCGGTAAATATATTTATTACAACTACTAAGTATTTATTTCGTTTCACTCATTTGTTTGGCCAAAGCGTGAGTGGAACATTTAAACGTCAAGTAATGGCTGGATAGTGAAACTACGCTAGCAATACACAAGCACTCAAACAACACTTAGGGCCAGTTTCATAGTCAAGTTTAGTACGCCTCAAGTGCGGCGCCACACTAATTACAAGACGACACCTACCTAAACCAGAATGGAATGGGCCAGTTTCCTATGCGAGAACGGCCCATTCCATTCGAGTTTAGGTAGGTGTCGTCATGAACTTAGTGTAGCGCCGCACTTGAGGCGTACTAAATTTGACTATGAAACTGGCTCTTAGACTCGTTTTGGGCTATTGTCCTTGGTGGTGAAGTAGAGCTTGATAATACGACTGCATTAACATTAAACTAGCACTCAAACAACACTTAGGGCCAGTTTCATAGTCAAATTTAGTACGCCTCAAGTGCAGCGCTACACTAAATACATGATGACACCTACCTAAACTCGAATGGAATGGGCCATTCTCGCATAGGAAACTGGCCCATTCCATTCTAGTTTAGGTCGGTGTCGACATGAACTTAGAGTAGCGCCGCACTTGAGGCGTACTAAGGTTGACTATGAAACTGGCCCTAGCCTCGTTCTGGTGTATTGTCCTTGGTGGTGAAGTAGAGCTTGAGAATAAGACTGTACTAACATTACACTAGCACTCAAACAACACTCAACCTCATTCTTGCATGCTGCCCTTACTGGAGAGGTTCATGGTTTGCCTACAGACGCAGACAGACACAAATTAATCCCTTTGGAAATAAATGTATCTGTACCCTTTTGAAAAGTGACAGTAAAAACGTAATGGGCTTAAGTTGCCGTGTATTTATAATGTTTAAATTACACTGTCATTAGTCTGTAAATACATTATACAAGTGAGCTAGTAAGTATTAATACCACACATTTACAAACAATTTGTACACGAAATACATTTATATATACAATTTTAAAATAAATATCAATTGCCGCAGAGTTTTGTATTTGATAACGTAATTCAAATTTTGTTAATACCCTCTATTTACCAGTAGTTAAGGGAAACTTGTGACCATGTGACCATTAGTACGGATAAAGCTGGGTTGGTTTTCAAACAAAAAAAAATTGAACTTAATCGAATATATTATAGATAAGTGAGTAAAATGTATCATTTTTTGATTATCTAGGGGTCGTAATAAGATCATTGTTATTGAATGGAGTTTTATAAGAGGTTAAAATAACTTATCCATAATAACTTTAGGGAAATATAATTCAATTCATCATTAGAGAGCTTCAAAAATAATCAATTCTAAATTGTTGTAAAATGGACTATTTTTCTTTTCTACTCTATATCTTAATATATGTTTGGATGTACCCATTTTAACCCAGCTGATTGAGTAGGGATATAGAGTGTAGTGACTAGATGAGATGTATTCGCATTTGCTCGGAGGAAAAGTGGGAAATCATTTAGGAAGGACCATTATAATATAGAAATTTGCAAGACTAACGCCTTATACAATGGGACCACGTTCTTCCCCTCCTTTGATGGTACAAGCATATTATGATTATATTAAGTTATACTGTTTATTTATATTTTGTTGAATATTTTTACCTCGATCCATCTTGTTACCTGTCTGGACCTTTTAGTTACGCTAGGGTATAAATGTTTAAAAATGAGGTGGCCCAGGGGCTAAGTAATTTTATCATGGAAATTGATAAAAATTAAGAAACAGGAAACATAAACTAATAAGTGTAGATTTAATGAAGAAATCCCAGTTGGAAAAGAGGAAAAATTTGTGAGGAATCCAATGCACAAAGATGACATAGTCTTCCTTTCTTTTGTCTTCTATAGTAGAACAAACACTAACTTTAACACAAATTGAGTAATATTTCGGCATTGTTGCTTTTATAAAACAAAAAGAAAATAAGGGATACATTATATAGTGATAAAATTTGATAAAGGCAACAATGCCAAAATATTACTCGATTTGTGTTAAAGCTAGGGTAGAAATATAATTTATAAATAAAAAATAAAAATAAACTCTTGCTTTGAGGCTGAATAAGAAAGGATTACGATAAAAAAACATCTGCAATACACCCGGTAAGGATTCCAACCCAAGCCTCTCCGGCACCGGTTAGCCAGACTAAATGATCTTGGCATTTAGTCCCCTCGTGCACCAGTGCGGGTTACCGTTCTAATTAATTAATAGCTAATAGACTAATGGTGCTAAATACTTGAAAAGAAAATAAAATAACTAAAGCAAATTAACCTTAGTAAAATTATTCCTGTGAAATGCGAAAACCAGTAATTAGTTTGTGGAAATTGCATTCTAGGCAAACTAAATAATAATTTACAAAAGTACTATGTTTTTGATTAATATAATTTAACATGCACTTTATGGACAAAATAATTATATAATCAAACAACTTTAAAACTACCCTAACTCTATAATTAATAGAGCAGCCCTAACCTCTTCGATGAGCACGTGGGCTGAGGTGACGTTAGTTCAGGGTTCGACTATCAGCCGGGTTTAAGGAGGGAAATTTCTCTAGATGGTTTTCCACTCTCTATATCCACACAAATGGGGCTACATTTCCTAAAAAATTCTACGTTATTCATTCATATTAAATTATTATTGAAATTTTTATCATCATATGGTTTAGAACAACAGTTTGGAGAAATTTTTATACTAGAACTAATGTTGGTTGTTTCAAAAGGGTTTTATAGTGGTTATTATTATTATTATTATTATTATTATTATTATTATTATTATTATTATTATTATTATTAGCACCGCGTCTTACTACCCGTTCGGGTTATACGCACTTACGCTAATGTGTAATGGTAGGGTGATTGTGAGATGAAATGAAGGACCTACAGTTTAACGTGGAATCCGAACCACGGTGGAGACCTGGCATTCCTCACATTCACAAGATGTCTTGTCAGAGGTGAAGGAAGGGTTTGGTAATCAGCTAAATCTATGCCGGGACCGAGTATTGAACCCCTGAAGGCAGCATAGAAGTCTGACACCTTACCCCTAGACCGCCAGGTCGCCTTGTTGTGGTTATTGAGTGCGCGCTACATGTTACAACATATTTCATCACCACTGTACATTGTGCTGGTATATGATCTAATGGCAATGGTTAGTGGTTATCTTGTTGTTTTTTTTTATGCTGCCTTAACTCATGTCTGCCTCTCTTATTCTCAGTTGTCCTCCCTATGTATTCCCTATTCCACCACACACCTCCTTCACACACATTTGAAAACCAAATAATACATTTTCTAGCCCGGACAATTGCCACTGACCATATGACATTGTTTACTCCCAGTAGATTGTTGAATTTCACTGAGTTGCAGGTAGGGCCAAGTAAAGTACCATGGGGTGCAGGCGTGAAATGTAAATTTAATACATAGAAAGATAACAGACATGGCAATGGAAATGAAGGATTACATTGTGTTTGTTAAATATCACAATCATAATACCTGGAAGGAGCCTAGCACTCTGCTGGAATTAAAGCTGTGGTGTGCGTTTACTGGTTACTTCAGAATATAAGGTCTGTTTCTATCTGAATATAATGCTTCGCTGGTAGCTTGTATGAATGCAAGTGTTGCAACCCCACGTGAGTCAACCCTCGTAGAAACAAATCTATCTTTCTCTCATGTGTTTCAACACAATATAGAGACAGTCAGATCAAGATAGGAAGAATTATTTTTATATACAAAATATACACTAGATATATTTTTATGTATTCAAACGTCAAGTCATTTGACTTTCTGCTATCATTTTTAATAGATAGTATCAAATTATATAGTATAGAATTTTGTTAAATATCTCTCTTTTTATATATATAAAAAGACGAAAACAAGTATGTGTGTGTGCCCAGAAAAAAGATTAACCCCACTTCTAGATGGGCTAGAAATTAAATTTCGCAGGATGGTAGAGGGATTGTCTCAAATAACCAAAAAAAGTCTGATGATTTCCTACTTTAAAACGGGACTCCGGAAAGGGGGAGGAGGGATATTATCTTATCTTATATGAGAATTAGGGGTTTTTGGGGGGTTTAATAGATATGAAAAACTTTTAAGGGAAGGTAGATTGTTGAAATTTGGCAGGCAGGTAAATAACCAAATATATCTTGAAATTTGATATTTCAAATTTGGAGTTGGTTAAATGGTGCAGGTGGGTTCAAAACTTATAAGACTAACAGATAAAAGCAACTTTAGAGGGTGGTGTAGAACTTAGACTTTGCAAGAAGGTCAAAGGAGTACCCCATATAAAGGAGAAATTTTAAAATTTTGATTAGATCTACCCTTTATACAGAGATTAGCATTTTTATCCTCTTAATCTACTTTACACTTTTTAACCTTTTTATTTACTCTTATTGAAAAATTCGATTAGATTTCTACTTTTTGCTTTGTTTATCCTTTATGATCTTTTTGCATTTTTTACACCTTTTTACACATTTTAAAACTTTCTACCCTTTCTACCATAAAATATATTTCTCTAGGGCATAGCTTTGTAATTAATGTAAACAATAGTAAAAAGTGCAATAAAAAGCAAAATAATCGAAAATAGTAAAAAGATTATAAAGTACGTCTAATCACCAAAATAAATAAGACCAAACGGGCGAAAATTGCAAAACTATCCAAATAAGGCCAAACTGTCAAAAAGGGCAAAAGGATGAGAGTAGAGCAAAAGGGGTGAAAATAGTAAAAAAGGAAAATACTAATCTAAATCTAATAAAATAAACAGGTA
Source organism: Timema shepardi (assembly GCA_902151425.1). NCBI lineage: Eukaryota > Metazoa > Arthropoda > Insecta > Phasmatodea > Timematidae > Timema > Timema shepardi. The sequence goes on from CABFVX010000915.1 coordinate 53,504, forward strand.
CAAAGGTTAAAAGGGAACAAGAAATAAAAATGGTAAACATTATTAAAAAGTGGTAAAATTTCCAAAATATTATTTTAGAAGGTAAAAATAGTAAAAAGGGTAAATAGAGTAAAACTAGTTAAAGGGGAGAAAATTATAATAGAATGTTTAAAAAGTTTTTAAAAAAGTCAAAAGGGTAATAAAGGTGAAAAAGAGTAAAAAGTACCAAAGTCAATAAAGTGTTAAAAGGGTATTTTTTCGTTTAAAAAGATAAAAAGGTTTAAAATAGGTAAAAAGGAAAAGATGGATAAAATATGAATAAGGGGTAAATGGGGTTAAAAAAAATTAAATCGTATTTAATGACAACAATTAAACAACTAATTATGTATAATGTGACACTTTACTTTGTTTTTACTAGCACCAACAGAAAAGAGTTTAAAATATCGGGTATAGAGAAGTTAAAACTTAATTTTCAAAACAAACGTCAGCTTCTAAAATATGCTTAGATTATATGTATAGTTTGCCATTGTGTATTAGTCAACGTACTTTCACGTTTTGTATCACAATTTAAACCAATGGAGGATTAATATTCAAACATAATTTAAGATATGTTACTATCACCTGTGGTATGAATGATATAACAAAGGTAGGCTACTTTATAGATTCGTAAGATGAAAATTTTGTCAAAATTGATAAATAAACTTTGAATTTTCTTAACTTCTCTGCCTATAAGAATAGTGTATATATGTTGATTAATATCCTTGCTGCAGACTATAATATGATAGATACATGGTAGCCTCTAGTTAAGACTATATAATAGACGTAAAAAAGCTTGTGGCCCAATAGGGCGCACCGCGACACTTCGAACTGCCTGTGGAACGTTCCATGGGCCTTCCTCCCGGAGGTCCGCCCATGTAATGCATCGCGCCACTCCGAGTCCATCCAGAAGATCTCTTGGGTTTATTTTTAAAATGTAATGAATAAATTTGTTGTATAACTTTCATATTACCAAAATGTTATAGAAAACATTTACTTTGTGTTTAACACTTTTCTCCTTTTTTTAAAAAATTAATTCAATCTTATATAAATGGCTATTGTGTCAGGCACCATCTATTTGAGACTTTAGTATATATAGAACTATGGTTTCAGACAACCTCTTGTGGAGACTCTGATGTATATAGAACTATTGTATCAGGCAACATCTAGTTGAGACGCTAGTATATATATATATATATATAAATATTGTGTCAGGTAACATATAGTTGAGACGCTAGTATATATATATATATATAAATATTGTGTCAGGTAACATATAGTTGAGACTCTAGTATAAATAGAAATATTGTGTCAGGAACATCTAGTTGAGACTGGTGTATAAAGAACTATCAGACCACCTCTAGTTGAGACTCACTCTAGAGTAGACATACATCTGTCCTAGTGGCAATGTGACCCAACATCAGGTAGCTATTATGTCATGTGTGACGCAGGTGGAGTATGTGAGAGGGGGAGGAAGGACAGGCAGCTGGCTAGCAGTATACATACGAGCGATGTTTTAATACCCAAGTCAGTACTGACTTAAGTTCAAATCAATTATTACCGTGTGGGTGACCAACAAACACAGGTAAAGATCAATAAAACCTTGAAATAATTTGGTACTTGTGCAGGTCTTACATTTTAGAGATGCTTAGGTACAAATGCATTAGAAGAAGCGATACAAAGTATCTTGTATTAGCAAACTGAATAGTGATTTCCTATCATCAATATTAGTAAAATCTGCTTCGGTAGTCACATGGTCTAAGGCGTCACTCTCGTGTTATATTGGGCTGTGGATGATAGGGAGATCGAGGCTCTAACCTCGGTCGGGTGTTCTGAGGCTTTTTTTTCACCTTCCACGAAAATGCAGGTACAATTTATCTAGATTCAACCTTCCTCATCAACTAGCTATATGGAGTAATAGTACTATGGGTATAGCCCAAACAGTTAGTAGGACTCTGTGATATAAATATACATATATAAATAAAATAAAAAAAACCGCTTTGGTTTAGGGAAAACCACCCTCTGTACACCCGACCGGGATTGAACCACGATCTACCCATAATCAGTGATTTAGTCTTTAGCAAGAGTAATGTTTTAGACCGTGTGGCCACCAAAGTGGGTAAATATATAACTAATGAGCCATTTTTTTAGAAAGCTTAAACCAATTTGTTTATCACATAAGGAACCCTATAATAATAGAATTCATACATTCACTTATTAACATTTATTAAATATATAGCTCTATTTTTTAATTTAATAAGTTATTTTAGCTATACGCATCTCACTGCCAGTTCAATTATCCGTAACATATTTGACCCAACAAGATGAGTGGGGTGAACTTTAAGGAAAAGCATTCACATATTTTTAGAGAGAGGATGAGTTGACCTAATTTTAATTCACTAATGTCGAAAGCTATCATAATATCTCCTCTAACGTCATAGATCACTCAACCAACTGTGCAGGAATATTTAAATTACACACAAAAAAAACATCAAGTACATTTTTTTATTTAAAGAAGAAACTTAAAAAAGTATTTTAAAAAAACAAGTGTCAAACGACACTGGAATTTGATCTCCTTTTAAGTACTACAGCCTTGAAGAATGAGACTATCTTTTGATCCGAACAAGAGAGGATAAAATAAAATAAATGTTTTCACTTGGATCATATTTTATCCTTCTCATTTTGTTTTCTCGTAGACATGTATAGTTGTTTTAGTTGGGTTTTATGGTTTAAAATACACTTTTTATTTCTTAATAAACTGTTGATAAACAATGTCCCGTGTCTAAAAATGATCTTAACCAGTGTCAATTTAAAATAAAACTTATATTTTTATGTTATCATTTTCACCCGCATCGGTGGGCGGTCAAAGTAAGGTGTCAAAATGCTTTATCTTGTTTTACTATCTTAGGAATGTCGGGGCTTAACTCCCAGCCGTGTGTACTGAGAGTCGTTTATCCTAAGCAATGTTTATGCCTTATCCACGCTAATGTGGGTATATCTCCTCTAATTTATCCCATACACATTAGTAAAATAGCCTGCTCCGGTGGTCGCATGGTCTAAGGCACTACTCTCGCATTATACTAGACTGCCAATGACAAAAGAAGATCGAGGCTCGAATCTCGGTTGGGTGTACTTAAGTTTTTTCAAAATGGTTTTCCACTCGGCTTCCACGCAAATGCAGGTACACTTCCTATAAAAGTATCCTTCCTAGTTCCTAAAACCATTAGCATAATTAGTTAATAATCGTATAAACCAAATGAGTAGTAAGACGTGCCAAAAAATAGTAATATATGAATATATTTCGAAGAGGTATTAAGAGTAAGACGCAGTGTATGTAAACTATTTGTCAGCATATTAACACTAATGGAGAAGGAGAGAGGAAGGTAGAATTGAAATAATATGTACTCAGCATTAATAAAGAGTAGAAAAGCATTTAGGAAAATCCGCTCTCAGTACACACACTCAGAATTCGAACCGAGAACTCCACATCACCGGCAAACCTCTCTATTGAGAGAGTGATGCTATACACCCCGCGACCCCAATGCGGGTATGTTGATGTGTTCAAGCTGCGAGAATCGTGTGTGTCACACATGTCAACTTGGAAATGTGCAGTGAAATAAAGATTGGGTTCAAAATTATTTCTTCCCAACTATGGGATGTAAAGTTCCCTCAATTGTATTGGAAGCTTTTTATTTAAATTTACAGTTCAAACAAAACTGCTATTTTGAGCTGATGGTAAATTAATTGAATATATTTATCTATCTTTGGTAAATTACGTAGAGCTCCGTGTGAAAATAAAAATTAATGTTTTGTGACAGTCAACGTCCGACCAGTGGAAGTGACCTACCATGCTCGCGTTAACGGGGCCGCAAAACATGCTCTACTCTCTTAGACCATGAGGATATCATTATATCTATTTTAATGTTTAGACTAATAGGTAGAAATGATAAGGGAAGATTTTGAGGAATTTTACCCGCATTTTCGTGAAGAGAGATTGGGGGAACAAAACGGAGAACACCTGAGTAGTATTATACTTCGTCTGAATTGTATTCTATTACTTCCTTGTAACCGCCAAACAAACGTTAGTTAGTTTAAAGGTGAAACAGAGAGATAAAACGATGGATTACATTCAAATGGAGTAAAATAATTGCCAAACATCATCTAAATTGGAAATTTAAATATAATTTTTTTCAAACTAACGTTATTTATCAATTAATACTACTTTGTAATCTACTCTTGAACAGCTGGCAGACATGTATCAGTGAACAAGTGGACTAAAAATAGATCTCGTCTTGATTGCGTTACAACGACGAGATGGTTGGAGTTTTAATCCTGGCTAGCTGTTCTGAACTTGATTTTTCTGGATAGGTTACACCTCTCACTCCCTACAAATAAAAGTACATTTTCTATAAATATTTCCATCACATACCTATCCTATTAGTGTACAAATGCAAGTAGACCGTAAGGTATTAAGAGGCGATCCATGAGGAATACACAATAAAAACTTTAGAGTTGTAGCATTCTGTATTATTTTTAATATTCCATAGCATCAGTCCACAATCGAGTGAGTCATACCGACCAAGCGGTCGCCGTTTGTTGGTGAAAATAGTGCCAACATCTGCATATAGAGAATGTAATGTGGTCAACACAACGAACCCTCCAGCAGGTAATCTCAGTTTTATAGATCAGGGCCGCTACTTTTTAATTCAAGTAGTTCCACATATTTTGTCCTCATGTGGTTGAATTTACACCATTCCAGACCCATTTTTTCACAGAGAATCCTATATATATATTTGCGTATAGCTCAGAAATTGATGGTTTTATAAAAATATATTTCAAATAAAAGATTAATATCTTTAATAATACTACAATTTTCAATGGTAAGTTAATTTGTATCTCAAATAGTTGCGAAGAAATGATAAAAATGGTAAAATTTTACCCTGTGTAAAGTACCATCAAAGTCATTTTCGTAAGAAAATTAAAATTTCCATCTTATTATAATGATAAACAGTGTTTAGATATAAAATTTAATCAAAATCGTTAAATAAATGTTGAGATATTTTTTTTCTTTCCCTTCAGTAAGCTACCCTTAATTCTAGGGCTAGATTTTTAATTCCAAAAAACCCTCACAGGGACCTTGTAAAAACCCCATATACCAAGTTTTAGCTCAATCGATAAAAAAAAAAGTTTCTACTCTAGCTTGAGGTACAGACAGACGGCATTGCAAAAACACTTTTTGTTTTGTTTCGGGGGGTCATCAAACGTTGACATTTATCAAAATTTTGAGTTCAATTTTATTTTTTTTACTATCACAATACTTTCTCTCCGAGTTGTCTAGAGAAAGTTAAAACTTAGCACGCTGGACGCTGAACTGACCTGTGGGTAAAACCGAATACACGAACGAAAATGGTGTGCGAGCGTGCGTCGAGAGGTCATTAAAATGAAACACAACAGTCATGGCAGGAGGGAAGGGGGTGAGCAGGAATAGGGGATTGCTCGTGGCCTGGTAAGCAGACTCCCCTCACCTCCCTCCGTATGTCCACTTACTTTGTGGATACAATTTACACACTATGGCACAGGGAACTCGAAGAAGAGCCATTAAATCCACGCTAACGGGATAAGGATGAGGAAGGAAGCATTTTAGAGGTAATCTACCCGCAATTGCATGTAAGGAGAGTGGGAAACAAATGAGGAAAAACCACTCTTAGTAGACTGGGACTCGAACCCCGATCTCCTGATCATCACCAGGCCAGTATAACACGAGAGTGATGCCTTAGACCGTTCTGCCATTGTAGTGGTTCGTGTTTAGTTAAATGTGACTATATATATAAACTTTTTAGACAGCATTCAAGTGGCATTAAGGTTTATTATAGTTGTGTAAAGTATTCTGATAAGATTGAAGGTAACATGAAGCAAGTATTTAAAATAATACCAGAAAACAAAACAAACGACTATTAACTGTGTGTGGATTTATAATGTATGAAATGAATAGGTTTATGTTTTCTAGGAACCATTGTTTTAATAAGAAATCCTTTGTAAGGTTTAATTATTGACGTATTAAATATGAATGAATAGTTGTTACATCCGTTAGTTGAACTTCTAAAGGTCGTTGAAGCGAGCGCAAATTGCAATTTGAACTTTATTAAGTCTAGATTAATACCGTGGCTGGTTATAAATAATGATGTAATATCTAAATACTGGTATATTGTTTAGTTAATCTACTCAAAACTAATTACATAATAATAATAACGACAAACAAACACTAATAATTAGTGTGACTCGTATCAGTCGGTTGGCACGCAGACTAAATGCCAGTCTCGTCTAGTCTGGTTTGGGATTCGAATTCGGACTGGGTTTCTACAGGTAGTTTATTTATCAAATAATTTCACTCTCACCCTCCACGAAAATACCGGTACATTACTTATACATTTTATCTCCCTTCTTCCTACCCCATCAATGTAATTAAATGTATATGCCCGGTCGGGTAGTAAGATGCGACGGAGGGGGGTGGAGTGCTTGTGGTACTACGCTTACATTAAACACTCTACAGTTTTCTTAGTGTTATTTGTTAATACCACGTATTTGAACCCACCCATTTGAACTTTCTGAATACTTTTTTGTAAAAGAACCACATTTTATGGAAATTGTTTATCTTTCACCACGTCACACTAGCCATTCGATATATATAAATATATCAATTTATACGCAATCAGGCCTCGTGGGAGCCTCTGAATGCTAACCTAGAGTGCCCAGGTTTGATTACTGGCTGGTACTGGGGGAATTTCTCTAAAGGGGAATACTTACCATGGTCATCAGGGTTTGTTTAATTTGGCTTAAGTTAGAATAGATCTTCATTGGCCTTTATCCCGTCATATTTAGTAACATAATCCTCTCACCTCAACGAGACCTGGAAGGAGCCTCCATGAAAAGGATTAGAACAATTAGGACGTACCCGGGGCAGGCATTAATACAGGCTAATCTTTCCGCAAGCTGCGCTACAGATTGAAGTAGTCCAGGTACGCCATTATTATTATTATTATTATTATTGACAACAGTGGCAATTGGTTAAGGATGAGAAAGGTAGAGTAAATGTATGAACATTTGCGTGGAGGTAGTGTGTTAGTCCCAGTCAACAAACGTTAAAGTAACCCGCGAAAACCAGGAAAGTGAAGTGTATTCAAAATTAAGTTGAGATATGACTAGCTTACTACGTCCAATTTGAGATTCTCCCACAATGGAGGCTTAACTTGTGGGTTGCTGGGTTATAATAAGAATGAATAGGAAATAAGGGGAAAATTCAACGACATATACCGAAACTTTGCGGTTTCTTGATTTAAAAAAAAGTGGCCACTTTTGAGCCAGTAACACTCGGCTCAAACGAGGAAAACTATTCGTGCAGCACTCGGTGCACCCATATAGTAGACACCCTATCTTAACTGAACTCTGCACCGGGCTGAATCACACACTCTCCAAAAACAAACAACCCTCTCCCCTCCAACTCCCAGAAACGTAGATAAATCCTCAAAAACGGCGGTACTCTCTTTAAGAAATGGTGGGAAACGTCCGAAGAACAATCAACAAACACAAAACCAATGTAAATAAATAATTACATCAAAATAAACTATCCAACACCTTAGCTCAGTCGGTAGCATATCTTTCTAATGAGTTAAGGGTCCAAAGTTCGATTCCCAGCATTGCTGAAAAATTTATGATTGGTGAAATGTGGGATTATCCTCTCACATTGATAAATTAATGGCCGGAGACTGGTTGTTGTGACTGTCCTAATATTAAGTTAGATTATAAAGCATATGATGGATGCTACTACAGGCCTAGCAAGTCCCAAAGGCTACTTTAAAATATACTATAAAATACATACAGTTCAGTGACTGAACATGGAGCGAAAAATCGTTCAGTAAGAACTTCACTCAGCGCACCCCTGCTGGGATTCAAAACCCGACTTCCCTGACATTAGCAAACCAGACTAAATGAGCTTAACATTTAGATCACGTGGTCAACGTTGAGGGTGGATGATGTGTTATTTTAAAAATTCAAGAGCAGCCTCAACTGTTGGTCAAGAGACCGGCTATCCACGTGCTACACGCTATAGTCAATATCTTGAAGTGGTATCGATCCGACAGGAACGCTGGTAGGTCGGTCGTATCCTACAGATAAGTGATGAGGGTTTTGAGGGAGAAAGAGGGAAGAAGTTGATGGGGGTGCATTGGGAGTTGGAACGCTTACAGCGTGCGAAGATAAACATAGACGTGCCATCCACCCCCGCAGCGAGCGAGAGAGGCGCGATATTGATATTCTTGATGTAAGAAGGGGCAGGTGGGGGGAGAGACTTGAAGGCTTGTCCGTTACGATGTTAGTTACGCTTCTCGCCGCCAGGTACACTCCGCTTAGAAGACTTGCGACACTCTTTGTGTGACTAGAGTAGGGGGTCTCGCGTATTGATTGGCTTTCTCAATTAGTATGGGTTTTTAAACACGAAATAAAAATAATTAGGTTGGTTTTATTTTTCGGGGTATTTAGGAGTTTAATCCACGCAACGCGTCTTATTTTTTATTTATTTTTGCACCACGTCCTAGTACCTGTTCAGGTTATAGGTATATGTTCTCGATAATGAGCTAGGGACGAGGTATGTTGAGTTTAGAGGAATTGTACCCGCATTTTGGTAGAGGGAGATTAGAAAACATTTTTTGAAAAAAAAACACCCTCAGTACACCCAAGCGGGATACAAACCCTGATCTACCTGTCATCGGTGGTCTAGTCTAACACAAGAGTGACGCCTTATGCCATGTGGCCACCGAAGAAGGTGCACCCCATCTTACTACTCATCTGGGCTTTTTGACTACTTAAGCTAATAAGGATTAGGAAGCTGAAAATTTAGAGGGAGTATGGTCGGATTTGCATATAGGGATAAGTGAAAATTAACTATTTATGTAAAATAACTAAGAAAACCTAGCTGGGATTATAACACCTATCTATCTATAAGTAAAAAAACCAGACCCTACGAGGTGGACACATTAGCCCGTCTGTCCACCGGGACGTGTTCAAATTTGATTAACATTGGGCAAGAGCCAAATACCTTATAACAGCCATAGAACTTAGAAAGCTAGATATGTTATAGCAGCACAAGCTGGTATACAAGTGAAACATAAATTAGTGCTATATAAGTATAACAAACATACATAATTAGTATAGCAAGTAAAGTAGTAGATATATTAAGACCATATTTTTACAAATTTGATCACAGTACAAACCCGTATACAAATTATAAATGTATTCAGGTATAACCCCCCCTCCCCCAGAATCGAACCAAGGTATATTAAATATGTAGTAGACCATTTTGGTCCCTCAATGATAGGGATGGGGTGTGCGTATAACCCGAACGGGTAGTAAGACGCGGTGCTAATAATAATAATGATAGGGATGGGCTTTAAACTTGTGTTTGCTTTGTCTTAAGAATAAGCTACATTATTTAGACACATAAAAATGTATCCTTAAATATCAATTTTAAAAGTTTATTTTTATTTTAAATAAATTTTCAACTTTTTAATAAAATTTTAATTTACATACTCAAATAAAGTTGCTAGACATTATGACTCAGTGGTTCCCAACCTCTATTTGTTCACGGCACACTATTATTGGTTGGTAGTCCTTTCGGCACACTGAATATGCGAGTTGGTAGTACGATGGGAGATTCGGGTACGCGCATGAGCAGAGAGACTGCTCTGAGTTGAACAGGAACTGCGTGTGTGTGTCCTTTATTCGACAACAAATTTAACTTTCTCATACTTTCTCATTAATTACAACTCTTTGATGGTAGCCATTAGGTTACGCCTGTAAAATAGCTATAGTAAAAACTTTCAAACATTTTTCTCATGGTTTTATTAGCACCACGTCTTACTACCCATTCGGGTTGTATGTATATGTACTTATTACACTAAAATAATAGTAATGGGAAGGTTTAATTTATAGGAAGTTAAACCGCATTTGCATAGAGGGATAGTGGAAAATCATAAAGGAAAAAGTCTTAGTGCATCTAACCCGGGATTAAACCCGGATATCCCGTCTTCGGTAGTCTATTCTAACACTAGATTAGCACGTTAGACCATGCGGCCACCGAAGCGGGTTATTTCTTTATAAAAATTAAATTAATATTGAATTAAACTAGAGCCTACTTTTAATTATTTGTATGAACAGTAAAATATTGCCTGGGGTTTCGTTGCACACCCTTTGAGAACCACTGAAATTAGATAATTTAAACGCTTTAAGCCAAAATAACAGAATAAACATAATAGGCTTTATTTGGGAAATATATTTGTATGAGACTGTCTGAATTGGCATAACCTTTCTTATGACATAGTAAATGAAAGTAGATATCATTAAGTTTGACAGCTGCCATAAAATGACTTTTGAATTATATTTTTACACGCGTATAACTATTCACTAGATCATTGATACCCGCATATTTAGACAGGTGGAATAAACTTCAAGCTTGTCTAGACAGGTTTGCCTGCGATGGAGGGTATGGGGCTATGAACCCAGTATTCAGGATGTTTTATTTTTCAAAAGGTTTACTGCTATGCCTCTAAACAAATACGAGTGCATTTCCTCTAATTTATACATTCCCCATATCTACCCCAGTTATATAAATACGGTTAGCTCAGACGGGTAGTAAGACAAGAAGCCGTAAAACTAAAACAATTATTTTCTAAATGATCCTTTAAAAAAAAAATTCTGAGGAAAGTTTGAAATGTTGTAGATTTTATTCGAAAGGACTGTACATAATATGTGGATCCCACATTGAGGTCACATCGATTTCAGTAAAGGATAAAGGGTGGTTTCAAAATCATTTCTGATCAATCTGGTACTTCGGTTAAAGTATTATTTTATCCCTGCACATTTTATGAGAGCATCTCAATCGTCACAAAATGTAATCCTTGTATCAAACTTATTGAGTGATTCCTTTATTCAGCATCTAGGAGTTATTCAACTATTGGTCACCAATAAAAATGTAAGCGTTCTTGAAAAATAGACGAATCTTGTGTATTCCAAGATGAGAAATATGTATATAAGCCATTCACCAGCTATGTTTACCTGGATAACAGCTCGAAATGTTACAAGAAGTAATCCCTAATATATCACTACGCCAACAGCTGACAACTATCACTTTGGATGACTGTAATGAAAATAGATGGTAATATATTAATGTGATTGTTAAACACAGTAATTTAGGCGAATATTATTTATATATTTATTTGAGATCGGGCACAAAGTTTATTTATAGTTTTATTCCACTTAAAAAAATATTCACACCACTTTCACAAAAATTTCTAACATTTAACTTCAAAATGGCGACTGACGAATCTAAACTATATGATTTAACATAACGATAAACAAGTTTTTTACAACTATGCAGACACGTAGTTGATGAAAATATTTTATTCATTTAAATATTTCCAAATACGATAAAATAATCATAAAATCATTTAATGTATGTAAAAAAATGACAGAATTTTTTTCTTTTCCAAGTAAATACGATGCTTGTATTAAAAGGTATTGATGTGTGCACTAAATTAAACATAATCAATAACGTTCCAATCCCCGGTCCTGGCAAAGATTTATCTGATTAACAAACCCTTCCTTCACCTCTGACAAGACATCTTATGAATGTGAGGAATGCCAGGCCTCCACCGTGGTTCGGATTCCACGTTAAACTGTAGGTCCTCCATTTCATCTCACAATCACCCTACCATTACACATTAGCGTAAGTGCGTATAACCCGAATGGGTAGTAAGACGCGGTGCTAATAATAATAATAACGTTCAAAAAAAAAACTTTTATAATGTTTAAAATATTGTTTTGAGTTGGATAAAACGAAATTATTTTTTAAAAAATGAAATAGTATGAGAAAACTTAAGTTTACGTTATTTTAAATGTAATATATAACAGATAATTAAAGATCTTTACATTTATAACAAAACTGTGATCTTTTACAAGTGTTGGCAACCCAAAACCTTAACATATTATTTTCGAACTGTCATCCAGGTAAAAACCTATCGTGAACGAACTTTATGTATATTTTTAGCAGCTTGTCTTACTACCTGTTCAGGTTATACGCCTATGTACTAATTAATTTAGTGTTTTATAGATAAGTAAGGTTGAATTTAAAGTATGTGTACCTGCATTTGAATGAAGGGGGAGTAGAAAAACCAATTAGAGGGGGGAAAACCACAGTACAATTGACTGAGATTCGAGCAGCAATCTTGCCATCATCGGGAATCAAGTCTATTATTACGGGAAAAACACTTCATACCATGCAGCCACCGAAGTGGATAGGAAATGTATTGACCTCAATTTCTGAACTGATTGTACATTATATAAACAATATGATTATAATTATTGTTCATTGTCTGTTAGTAAAGTGTACAACGTAAAATATATATTAAATAAATGTAATTTAGTAAACTGTATAGCTCTAGGATTTGGCTAAAAATCACCGAATATTTTTATTCCCCTTCGTATCTTACTACCCATCTGGACTAATCGTTATTTGCATTAACGGAATAGGGTTTAGGAATGAAGAGTCTGTAGGGAATGTGCCCGCATTTTCCTGCAAGGATAGAGGAAGAATATATAGCCTACGAAGTCTACTTTAGTAAGCCAGAATGGAATTTGAAACCAAATTCTTCGTCACTGATAAACCAGACTAACGATCTTGACGTTAGGTTCACGTGCGCACTGATGTGTATTAGAAAAATTATAAAAACTATTTGTTAAATGGGACTTAATAAAGAGGATATCTCTATGAGTATTGTGATAAAAGGAAAATAGAGGTGTGCAAACAGATAGCTCTAGCTGGGTGTAATGAAACGGAATAGGGTGGAAAAAATTACCACCACCTCTTACTACCCAGGTTTTACGCTTATTTATTAATTACTCTAATCTGTTGAGGATGAGAAATGTTGAATTTATAATAAATGCACCTGATTTTGCGTGAAGGGAAAGTTGAAAACTAGTTAGGGAAAAACACCTTAGTATAATCAAATGGGATCGAACGCCGATCTCCCCGTTACCAGCAGTCTATCGCAATAATGACGCCTTAGACCATGTGGCCATCGAAGCGGGTATGGTCAAATATTCTTAGGTTAGTCTGTAATTCTTGTGCCAATATAACCTTTTTCAAAATGATATATCGGAGTTCGCTACTCTAAAAATGATCCAATTTTTAAGGTATTCAAATAATATAATTTATTTCCCCACTTTTTATGTTAATCATGCGGCTAAAGGAAAGCTTTTGTGGGGGGGGGGGGGCGTAGGCCACGGGGAGAAACTATTTCCAAGAGGGGGANCGTATGACACGTGGAGAAACTATTTCCAACGATGCGATGGCCACGCGAGATAATTATATCTGATTCAACGTCCAGATAACCTATCTTTTTTATACATGGACGTCTCGTGTTTGGAAAGTTCAGCGTCAGAGACAAAACTTTCATTAATGGCCCAAAACACAGTTTTACCAACAAAATAATATATTGATTATCCCTCGTCTTACTTTGGTTTCACACGTTCGAGGAATAACAAGCACAGAACCGAAATGGGGTCACGTGACGGGTTCTAAGCCAATCCCAAGATTTCAGTGCCACCTGCTTGACTAACTCGGTAAGATTTGGAAAAAAAAACTTTTTCTCCAGCCTGATCAACGAGATCCGCTTGGAGAGACCCAATGAAATTTCAAAATTATCACACCATCAGTGTGCATGCTATGCGCTGTCAATCTAAAAATTTGTAGACAGATACATCGACTGTTTTGAAGTGATTTATAATAAATAACATGTTAAATGGAATAAGCGTGCTTTGATCTGCATTGATTTGTATCGCGGAGGCATACCACTAATTGAAAAACACCAATTGTGATAACAGCATAGAAAATAATATGTTTCTTCACTCGAAAATAAAACATGTTTATAGGTGACCTGGCGGTCTAGGGGTAAGGTGTCAGACTTCTGTGCTGGCGGCCGGGGTTCAATCCTCGGTCCCGGCACAGATTTATCTGATTACCAAACCCTTCCTTCACCTCTGACAAGACATCTTGTGAATGTGGGGAATGCCAGGCCTCCACCGTGGTTCGGATTCCACGTTAAACTGTAGGTCTGCCATTTCATCTCACAATCACCCTACCATTATACATTAGCGTAAGTGCGTACAAACCGAACGGGTAGTAAGACGCGGTGATAATAATAATAATAATAATAATAAACATGTTTATACAGGGTGGAGTGGAAACAATTAGACGATTAGTAACTTGAAACCCGCTTCAGTGGCCGCATGGTCTAACGTTCTACTATCGCAGTAGAATAGACTGCCCATGACGGGGAGATTGAGTTTTGAATCTTGGTTGGATGTAATGAGGGTGGTTTTTACTAAATGGTTTTCCACTCTCCCTCCACGAAATTGTGGGTACACTTCCTCTAAATATAAACTTTTTAATCCTTAAGACCACTAGCGTAATTAGTAACTAAGCATATAAACCGAACGGGCAGTAAGACGCAGTACTAAATCCAAAGCAACGGGTAAATATTCACTAGCTAAATAAAAGCAAACTACATACAACACTTTTACAATTTTTGAAGATAATGTCACTCGAGTGAGCTCCGCCGGACGTCAGGAAAACCTCAGCGCGTTGTCCATCACTTTCCTCAACATAGATCGTCTAATAATTTCCGTCACACCCTGCTTGTATTATCAGCTGTTTCTAGTTGACGTTGTGTTAAAATACATTTCTCTGATCGTGTGACTTCAAAACTCATGGTTGTCCAACACCTTAGCTACCTAAATAACGTATTTGTCTTTAGAGCTAAGGGTCCTGGGATTGAGTCATGTAAAAAATAACATAAGTGAAATGTGGGTTTTCTTTTTCACGATGATGAATTTATAGTCTGGGTTCTGTGACTCTTCTAGATTTAAGTTAGTTTATAAGTCGTATGCTTGACCGCCTGTGTGATATTTTGTTCAGAGTTCCTGGTTACGGATACAGAGTCCTCAAGAGTGCTCACCTCAGGTCCCGATGTTCGTGGATTCAAATCCAGCGGGGGTCAATGGATTTTTCTTGAGCGATTAAAATCCGTAGCACAAATTCCTTCGGGGTGGGGGAGAGGAGGAGTAAAGCCGTTGGTCCCGTGTCAATTGTGGCATGTTAAAGATCACTTGAAAATATGTGAAAATACCTTTCCGGCAAAATGGATAAGTTCTTTTACACTCACTTGTAGAAATTATCGTATGCTGATAATCAGTCGGTTCAGAAAGTGCACATTAAATATTTAAAATAAAAAATACATTTATAATGTTCTTGGGCCTTATCGCCAGCGTTCCCTAATTTTTCTGTGAATCAGTGGCTCTTAAATGGAGTCAACTCAGCGTCGTGAGGACAAATGAGGAGCTACTTGAATCAATAAGTAGATGTTATGGTCTAAAAAACTGCGATAAACCTCCAAAGGTTTCGTTATGTTGACCACATGACATCCTCCATCCGCAAATTTGGCACTATCTTCGCCAACATGTGGTGGTCTCGCAGTCGGCAGGCTTACGCCACGGAGCTTATATTAATTCGTGTGCCGATATAATCAGTCAGTTCATAAAATGTGAATATTAATATTTTCGGTAAACGTGTGAATCAAGCTTCACCAAAAGACGTAAGCTATGTCCATTCGTAGCAAAATTGGGGCATAATAGAAATTTGGTGCGGAAAAAAAGTTTTATAAATACAAACTACTTTTGCGGTCGTTTGTTATTTTACAATAGGCCTAGTATTTGAATAATA
Organism: Timema shepardi; assembly: GCA_902151425.1. Classification (NCBI taxonomy): domain Eukaryota; kingdom Metazoa; phylum Arthropoda; class Insecta; order Phasmatodea; family Timematidae; genus Timema; species Timema shepardi. Next base: position 69,348 of record CABFVX010000915.1, read on the forward strand.
TTGTAGCTATTGTTATTAACAAAATAGATAACAGAATCTCATTTGACATTACATTTGTATATTTGAATGCAAGAATATTTTTTTAAACTTACAGATATAAGCCTAACTTACTGTCCTTGATTCTTACCAAAATCTACTGGTCTTGTAATCAATGACCGGACATTCCAAGAACGGTATGGTAAATAAAAAAGGGCCCGGTGTAGTAGACCCATGATGTGTGACTGCCACCTGCTCAGCTAACCAGTGGTTAACCAAGTCCTAACCCCCATCAGGAAGTCCCTCCAACAGGTGACGCATGCGAGAGCGACAGGGACCTCGACGCGGACCCCTATCATAGACTAGTGGTGGCGATAACACAAAATAAAAAGACTGGGCGAGTGCGGGAGAGTGGGAACGGAGGCGGGGGAAGGGGGAGGGAGAGAAAGAGAGAAAGGGTCGTGAGGGGGGGGGATAAGTTATTCAAAGAAACAAACAGGTGATCCGTAGCCATCTGTTGGGACTAGTAGTTTCCCGGATACTCCGAATAAAACCTGGTTAACGATTTAATTATTAGTTTTATTTCCTTGCTTCTCATACTACTACCCGTTCAGCCCTCCCAATTTTTTTTTCAACGCTAGTGGTCTGGGAATAAAATAAGGTAGAATTTATAGAAAATGTATCCAAATTTTCTCGGAGGAAGTGTGGAATAACATACATGTGGAACAGTCTTGTTACAGTGGCTGAAATTTGAATCTCCAACTCCCTGTCAGCAACAAGCCAAATCAGACGAAACCAACTCCTTATTTCATGTGCTCATTGTGGAGTGTAATTAAATATTAACGTATGAGAAAAGACGAGGGATAAGAACGTGAATTATTTATTAGTCTATAATAACTTGTGTACGTGTCGGATGTAATATAGCATTTACATAAAGGTGTTCAATTGAATTTTTAATCATTTTTAACACTTCATTTCTTTTGTTGGAAAACTCTTTTTAATATTTTGTTTTACAAACTTTTACTCTAATATAAATATCGTTCGGAATATTGGCTGGATAATAACGCGTGCTATATTTATTGAAGTTTTAATTATTTATTAGTAAATTCTTAATATACTAATTTAAGATTGTTTTTATCAAAATGAAGATTTTTAAAAAGGTTTCCAGCTATGTATATTTTAGAACAAAGATTTGTTCACATAAAAAGTACAAATAGTTTACCATCAAAATTTTACATCTTAAGAAATAATAAAAATTAACTTTAAAAGCCTTAAGTTTTTGTAGGACATTAACATATTTTATTAACTTTAGTATTTTTTCACGGAACATGATTATCTCAACTAAATGTAAGATAGTTTACGTACAATTGAATTTGTATTTGTATTTTATGTTGCCTCTCTCTCATATTGTCTATACTCTAACTAACCTAAATAATATGTATATTCGTTGTTAGTTTGAAATTTTAAAGTTTTAATATCCACACTAAAAATTATCTCACACTTTTTAGTTTAACTTTTCTCCGCTAGAGGACTCTACTGCAAATATTTCTGATTGTCTAGACTTGTTAGGTTGGGTTTTAATTGCGATACTTGTTCTTTGTGCACCACGCCTTACTAAACATTCAAACGATGCAGCTTTAACTAAACTTATCAGATAGGGATGAAAGGTATAATATATATCAAATGTACCAGTACGGAGTCAGAATGGGTGTATTTCCTACTATTCTATTAACTCTACAACCCTCATCTCTAGGTATTGTATGTAGTTAGATGCGTACATACCGAACGACATGTAAGGTTAGAAGTAAAAGATAAGTGTTTAAAACTTTTTTAAATTCTTTATTGCTTTAGAATATTTTGTTACTCATTAGGGTAAAACTACACCTACATTAGCCAGGAAGAGTCAATCTGAGCTCGCCTTGATTTCTAATTGACCACTAATGGTCAGTCATAGTTTTCCCTATTATACAAAAATAGTTGACCCTTAATGGTAAAGCTGGGAACTCCTTAATATCCAAGGGGTCAAGCTGAACTCGCTCTAATATCCGACACATTTAACATTAGGTGTAAATCTGAACCTGCCTTAATACCAGAGAGTTGATAATACAGCATATAATTAGTGTAGCTGTGCCGTCACTATCACAGAGTGATAACAACGTTTGATAAAACTGTCATTACATTTGTAGTAAAATTCAAGCACTGGGTATAGCGAACTGAACTGCCTTGAGGACAAATTGAACATGGGCTATATTTTTATTTACAGCAGATTTGTCAGCTATTGGCTCATACCACAATTTTTTTTTATAAAAGCTTAAAAGCTGTCAAGTTCAACTATAAGGTCCAGTGCATATGTCTAATGTATAAGCGTAATATTTGAAATTCATTACAAATGCTCCAAGAATAATTAATATTATTATAATGTGCAGATTTTTTATTTTAGCCCCATGTCTTACCACCCATTCCGGCTACACGCTTATGTATTAGTCACGCTAATGGGTTAAGGATATTGTGGGTTGAATTTAGAGGAAGTGGGAGTGGGAAACCATTTAGGAAAACCACTTTCAGTACACCCAACCGGGATCGAACCACAATCTCCACGTCATCAACAGTCTATTCTATTGCAAGAGTAGCGCCTTAGACCATTCGTCAACCAAAGCGGGTCATAAATAGTTTATTTTAATCGTCATAGAAAAATAAATTTCTTGTTTCACCATTGGTATGTAAATGGCTTGATATACTTTCACATCATATTTACAAGGGTGGTGTTTTAATAAATATTATGTCTTCCGCTTCTTAATGCCAACCCAGGCTATATACATTTAAATTAAGCTGATGGGCTGACGAATAAGGGAAGAAAAATTAACAGGAAATGCACCTTCATATCGGGGTGAGGGGATACACATTTAATAAAAACCACGTTCAGCACACCTGCTATGGATATTACACAAAAATGTCCATTACTAGTAAACCAAACCATACTAGATTGACGCATCAAGGTAAGTGCACACTATGGCATGTCGCATCAGCTCGTATCACTCCACACAGGCTCGTAAAATTCAAAATAATGTAGAAATAAGCCAAACCATTCAATGTGGATAAGTGGGCACCAACATTATACCTTGTAATACGGACAGGTATGCGCCAAACATGCGCCTGCATGCCCACCGATATGAGCTCAGCTTAAAATTATAACAAGTCTGTATCAAAATGAAATAAGATAGTCCCATTTTACAATACATCTAAAATTACTACTAATAAAACAAATTTTAAAAATATACAGTACTAAGTTACCCCAAATCAAAATTAAATTGAACCGTCCCATTTTAAAATTAAACTAAAAACCTCACCTACAAAATATGAAAATAAACAACCATTTCTTAAAGTGATAATAAACTACCCTGCTCAAAATAAAAAATAAGCCACCCCAAACTCAAAATAAAATAGAGCAGCCTCACCTCAAAATGAAACTAGGCAACACTATCTAAAAAAATAAACAAGCCAACCTCAAAACGAAACCAAATAACCCACCTCGAAATGAACTAAACAAATATACCTTAATAAAAAAAACTAAAAGACATCACCACAAAATGAAACTAATCTCTACCACTAAATGAAACTAAATTACCTCACCTCAAAATAAAAATAAACAACTTTACTTCAAAAATATAAATGACCCTACCTCAAAATGAAACTAAATGACCCCACCTCAAAATGTAACTGAATTACCCTACCTCATAATGTAACAAAATTACCTTACTTTAAAATAAATCAAATTACCTCACCTCCAATTGTAACTTAATGGCCCTACCTCAAAATGTAACTAAATGACCTCACCTCAAAATGTAACTAAATGACCTCACCTCAAAATGTAACTAAATGACCTCACCTCAAAATTTAACTAGATGACCCTACCAAAAATCTAATTAAATGACACCAACTCAAAAGGTAGCTAAATGACTATATCTTAAAATATAATTAAATGATCCCACCACAAAATAAAACTAAACAACTTTATTTCAAAAAACTAAATTGCCCTAACTCATAATGTAACTAGATGGCTCTACTTCAAAATATAATTAAATGACCTCACTTCAAAATGTCCCTAAATCACCCCACCTCAAAATGTAACTGAATGACTAACTAACAATGAAACTAATTAACCCTAACTCCAAAAGTAACTCAATGGCCCTACCTCAAAATATAATTAAATGACCCTCACCTAAAATTGTAACTAAATGGGCCTTACCTCAAAATATAATTAAATGACCCTCACCTAAAATTGTAACTAAACGGACCTTACCTCAAAATATAATTAAATGACCACAATTCAAAATCAAACCAATTGACCCCACCTTAAGATAAAAAGAACAACATTACCTCAAAATGAAACCAAAGGGCTGATCGTCAATATGAAACCAAACAATACCTCAAATTTAAAGTAATTGACCTCACCTAAAAATGAACCTAAACAACTTTGGCTGAAGATTAAACTTAATGACCGCACCTCACAATTAAACTAAACAACTATAACTCAAAAAACTAAACAAGCCCATTTCAAAATGAAACTAATCTTTGTTATCAAACTGTGTTTGAAAAACATTATTTGCATTGGAAGTGTTTTTCCCCAATTTACTTTTACAAGGGATAAATCAAATCTACCTACATAACACATCTCGTAATCCAATTTGTTTTATTTGTTAGCCACAGAAGAGCGCTAAAAGGATTATATTGGTTGTGAAATAGGGAGGAGGGTGATAAAAAAAATCCCATACTGATCTAATATCAAAACAGACGATATTATCAAAACCAAAGCTCTGAACTCAGATTAGAAACTTTGTTACTGGGAACGTATTTACTTGTGTTGCGGTTCGCACTGGCCCAAAACACTAATTGGGTTATTGATTACAATTTAATCTAGTTTTATTTTTATGTTTGTATTATTAAGTTTGTTTGAACCTTTCCAATCACACTTTGCTTAGAAAAAAAGATCATTTATTTTATTTTTTCCTTCGAGTTTTACTGCCTGTCTAGGATTAATGGGGTAGGGATGGAAAAGATCAAACTTCAGAAGAAATGTACCCACATTCACAAAAAGGGAAGTGAAAACTTTTTTTTAACACCCATAGTACACCAAGCCGGGATTCAAAAGCTGACCTTACTGGAAAACCAGACTAAATAAGAGTGGAATTAATTCAACCTGTCAACCGGCGTGGTTAGCTATGTATTACAGCCTGTATCTACTTAAAAGACTAAAGTTAGGATTCCCTCAGCGTGTCTCGTGTCTGCGAATAGTGATCGTACTGATTTCCATAGTTTGTTAAGCGGCCAGTTCTTTCAAGGCGACTGCGACTGGCGACCATAGTGCGCGTCCAGCGTCTCTACATGGCGTCTGCGTCCACACTGCTCTTGGAGTAGTGTAGACGCAGAAGTGCCACCGAGCAAGCGTGTGTTTTAGTAGAGTTGTATTTCGTTTTGTATTTGATTGAGCTGGTTTTGAAAATGGCCCAATATTTATCCATAGAAGAGGACCAAAATGTAATTAATTTATTTTAAATTTAGCATAACGTCTTGCGGCCCGTTCTTGTTATACGTTTAAGTATTAATTACGCTAGTGGGTTAGGAATTAGGAAGGTTGAATTTAGAGGAAGTGAACCATCATTTGCGTGGAGTGATAGTGGAAAATCATTTATGAAACACCCCCTCCAGTTCACCCGACCGAGATTCAAACCTTAATCTCCTCGTTCTCAGCAGTCTAGCTCAACAATAAACTAGCGCGTTAGCTAGCTATGCCACTTAAGGTGGGTAAAATTCAATCGAAGAGGTGGCAAAGCACCCCTCAATCTTTGACATATCTTCTCCAGTGTACCGGGAATAACATGTGAAGGACAACACGTGGAAATATATCTCAGGGACGGTTGGTCGATCAAGTTAGGATTTTTTATCCACACTATTCCCAAATAACAAAATAACACGGAATATTAAATAAAACACAATTGAAAAAACTTTGATAACTGAGGAACGATTTGTACTAAACATAAAATTACCCACGACTGGCGATCAAGAGACGCATCTAGGGAAACGCTGTACCCCGCGTCTGCGACTAACCACCCCACGTTTGCGGTCACAGACGCGAGTCGCACTAAGAGAATCCTACCTATACATAACTAATTGAAAATTAGCTAGGAAATACAGTTGGAGCATGGTAAAAATTAATTAGATGATAAAGCTGTAAACAGGGGCAAATGGTCTAAGTAGTACAGCCGAAACCACCCACAAATAAACTAAGTAGTACGAATGGTCTAAGGCGTTTTTCCTAAATGGTTTCCTACTCTTCTTCCCCGCAGATGTTTCCTTCTTCATCCCTACCCCACTAGAGCAATTTTTAATATGTACGTACAACCTTAATAGTTAGTAAGAAGCGTAAATAAAAATAAAAAAATCATCCTGACGTTAGACGGTCTCTTGAAGGAAATCAACCACTTTTAAAATGAAGAGAAGATGGGAAAACCATCCTCTGTGTAGCTTGCCGGGATTCAAACCCCAATCAAGTCATTAATAAAGATAAAAATAAATAAATTATTGTCAATACACTTTAAGTATCACAGTATAATACAGCCGATAAGTGACTTAGCTTAACTGACTTTGAAACATAATGAGTTGGAAGTCCCAAATAAATGCCCAAGTATTCACCTGGAGAGAGTACTAACGAGCAACAATACATGTAAAAAGCAGCGGCGGCCGAGCGGACCAAATATTCAAGATTCACATTGAACATGGTCATCAATGACGGAACCCACCTCGGTAGTTGGCTAACGCGCTGGTCATGTTGAGCTCGACTGCTGAGAACGAGTATATCGAGGTTCAAATCTCGTTCAGGTGAACTGGGGGTGATTTTTCCTAAATGTGTTTCCACTCTCCCTCCACGCTAATGCGGGTTCACTTCCTCTAAAATTCAACCTTCCCAATTCCTAATCAATTAGCGTAACTAGTACTTAAAGCGTATAAACCGAACGGGTAGTAAGACGTGGTGCTAAATAATAATAAAAAAATCAATGACGGAGTTCGATTCCTGTCTGGGTACACTGGGGTTGGATTTTCACAATTGATTCTCAGTTTTCCCATCCTGTCTCCATGCTAATCCTGATAATTACTATGAAATGATCTCATCTCTGACACTCAGATCCGAAACTATGTTTTTCTACGCACAGTACAAACTAAATACACACATTGGTGGGCACGCTGTCCAGAGAGACCAAATCACAATGTACTGGGTTACTGTTAGGGTATCTGAGATTCAAATTTCAACCCAGAGCATTGGATGTACCCATGCGATTTATCACTGTGGTTTCCCTTCCTTTATCCACGCTTCCTCCAAACTATGTTCCCCATTCCTAACCCTTAAAATTAAATCGTCGGTGCCCATAATGTAAGAAGCATTTATAATAATAATAATATTATTGTCTTACTACAGATTCAAGTTATACGTATATGTATTTGTTACGTTAGTGAGTTATGGATAAGGAAGGTTGAATTTAGATTAAGTGTACCCCCATTTTCTTAAAGGGAGGCTGGAATACCGTTTAGGAAATATCACGATCAAGGCACCATATAGGTATTTGGACCCTGATCTCCACGTCATCGGCAGTCCACTCTATTACGAAAGTGACGCCTTAGACCAATCGACCACCAAAATGGATAATAATAAAGCTATTAGCTTTTGCGAGCGTATTGTCAAGTTTTTTGTGTTCATGGAGGAATTTAACACTATGCGAATATATAGTCCTAGTTTAAATATTGCACTGAATCTGTACAAGTTATATATTTATACTCTTTAATGCCGGCTTGGTTTGACCTATCTATGTCTAAGAGGTCAGGACGGGGAGTGTGGTAAAGGTAGGTCTAATTAATTGAAAATGTAATGGAAAAACCCACCATCAATTCAGTAGGTCCAGCTGTGCTAATATATTAAAATTGTGGACCACTAACTAACTCTAAGGTAACATGGAGTTGGAGCTAAGATGCTGGTTTTCAGATATTTTTACGTGTGGCTTTGTGAATATCAACAAAAATATTATAAACTTAGAGAAAGAAAGAAAAACAATAAACCGAGACCAAAATTGTAGAAGAAAAAATATATACACAGAGAAACAAAAAAAAACTTGATTTATGGAAAGGCTAATGTCATGCGAAATCGGATTTAAGAAACAAAAAGCGGAAGGTCAAAAACTAGAAACAAAATAATATAAATAAACACAAGAAAGGGAATAAGAAAATATAGAGAACGTAAAGAAGATATTCAAGGAAGACCATTATGCGTTTCACGTTTTATGTATCATGCACTATATCTTGTCAGTCCTGGTTATTCACATTGCACTTATGGGATAGGGATGAAGAAGATAGAATTCGAATAAATAAGTCCATATTTTCCTAGAGAAAGTGTGTGAAAGCTTTGGTGAAACTAACTTCAATGCACCTGACCGGAACTCGAACTCCTAGCTACCCGTCACTATCAATCCAGTCCATTGGGGGACTAACGCGTTTGAATGCGTGATTACTGATGCGGGTATTAAGTCTTTACTGGCACTTTTGTTAAAGTCAATCGCACCTTTTTTACTATTCATCTAGGGCAGCGGTTCCCAAACTTTTTGAGTCGCGGAGCACTTCTCAGGAGAGAAATTCGTGACGGAGCACTATCGTTGCCCTTAGACCATGTTCATTTTTGGCTGTTTTTACGTAACTGCATTTGCAAGTTGCTAAAAAAAAAATTTTTATCATGTAACAAAAGCACGAATTATTTTTCGAATTCAAAATAGCTTATATTTTGATCCAAACTTAATGTTTCCCATTGAAAGACATTGAAAATTAGAACGTTACGTTGTTTTTTCACTAAACACTAATTTTGCACATACGTGTATTCGGCATAAAGGTGAAGATATTTTCACCTAGCACCTACATAGGTAGTAACCGAATGACAGCATTATTGGCTCTGGAAACGAATTTTTAAGCATTTGGACATGTTAGGGTGGGGATGCAGGGGACGCAAGAAAAGGCGAGTGTTTTTGCAATTTTATAGCAATACTTTTTTTAGGATCAAATAAATTAAATATTGCTTCTATAGAATCATAGAGCCTAATTTTCTTCACATGGCGAAATCAACATTTCTTGAATATCTGTCAAGGGTGTCTTGGAATTTAATAACAAATTTTTCTCTTAATTTAAAAAGTTTCTTAGATAATGCTGCTCTGTTCACGACAGATATTCAACAACTAATGAGGTCACCATGTGAAGAAAATTAAACTCTATGTTTTAATAGAAGCAATAGTTCTCTTATTTTGGCAAAAAAAAAAAAATGCTCTAGATCTAGAAACTTTAAATTAACTCTCCTTAACTTGCGTCCGCTGCATACTCACCTTAAACATCAAGTTTTATTCATTATAAATATTTTTTCTACACTAATTTCAGAAAAATAAGGAACTTTTTTAAATACATAAACGAAAACCAACAACAAAAAACATAAAGTAATGCAACACATTTGAGAACGAATTCAAAGCAGGTAGTGTAAATATACAATACTACTCACCTATATAAGGTATTACAGTTTCAAAATAAAAAATGTAGCTTGGTATCGAAAAAGAACGATAAAGCATAGCCAAAGAACTTAGATTCTAATGAGAGGGATGGGACTGTTTTGATTTGCACAATGTGGCTATATCTGGTTTAATTTGGGACAGCTGCAACCGAATATCTGGCTCTGCATTCAGGCGGGATCTATATTTTGTTTTAGTAGCCACATAAGCAGAGAATCCTGATTCACATAAGTAAGTTGTTGTAAAGGGTAAAAGGATGATTTTCGCTTTATCTGATAAAACTTTAAATTCGTCTTATAGCTGACATCAAAATTCTATTAGTGAATTCTTAGTTGCAAAATTATATTTTACCACAGAATCTGATGTCAAATCAATCATACACTCATACTGGTGTGATGTCAGACAGGCTGGCTTTTCCGACACAGCAGAGTATGGGTTTACAACCCAACAGTTCTCTTTTATTTTATCGTGGAATTCTTCTGGAAAATAACAGTTGAAACTATCAAGCAAATTTAGCAGATGAACGTGAAACTCATTTAAGATATATTCGGGTACGTCAGAATCTAGTTCTTCTCTAAATTCTTTTACCATTGGGAAACTGTCTAGATTTAGATTTTTCATTGAATCCGCCCAAAACTTTATTTTCTTTTTAAACGCTTGTACTTTATCGCTGGCGTCAAAAACGGTTACTGCTTTCCCTTGAAGTGAGATACTTAAGTCATTAACTTTTTTAAAAATGTCTGCTAAATACGCCAATTTCATAACCCAATACTCATCACACAGCCTGTCTCCCAAAGCGAAGTCGTTGTCAATCAGGAAGGTTCTGACTTCAGCCCTCATTTCAAAGAGCCGAGTCAAAGCTTTGCCACGAGAAAGCCACCTTACTTCTGTGCGAAGAAGTAAAGACGTATGTAGACTCCCCATGTATTCACACAACAGCTTGAATAGTCTTGTATTTTTAGGTCTAGATTTGATAAAATTAATTACTTTCACGCTTTCGTCCAAGACTTCTTTTAGGAAGGGTGGCATTTTTTTCACAGCAAGGGCATGGCGGTGGAGGATGCAGTGGCTACTGCTGCATTCCTTGACTTTTTGTTTTATTCTTGAGATAGCACCGGACGTCTTCCCAGTCATGGACTTTGCACCATCCGTGCACACATCAACGCAATTATCCCATGGGATGTCACTCACTGTGAAAAATTCTTCTATTAATTTGAAAATTTCAGCGCCAGTTGTGTTAGTTGGTAAAGGCTTGCAGAGAAGCAGATCCTCTTGAAAAGACTCCAAGTATTGGTAGCGTACAAATACTATTAAAATTGCCAATCCAGCCACATCCGTTGATTCATCCATTTGGAGCGAAAACTTAGTGCATTTTATTCGTGAAAGTAAAGTAGCTTTCACATCCTCTGCTAAGTCCCCGATTCGTCGCGAAATCGTGTTATTTGACAAAGGAACGGTGTCTACTAGATTCGTGGCTTTTGCATCCAGCATACTTTCAACTATGTCCTTTACACAAGGCTTTATAAGGTTTTCAGCGATGGTATGGGCTTCGCCAGCTTGAGCAACTCGGTAACTGACTAAGTAGGACGCCATCAAAGCCTGTTCATTAACTGTTTTTGAGTGATAAGATATAATTTTCTGGGCTTGTGTAAGTTAACCATACTTCCTTCTGAAGAAATCAGTCGGTTTGACCTTGCATTCTGGATGGACCCCCTCAAAATGACGGCGCATTTTTGCTGGGAACATCGCACTGTTTGGCAAAACTTTCATGCAAACTCGCACTGTGGTTTGTTGTCACTAGTCTCAACAAATCCAATATCCAAGTAGGAATCGTGATACTTCCTTTTTATAATTTTTTTACCTGTGGCACTGATCTCCAAAGAACTAGTACTAGGCAGTTCTTTCAACAGTTCAGAAGTTTCTGTCACACCTGCTGTCGCTGATTCGTCTAAAAACCCTTCATCCTGTCCAGCAATTCTAGCATTGGCAACTGCTCCATCTTCTTCCACACTACAATATAAAAATAATATTCGTATCATCTGGGTAAATAATATTAATGATAATAATAAATGTCAAGTATTTAATAAAACAATTGATCAAAGAACCATTGCTCCTAAATTAACGTTGAATATTGTTTAAGAATGTAAATGTTTCTCGCATGTTTGCTCACAATGCTTGTTAAATGTGAGTAACCATCTTATCCTATCGCTTGGTGACATCAAATTGGCTGCAGCTTCAAGGTTACTACCAATTAACAGGCCAAAATTCGAAAATAACCTGAGCTGAAATCTATTTTTGTTAAAAGTGCAACAATATGTACAACATGCAATGCATATACTGAAAAGTCTTTATTTACTATTTAATTTGTATAAAGTTGTATGTACCTTAGTCCCTATCTCTTCTTTTAGGTCCTGTGTTATTGGCATCCAAAGCTGTTACTTGTTTTAATGACACACGCTCTTATTCTAGCAGACCCCAATAGATAAACACTATTCAACGTTTAAAAAAATGCATCTAACATAATATTTGTACATACCTGTTAGCTGTTGATGCTTCCATAGCTACTGGAGGAACTGTGGCGGAGGTTTTAATAGTCTTTTTTAAGGATCCAGACTTCAGCCAGCGATCCATTGAAAGCAAATCTATGATATTTTCTAAATCACTACGTAGGTGCTCCAAAAAACCTGTAATAGGCAGGTGTTTCGTCCTCAAGAGGGAAGATCCATTAAAGTTATTAACGTAATTATTTTTAAAAAAATCACACAACAAAAGCACTCGTGAAAAAATAACACCGCACTGCAATTTGACTCGTTTCGACTCTCGACTAAACATTGAATGAACTGCAACAGAATGAAGGAGCGAAGAAACAAAGAGTTTTTAATATACAATAGAGACTTTCCAGAAAATTCTGTAAAAGTGTCAAAGCTAACAATCGGATCTTTAAGTAAGGTGAGGCTCTCATTGAGCCGGGATTAGCTGGCGCCATTGAGCCTATCTGTCTGGTTTCGCCGCGTGAAGTCTGTGTGCTTCACGGATTTTCTCAATGTTTTGTGTGGTTCCGAGAAGGTGCGGGCGGGTAAACCTGACTGAGGTGCCGCATGACAATGCACTTTGGATCCATAATACTTGCTATTTACACTGATTTACGGCACGATGCAGGAGCTAAATTATTTCTACACAATACTTATCTAAAAACAGTTCATGACCGCACAAATAAACAATTTTGAGATCTTGTCACATTTATTTTATTTTTATTTACAATCTCTCCGCGGAGCACTTGGAGATGTTTCGCGGAGCACCAAGTGCTCCGCGGAGCACACTTTGGGAACCGCTGATCTAGGCTATAAACATTTTAATAATGCCAATGGGGTAGGGTGTTAACTGTTAAACACATCGGGAAGAGATATTTGGGAAGACCTAGACGCATATGGAAGAATACTTTTAGAATGGAATTGAAAGAGATTAGGTGTAATGAGGTGGACAGGATAGAACTAGCTCAATTTAGGGATAGGTTGTAATGAGGTGAACTGGATACAACTATCTCAATATATTAATAGGGTGTAATGATGTGGACTGGATAGAACTAGCTCAATTTAGGTATAGGGTGTAATGAGGTGAACTGGATACAGCTATCTCAAGATATGGATAGGGTGTAATGATGTGGACTGGATAGAACTAGCTCAATTTAGGGATGGGGTGTAATGAGGTAAACTGGATGTATATCTAGCTCAAGATATGGATAGGGTATAATGAGGTAGACTGGTTATAACTAGCTCAATTTAGGGATAGGGAGTAATGAGGTGAACTGGATATAATTTGTTTTAATATATTTAGCACCGCGTCTTACTACCCGTTCGGGTTATACGCTTTAAGTACAAATTACTCTAATGGATTAGTATTTGGGATAACTGAATTAGAGGAAGTGAACCCGCATTTGCGTGGAGGGAGAGTGGAAAACCATTTAGGGAACACCACCCCCAGTTCACCCGACCGAGATTCGAACCTCGATCTCCCCATCCTCAGCAGTTGAGTTCAACACGACAAGCGCGTTAGCCAACTACGTCACTGAGGCGGGTAACTGGATATAACTAGCTCAAGATATGGATAAGGTATAATGAGGTGGACTGGATATAACTAGCTCAATTTAGGGATATGGTGTAATGAGGTGAACTGGATATAGCTCTCTCAAGATATGGATAGGGTGTAATGATATAGACTGGATATAACTAGCTCTATATAGAAATAGGTAGCATACTTTTTTAAGCGCGTCAATGAACTTTCAAGTTCCTAGTGCCATTGAATAAGTAAGTAATGAAAGAGTTATGAGTATGGAAAAATGTGGATAAAATATACCCCCATTTGCGTAGAGTGAGAGTGAAAAAACCATAAAAAAATACCCCTTCAGTTCACCTGACCAGGATTAAAAGCACGAACTCCCTATCACTAGTAAATCAGACTAGATGAGATTAACGATTAACTCAGGAACACACAGATTCGGGTAAACGTATTCTATGCATCTATATATTATACATATATTTTGAATCAAAAATAAATAACCATAGATCAAAGTGCCAAGCCTTTTGAAGACCATAAAACACAAGTATATGTCAAGGGTGAAGCGTGAAAGTTTTACCATATACCCACAACGTACAGGCACACCCTTTGGTAATTTTAAAAAAAATTGGAACAATTTTGTTTATTTAAAAACTTGAGTATTTCTGTGTAAATCAAAGAACGTACAAATAATAATTCAAATTCCCAAATATAATAAAAGTTTTAATTGCTTTCCATTCAAGAAATAAAAATATATTGACAAAGAAATTACAATTAAAATCAATATGAAATTATAGATAGTGGGTAAATGTATTTAGAACTACCCCTTACCCTGAACACAAGGTGAAATCTCTGTGGATGTAATGGCTTTATTACCCACTTCAGTGGCAACATGGTCTAAGGCCTCTCGCAATAGATTAAACTGCCTATGGCGGGGAGATCAGGGTTCGATCCTGGTCGGGTGTACTAAGATTGGCGTTTCCTAAATGATTTTCCAATATTCCTCCATGCAAAATCAGGTACACTTCATCTAAACAATTCAACCTCCTTAATCCCTAACACATTATATTAATTAGTACATACGCATATAATCCAAATGGTTTTTTTGAGCTTCATAAGTTAGATAGTTGTCACACCTGTAATCACACAACGTAACCACACGTCATAGTGGTAGCCAATCTCCATTTTCTCACGTTCTGAATCAGTTCTGAGAAATGTCGCACATGCTCAGATCAGAGTTTCAAACACGTCTTGATATCCAATCTAGTTTATGGAAACGCTTGCTCTTGTTTGTTCCACTTTCAAATTGACTAGACCAGGGATAGCGAAACTTTTCCATCCAGTGTGCCCCTTCAGGGCTAACTGAATTTGAACTAGTCTGGTGTTCTATCTATTATATAAAAAAATTTATTCGTACTAAAAAATCAACACTTGTTATGAACTGTAATAAATATTTCATAACAAGCTGTAAATATTTTAATATTTCCTAAGTTTGAAA
Source organism: Timema shepardi (assembly GCA_902151425.1). Lineage (NCBI taxonomy): Eukaryota > Metazoa > Arthropoda > Insecta > Phasmatodea > Timematidae > Timema > Timema shepardi. Next base: position 84,462 of record CABFVX010000915.1, read on the forward strand.
TTAAGAAAAATATTTAAATGTCAAAGTGAGTACCTTAGGGTGATTATACAATGCCATTTTTTGTATTAAATATATTTGATAAAAGAAATACGATGTATCATTGAAGATCCATCAAAGAGCTTTTATAAAAGATTATATTTTACTTACTATTCATAAAAGCTTTAACTTATAGAACATGCGCTAGGGTTTATCAAAAAAAAATGGTGAAATATGAAAGCGTAGCTCATACCTGGAAAGAAATACTTATAACTTCTAGCCTGTAATCGACGGAAAAATTCCAAAAAGTTAAAAAAAAAAATGTAAACCCCAATTATTATTTTTTAGAAAAGGCAGAGCAACCTTAAAGTTGGTGCGGACCTTTCTTTGGAGGTCTTTGTAGCTAAACGGTAAGACCTATCAAAAAACGGCTCTGGAATTACATTAGTTTACATCCACTTGCAAAGAAAACGTACTGGGGGAGTAAAGTGAGTATAATTACACATCACTGAGGTACATTCTCCATATTTAGGCTATAGCGTAGGTGTAATTTTTCTTTAGTTAATAACGGGATTTTGCTGATCAAATTTGTGAAAGTTTCATGGTCCTTAACTCAATATTTTTGACATGATTGTCTCAATTTTTGTAATCACATATTTTGAATACACTTTGAAGAAAATGTGTAGTGTAATTTAATAACACACATTTGATCAAAGTTGGTGTCAAACCTTTTATCATATAGGTTATGAAATAATTTTTATTTTATAAAATAAACATGACCTTTTAATAACATCTTTATACAATATTAATTTCAATAACTTATAATAAAAACATTGAAAGTAAGCCCTCCAGAGGTCTAAGAACAGTAAAATTATATCTGTGATAAAGTCAAACAATTACATAATATTTTCCATTTTATTGTAAAACCAATGGCTAGTCCCCCGACATTTTTAGTTTATCTATTGTTAGTTAAATTTCCACGGTAAATAAAAGCATTAAATAAAATCTGAGTCTCAGTTTGCATCACTTTACTCAACGATATGCTCGCTATTTGTGTGCCCCTTTCCCCCACCTTTACAGTGACAACATACTTACATCAGAAACACTGTCACACTACTCAATGATACTTGCATGATCCCCTTCCCCTCTCCCAACTAGCATCGGAAACGCTCTAGTCTTACCGTCTCTTACCGAGGAGAGGACCAGTTGAAGCCATCCTAGTCCGTCTGTATATTAAGATGCAAACGCTTGGCGTTCTGTCACAAGTAAATGTAATTTATATTTACTTATTTTAAATTGTAGTTTTGTGGTTTCTAAGCTTATGTAAATGTTCCTATTAATGAAAGAGTTCTTGTGACGTGTTAAAGTGTTCAATAGTCAATTTTGTTTGAAAGTGTAAAATATTGAAGGGGACTCGGACTTAGAAACTGTTCCCTCACAACAAAGCTTGGGGGAAGGGACCTGAAACATTTAGCAGGGTTAGCGAAGGTACAGTAGCCCCATGGCTTCTTTGGTGCTGACTGACAGCTGCTAAACTAATTTTTTTTTGCAAATCATATGGTTCAGCGTGGGGATACATAATTTGGTCTGGTGACTTTTCATAGATTTCAGCTGTCAGCATTGATCGCACTGCATTTGTTTTAAGTGAGCATATATTTTTAATCCTCTCTCATTTTAAATGTGGGCTAAACTTATTGCATAATCGTATTACGGAGCCGCTGCATTTTTTGAACATTTAAATGGTATATAAGCGCTTGTGAAAAAGAGGTGCCAATCTTATTCTTTCTCAATTTGTGAATCATATAACAAAAGACAAGATACTTATAAGACATCGAGTGGAATCCCAAATTTATTTTCACATTAATCGAAATATATTAACGCGCCTAATCAATCTGAGGTAAAGAAGTGGTTTCCAACAGTTGCCAGTAAAAGGTGTGATTACATTTCCAGAATTTTGAACACGGTTAATGAAAATAAAACAGAGCTCATACAGTTTTTTGAGAGTTGATAGTTGGGATACTGACGCTTTCGTGACTGCTAAAAGGTATGCGTCATCATTGAGAAATATCAATTTCGCATTTCTACTGAAGGTTTTAAGCGTCATTTTTTTTCTCTCACCAACAAATTATTTTAAAAATTTCAAACCAAAACTTTTGAAGTGAAATACTGCATCGATAAAGTAAAATAGACGATTTCTCACCTCAAAGATGCTAGAAACAACTTCGAAGAAACGTATACAACTTCGAAGAAACGTATAGAAAATTATAAGATGATAACGTGGAAGCTCCTACGAATAAACGTAGATAAGATGACTTATTGAACCCCAGAAATAAATATGTGCGTCTTTATAATGAGATTATTGACACTACTACGGTTGGGCAAATAGAGCTGAGGTTTCAAGATCTTAATGAGTTGCAATTTATTGAGCTGCTAGATTTTTTTTTAAATCAGAGCTTCTAATCTCGATTTCCTGACAGTTTATTTTTGTCACTTCAGTCAAGTTCCGGTAGTCTTTTCAATTTTGGCAGTTTTAGGAGTGAATTAGTCTACAGACTATCAGACTTTTCAGAAAAGACTGTGATTGATATTAGGAAGTTCCTGGATGAAACAGACTTAGCAGAATAAACGTTGCAATAAACATAAATTATGTTGTTTGGTATCAACAATATCAATGAGCACATCCACTGTTGAGTGCGCCTTCTCTTGTTTCAAACGTGCTTAACACCCAGTGCGAGAATAGGCTTTCCACACTTTCCCTGTTGTCAGTTAAAAAAGGTTTGCTAGAGGAACTGCATAGTCAAAAATCATTCTATGACGATGTTAACGACAAATTCATTCAGAAAGGTGACCTGAAGGATCGCACTAATATACACATATGGGTAAGATTCCACTATTAATTTTTTATTTACTTATTTATTTATTTTTATTCGTATTTTTGTTTGATTAATATCTTTATTTATGTATTTGTTTGTTTATTCCATGTCTAAATATTGTGAATCGGTTGAAGGGAGCTAAATTGCATAACCTATGACCTGTAAAAGTGTATTTGCTGAGCTACATATTGTATATTATATGGAGAATATTCCTCTTTAGACCCATAATGAAAGGTGTCTTCGAAACAAGTCCTCTTTGAGAAAAGTCACCACACACCACTGCTTAAAACATATTGTATTTTGCTAGCAGAGATATTTATGTTCGGTTCATAACATCTTGTCTTCATCAGTACCAAAGATGCACCTAAGTGAGAACCAAGACGATTTATAGCCTTTGACTTCATAAATTTAATTGTGACATTACATTGAATGACATGGCTGTCAAAATATTATTGACTTCAAGAAATTATACCACGCTGTTAAAAGTTATATCAAATGATAATTTTTTTCACGCTTGTGTGCCACCCAAATCGCGTCCGCGAGCCACTCAGTGCCACACCTGTCAAAGATGTGCCATTCCTGGACTAGAGTGAGTCCAAGGTTTATTTTAATATTGTATTAATTGATTGTCTAGTCACTCTCGAGTACATAAAATATATGTTCTCCTGTTTTAAATTGCTACCAGTGGCAACACTGGGTACCAGCACGCTTCACCACTAATACCAGTTTAAAACATGGTTTAAACCCTTCCCTCCTATGAAATGAAATATCATGTTTGGCTCTACTTGGTTGTACTCCCAGTTCAACATGCAAAGTAGGCTGTGAGTTGCCGGGCTGCTATTGGCGGTGTGTGATAGTACCTTCGTGTGAAGTAGATAAGGTGTCAAGCTAGAGCGTACCGAATGCGGTCGAGTTAAAAGCAGCCTAGTGGCAACAATCGATAATCATATCGTGGTTTGTAGCGCACTGCGAAACTAC
>CABFVX010000915.1:88485-121944 GCA_902151425.1 Timema shepardi
ACTGACTACAGGGGGGTCAAAATTAAAAGGTACAACTTCAGGTAGTTCTTAATAATAGAAAACCTTTTTAAAAAAAGAACAAAAGAGTTCTTGTATGAGCGACTTAAAAATGTCAAAGTATAGCAGACAATGAATAAGACATTTCATTTATTTAAGGTGTGTAACGTGCACTTTCTGCACACGACATATAAACTAACCTAGAACTATAACAAACACAACATACATCCCCCAGTCGTTAATCCACCACTATGAAAGAGGAAACAAAAATTTCACAAATTATTAATTTTTCAGGAATGTCAATAATTGAACCCGGGGCCTTTAGCTAAGTAGAGAGACAGGCTACTCACTGAGCTAAGGTGATATATAGGCCTGTATAATGGAACACGGCTAAGCAAGTAATACGAATGCAGTGGAGCAGAGGACACATACAACTAATAAATAGCTACACGAATTGGTGATCGCATGGTCTAACGCGTCAATTTAATGATGTAATGAACTAATAATGATGACGGTAAGATCGGATTTCAAGTCATGGTGAGATATATTGTGGGTGGCTTTTCTTAAATGGTTCTATACTATCCCTACACTCATATTCTGGTGCATTTATTTCTAAAACTCTACAGTCATCCTTCCTATTTTATGAGCGTATTTAAAACATACCCGCCTCGGTGGCATAGTTGTCTAACACGCTTGTCGTGTTGAGCTCGACTGCTGAGGACGGGAAGATCGAGGTTCGAATCTCGGTCGGGTGAACTGGGGGGCGGGGTGGTTCCTAAATGGTTTTCCACTCTCCCTCCACGCAAATGTGGGTTCAATTCCTCTAGTTCAACCCTCCCAATTCCTAATCCATTAGCGAAATTAGTATTTAAAGCGTATAACCCGAACGGTTAGTAAGACGCGGTGCTAAATATTATTATTATTTAAAACATGTATAGCCCGAAAGTGTATTTAGACGCGATGTAAAAAACTCAAGTGTAACATATCATGTTTTTTTAGGACATTAGGTCATTCTTAAAATAAGAAACCTGGTTTGAACGTTCAATAAAGGTATTTCTTGTTACTTTAGTTATAGGGCCAGTTTCATAGTCAAGTTTAGTACGCCTCAAGTGCGGCGCTACACTAAAGACAAGACGACACCTACTTAAACCAGAATGGAATGGGCCGTTCTCGCATAGGAAACTGGCCCATTCTATTCTGGTTTAGGTAGGTGTCGTCATATATTTAGTGTAGCGCCGCACTTGAGGCGTACTAAATTTGACTATGAAACTGGCCCAAAGTCTTAATCCAAGGGGTGTAAATGAGCAAGGTATATTTTAGAAGTACACCCAAAATAAAGTTGAATAAGTATGAGTTAACAATATTGAAAAATTAAACTAGGGAAAATCAACAACAGTGTAGCCAGGCAATATTTGAAACTTGACATTCCTCTCGCCAGTAATTTATGGTATTACAAAACCAGTGCCTTAGCGCGAATGAACACAAGTATAAAAAAACACATGTTTCCTTTTCTCTAAGTACGTATGTAATGTCAATATTAGGCCAATAATGTCTGATTTGCTGGTAGCGGCCAAGACAGTGCTCAAATCCAAGCCATGTTTAGGCCCACTGTAGAGCCCCTCGTCCACCGAAGAGACTACAACTTTAGCACTGGGCGATACATCGTAAGGATACCAAACATGTTGGTCGACAGGTTATAAGTTTCCTGTAAAGGATAAAACCCACTATAAACATCCGGCACGGCCAAGATATTTGTAGAAACTCTTTGCTAGTCCCAGTTTCTACGAAAAATTCATCCGAAGAGGAATTAATGTTATTGGGTGCAGTTTGTGCATATGAGGAAAAGCATGAAAAAACACCATAAACACATGTTCTTGGTGCATGAAATATTTCAGAAGAAGAAGGAATCTGGTGAATTCCACCATCTTTTACCAGATCTTTTAGAAGATGAGACGAAATTTTCTTTTACCAGAACCTCATCTAAACTCATTAAACACACACACACTTGGAAAATAGCTATATCTCCTCATGGGCACAGGCTACATGGCTGTTGCTGGAAGCTCATAGCGGGTTTCCTCGTTTTTAGTCGTTAAAGCGTCCACTTGTTGAGCTGTATGTCGTGTTTTATTTCCATTTGTGCAAGCCTAAGTTTCCATATTTTCTCGTATTTCCTGCAAGTTTGTACTTCTGGTTTTCCAGCCAATCCTGTACGTTTATTTGGACCTAAAAGGGTCCCTGAAATCACTGGTAATTTTGAACCACCTTTTTTCTCTTTCTTTTTGTTTTTCAAAATTGGGATGAACCCAAAATTGCTTTTTACAAGTTTTTAAGTACACTTAGCCAACAACCAATTCCTCATCAGACGACGACATTCTCGCGACTGATAGAAAACAGTTTTTTGTTGTTGTGTATACGAGAAATGGGGAAACGTATAGTAAGTGTACAGTTGTCCACGAAATATCGAGTCGCGTTGGTTTTCTTGGTGGACGAATAGTTTTTGCTAAATGGTTTCTCGCTCTTCCTACAAGCAAATGCAGGTATATATTTTATTCTAAATTCAATCTTATTCACACTTACCCCAAAAGTGAAAATATACGTTTAAACCGGATGAGTAGAGATATGTTAGGCTCAAAAAAAAAATTAGTCATATAAAGAGAAGAGTTCCCCTTCCATTAATATTTCTAAGAGTGTAACAGCTAGAAATAATGAATACTGTCTACTCAAAATTCAGTAAATTTTTGTTTGGTTTTTTAGTTCTTTGATGTTTCTTTATTGTTTGGTAAAGGATAAAAATAATAAGAATATTAGTTTTAATTGGGCTGTGCAAATATCTGTGACATTATTTTTAATAGGGAAAAAGAAAGTATGATGAGGTCAACAAAGCTCGCTGTTTACTCTTTTATCTTTCTTCTTTGGTTCTTTCTTATTAGTTTACATTTTTATTTTACTTTCTCAGTTTCATTTATTTTTCAATTATGACGTTTTATAAAATGATTTAAGCCATTGTTGCTTTTAATTATTATTTTTAACACAAGGGTTATTAACAGGTTAATTGGAGGGGTGAGGGTGAAGAGAGATGTTTGGAGAAAGAGCAACTGTACTAGCATGGAGAATGGATGACTAAACCAGAGTTAAAAACCATACGTGAAAATTCAACACACCTGTGAACCCGATAAAGATTCGAACCATGACCTCCCCATCATTCATTAATAATCTTTGATTCTGAAATCCTAGATCATGGAACCACATATTTGTATAGTACAGTGGAACCTGGATAATTATAACTTGAAGGGACCAGGAAAAAATTCGAACTATCAAAAAACTCGAATTAAATAAGTTTCTTAAAAGTAATAGAAAAGAAACACAGTTAAGTTTGCAAATAAGCCCAAAAACTTTATTTAACATAATTGGACATAATATGTTCACAATTTCTTTAAAAAGTCAGATAGTTTAATCTGTTTTCATGATTTAGATCTCTTAATCATAGTGTATGATTTTAATGGCGGTATTGACTGGAGAATATTGAAAGTGTGTAAGGGGAAATTCCGAAGTCCTTAGCAATTTATGATTTATTTGTAAGTCCCTTTTCCACTTCTTTTAATACCGCTACTTTTTCGGCAAATGTTAATGATTTATAGGACTGTGGCTTGGACAGTGACATCACGACACACACACACACACACACACACACACTACTATACAGTATGTACTAAACAAAACTAAAACTAAACAACAAAATAAGCTCACACGTCACAAGAATATCGCTACGACTGAATCGCTAAGAACAGCGCATATAACCGCTCGAGAGGTTTGACCTTGATTAAAATAGTACAGAGCTGTACGTATAAACAAAGACGTACGGGTGATCGGTGCTGGTGGAGGAGCGTGAGAATAGGGTACTAACCGCATTCCAACGTCACCTCTCCTGTTTCCAAAAATAGAACAACACGGCACCGCAAATAACAGTAGGAAAACAATACTGCACAAAACAATACATCTTACGAAAAGTTCGAACTAACCAAAACAAAATTCAAATTATCCAAGAATGTTTTAACTTTGTTTTAATACAAAATCAACGAGACCGGGTGAAAAATTCGAATTAAATACAATTTCAAACTACCGAATTTCGAATTAGTCAGGTTCCATTGTATTTGTAATATTGAAGTTGACTACTGGTTATATCTCTTTCAAACAAAGAAGAAAATGAGAATTGCATACTTGTAGTTAAATGGCACATTGGTGGGCCAGCAGGATAAACGAAAAGTTCATCTAATATGAATTGTTAATGGTGTATAGGTCAGGGTTTAAGTAAAATTGTTTCCCATGCTTCCTCTACTCAAATGAAGATACATTTCCTCTAGTTCTACTCCCTTTATAGTTACCCCGCTAGTGTAATTGAAATATGTATGGCTTGGACGAGCGATAAGACTCGATGCAAAATAAATCCTAGCATAAATCCATTTATAACAAAATTTTCTTGATAATGAATCTATTTGACAGCTAGAAAAAGTCACTAGACAGCTTTCACGTATTCATACGTCAATTCAAGTGATAATAACCGGTCACTTTTTATAGATAAAAACAATATCTGTAAAAATTACACTTACAGTATAGTAAGATAATATCAATGTTCTACCGCAATAAATGTATGTGTGTATATAATATAAAAAATACTCCAAATGTAACCTTCATAAGAAAAACAATGTGTATATATACATTCCAATATATTCTAATATCACAATAAAAACCCTAAAAAATGCGCACAATAAATACATATTTGGGGTTATACCCTCATACTATTAGTTAGAAAAGATTTATTTTTAAGCCCGCTTCAGTGGCTGAATGGTCTAAGGCGTCACTTTCATGTTAAGAATGGCCTTCTGATAATGGGGAGATTGGGATTTGAATCCTGGTCAAGTATTCTGAGAGTGGTTTTTTCCTAAATGGTTTCCCACCCTCCTTAGGTGCCAGTGCGGGTGTATTTCTTCTTAAATGCTTCCTTACTCATATATACCCCATTATAGTAATTGCCATATATGCCTATAGTTTGATTAGGTAGTAAACCGCAGTGACAAAAAATATAGGCCTATATTTTGAAGTACTAATATTCAAATAAGTAGTCACAAAATCTAAGTGCTAGTAGCACCATAGACGGGAGAGCGGATGATGAAAAGTATGAGATTCTAGCTTCATTCAGGTTCACCAACGATAGCTTTTTACTTATTATTTATCCCTGTGGTTTTCTCAACCCTCTATGTACTAATGCAGGTACGTTTTCTTTAAACCCCCATGCCTATACCTATCTCTAAATTGATATGTAGCAGTGGTGGGTCTAAGTCTAATAAATAAACAGTTAAAGAACATGGTAAGCTACATATAAAAGTCTGAAAAGTTCCTGTATTTATTTTAACATAGCATAGCGTTACGTTTGAATTTTATGCAAATAATTATTCTTTAACTGATTATTAAAGTAAGAAGAGTCACTTGCGATTTCAAAATAAGAAGTATCGCCTTGAAAAAGTTGAGAAATGAGACTTAATCTCTTTAAAAAGTGTAAGTAATTAATTTTAATTGCTAGATTATTTGAAACCATTAACATAATTAGCTTGTTTAGACTATTTCCGTGGCTCGATGGCGGGAAGGCAAATGTATGTGTAATAGAGTTCACAGGCGGTGGCAAAAGTAATGAAGTATGTACGTGTTGGTACTATAGTGTTCACTAAGTAAACGCGAGAATTCCCCACTTTTTTTTGTTTAATAACACATTATTTTAAGAAATTTTGAAGGTTGTCATGATATTAAACAATTTTTTAATATAAATGTTGTGTTAAATCAAAGGTTTTAAAGTAAGCAACAAAATTGTGTGATAGGTACTGAAAATATTATTGCAAATAATAATACTTTGTAGAATTAGATATTTTCTTAAGAATAAACATATCTAATATAGTAATAAAGGCTTGTAAATATATTTTCTTAAAAATAGATGTATCTGATATTATANTTTCTTAATAATATATATATATATATCTATGATATTATAGAAACATAGAAATATATATATATGCTATTATAGAAACATAGAAACGCTTGTAAATATATTTTCTCAAGAATAGTTGTATCTGATATTATAAAATAGTCTTGTAAATATATTTTCACGTATTCATTCGTAATGTCATATTATCTGCAACTGTCACTTTTAAGGTGGAAGTGAAGGGAACGATAGTTAAGAAAAGTGTTTTTTCAGATTTTTAACGCTTTTTTTGTCCAAATAAATAAAATATTACTCCAATAAAAACATAGAGTTTAATTTTCTTTACATGGTGATATCAAGAGTTCTTAAATATATGTCATTAGCATAGAGGCATTAGATGCTCAACGTTTTAAATGAAGACAAAAATTTGTCATTTAATTCCTGGACACCCTTGAAAGAAATTAAATAAATGTTGATGTCAGCATTTGAATAAAATTAAACTATTTCTATTGGAGAAATATTTAATTTATTTTGAGCAAAAAAAAAATTGTATGATGTAAAAACTTCGAAAATATTGTCCTTGGCTCGAGTAGGCCTACTCTACACTCCCATCTTAATAGATAGTATCAATTCTTACAAAAAAAAAGCACAAATATTAGAGTAAAGTGTTATACATTTTATCACAAAAAATGTATTGGTACAGGGTGTTTTGCTCGCTTTCATCTCCTGAATTTCTCTGATAGCTTTCAAACTAATGAACGTAATTGGTGGTATGAAAACTGAGAGTGAGTGAAACATTCAAATGAGGTGAAAGATCAATAAATCATTAACACTCTTAATTTGTTAGGTTTTATAATTTTTTAAACATTCATGAACTTTTTACACAGAAGGTGTCAGATAAATAAAGTAATATTTAACAGGAGATTTTAAGACTGTTGAGAATACTTTTAGTGATTACTAAACCGCCATTCTAACAAATAAATATCGAAGTATGAGGATTTTTTTTCCCATTGGTTACACCTACTGTAAACTGCGAATCAATTGTCACGGGATGACTAAAGCCATTGGCCATGGGTTCCTATTGTCCTTATTCTTTAACGTATGGAGATTGATTACCAGACCCTTCCTTCACCTCTGACAAGACATCTTGTGAATGTGGGGAATGCCAGGCCTCCACCGTGGTTTGGATCCCACGTTAAACTGTAGGTCCTCCATTTCATCTCACAATCACCCTACCATTACACATTAGCGTAAGTGCGTATAACGCGAATGGGTAGTAAGACGCGGTGCTAACAATAATAATAATTTAACGTATGTACAGTCCTTGTGATGTTTCAATCTTATACACACACAGGGCCGACGTAAGTGTTTTATGCAACCTTGTCGAGACTTATTTGCACCCCAGATTTATTGTGTATAATATAATACACCGCACCCCCTGCGTGACAATAAATAATAAAAATAGTAGGGTGCCAAAGTACTAGAAAAAAATATATAATGAAAATATAAATAAAAAATAAGTGGTGACCCTCCTGAATCACCCCTAAGTCATTATGTAGAGAACCCTCTCCAGTGGCTGCATGGTCTAAGGCCTAAGCTAAGGCATCACCCTCGTATTAGACTAGACTGCCGATGGCGGAGAGATTGAGGTTCAAATCTTGGTTTACTAAAGGGTGTTTTTTTCAAAAATTGTTTTCCAGTCTCTCTCGATGTAAATGCGGGTACATTTGCCCTAAATATAACCCTCCTGATCCATTAAACAATTAGAGTAATTAGTATATCGTCTTAGGCCCTATAACCCGAACGGTTAGTAAGACAAAGCTACCCCGAAAGTCATAAAACTATAAAAGTGATAATGTTGTTAAGCAATCTTTTTGAAAAATGTATGCTTATTTTAAGATAACATATCAAATGCTACTTTTTATTTAGGCATGATTATCAACTTAATTTAAATAATTATTCCGAATACTAAAAAAAAAAATACTTCATGTTGGATTGCGACGTAGTCCACCGCCCAGGTTCGCTAAATGGACACACACTCCTTAATCTCTTTGAGGCCGTACTTACAGTAGCACCATGGCTCCTTTGGTGCTGACTGACAGCTCAGTGCTGACTTCTGACAGTCAACATTTAGGTATATACCTAAATTTTGACCGTCAGAAGGGACAGCTGCTAAACACATGTTTTTGCAGATCATATGGTTCGATTCGGCGTAGGGATACATAATTTGGTCTAGTAACTTTTCAAAGCTTTTAGTTGTCAGCTGTGAGCTGTCTGTCAGCACCAAAGAAGCCATGGTGCTACTGTATATTACGTAAACTTTTTTTTGTTTGCGATTTTGATACCCCCTCTCCCAATACGTAAAGGATTGTAAGATTTTCTATCACACCCCTATCCCTCCACTATCTTACGCTTTTTTTTTTATGATTTGGTAGGCTAAATTATTTTAATGATTTAATTATTCCTAGATATAATGATTGGTAATAGAGCGAGTGTTATGAAATTTTAAAATACTTTAATTTCAGTAGGTTAATGAAATATAGGTCTAAGCGAAATTTTACGGTGAATCTTAGCCTTATTTATTTTCTGACAAAAACCTTACGTAAGTTGTATTCTGATCCAACCCCTCTTCCCCCTCATCCATCGTAATCACAAAATAAGAAAACCGACATCTCTCCTTAAACACTTACGTAATTTAATAACGACCCCTAATCACAGTTGGTAAGTAGTATGTCTACATTATGAGTTAAGGGTTCCGGATTTGATTATTGACATGGCCAAATAATGTGTATCTGGTAAATATAGGTTTTCACTTTCACAGTGAGGAATTAACAGCCGGGGGCTAAATGTTGTATTTTGTTATAAATTTAAGCCAGCTTTTAAGTCATGTTCTGATATAATCAGTCAGTTCAGTAAGTGCACGTTAAATACGGCAAATAATAATATATGGTCTTTGTTGTTTTTGGTTAAAATTGTGATAACCTTTGTTTAAGTAAGATTTATAGAAATTTCTGTCAAAGATAGATAATGGATAAAATCGTATGATTAAAATTGACAATTATTCTTTGGTGCAATTGATGCTTTCATTTAGATTCGTATGTCGAAGCTAATTTATTTGTCTACCTGTGATTGGTTCTCTGAAACCATCCGTAACAATGATTCTTAGAAAGTTAAAGTTGTTATACTATTGCTTTTGGCACGATCTGGGTAATTCATTATTAAATACAATAGGATAGTAGGGACAAGGAAGATTTCATTTAGAGAATATGTACCAGGATCTGCGTGTAGAGATGAGGGGAAAGTAATCAAGGAAAATTAAACCTAGATACACATGGCCAGGATTCAAATTCCGGCCGAGAAAAAGGTACCTCACACATGCAGCTTTCTGCTTAGATTTGTTATCTTCAGGCTGGGACTTGACTCGGAACTGCGTGTGTGTAGTGAACTGTGTCTTCAGACAAGAAACTTGTCGAAACTTAATCGTTCTCGCTAAATGCCCGCGACTAATATCATCCAACAATACACACAAGCAGTTTTCAGTTTTGGAAAATGGCCGTCAGAACGTGACGTTTCTTATAACTGCGAGTTAGTGGTGATGTTTACTTGCTTCACTCCGCGGCGCGTAAGACGACGGCCTCTTCGATATCCGCAAGTGAGTTGGCACCTTAAGACTCTTCATGCTGTCAGCAAGAAATCGAGACATACCGATTGAGCAGCCTCCATCTGTTGGCAGCGATAACGCCAGCTTCTACGGCTAAGGGTGGTTAGATCAAAGAACCCTCCAGCCGTTAATCTCAGTTTTCTATAATGGAGCCGCGACTTTTTCATTCACAGCTCATTTGTACTCACGAGGTTGAGTTGACGCTATTGCATTGATTACAGAAAATCTAGAAGCACCAAGGATCGAACCTGAGACCTCTGGATTTATAGCCAAGAACTTTGACCGCTAGACCACAGAGGCGTTCTGCGGGTGAGACATTGTTATATTAATTGTAAGCCTGCTCACATAAATTAGACGTAAACAAATGTATTCTTCTATCCTACTTGAAATTACACATTTTATGATTGTTGTTCGTCTTGAGAGTTGTCAACTGTTGGAAACGTTGCGGTCCTAGTAAAACGCTCGTTAAACCCTCCCCCCCTCCTTCCCCTAGTGGTCATTGACCTGCGAATTCTCCCCCACTACTCTTTTCCCCTTGACACGCATGGGTTCATTTGAAAACAAATGCTGTCGCACAGGGCGTAATTAATGTGCATCTGTTTTGCGGTTTTGCATGCGATGTGAGGCAAAGTTGATGGTTGGGGACAGATGGACTTTACCCACAAAAAAAATAAGAGTAGTTTTCTCTAGAGCCTTTATTACAAAACTTTCCACAGATTGTAGTTAAATAGCGATTAATAGATCTAGTATTTACAAGAGATCGTGATTAAATTAGTGTTAGTTATATCTAGCACTTCTACGAGATATTAATTAAATTCACTATTAATATAGTGATTAAATTAGTGTTAGTTATAGTTAGCACATCTACGAGATATTAATTAAATTAACTATTAATATCGTGATTAAATTAGTGTTAGTTATATTTAGCATTTCTATGAGATACAAATTAAATTCACTATTAATATCGTGATTAAATTAGTGTTAGTTATATTTAGCACTTCTACGAGATATTCACCCGCTTCGATGGCGTAGTTTGGCTAACGCGCTTGTCGTGTTAAGCTCGACTGCTGAGGACGGGGAGATCGAGTTTCGAATCTCGGTCGGGTGAACTGGGGGTGGTTTTTCCTAAATGATTTTCCACTCTCCCTCCACGAAAATGCGGGTTCACTTCCTCTAATTTAATCTGCCCAATTCCTAATCCATTAGCGTAATTAGTACTTAAAGCGTATAACCCGAACGGGTAGTAAGACGCGGTGCTAAATATTATTATTATTATTATTCTACGAGATACTAATTACATTCACTATTAATATATTTATCACTTCCAAGATAGTGTAGTTAGATGACTATATTGTAGCTCTAACATTTCAAAGAGACAGTATTTAAATTAGTCCAAGTGTCTAGTATATTTTGCATTTTAGAAAAAGTAATCATATTAATTATAAGTAGATTTATAAATTTAAAGCGATACTATATTAATTCATATTTAGGGGGCTGGTTTAATTATCTTTTCACTAAGTGTGGAACTGTGTGTGATCAAGTTTGTTATCAAATTGAATTGAGGTAATAAAATAGTTTGAACATGCATTAAACGTGTAAATTAAAGATAAATATATTTAAGAAGATGTAGGTTCAGTAGTACAAACGTGAGGCTACATTAGCAATATATTATTGGAGGTGAGAGACCATATGTTTCCGTTGACGAGTATGGCATTGTATGCTCAAACGGTGTCATATTACAATGTAACTGTATGTATATTTGAAGGAAACCCGCTATCGATCACAGCGGCAGAATGTATGTATATTGAATCAATATAAGGTAGATGCACTAGCATCGATGGTCGTGTACTCTAAGTCACCACTCTCGCAATATATCGTATTGTCAATGAGGGGGAGATCGGGGATAGATTTCTGATCTGGTGTACTAATTACTCTTTTTTTTTCATGCGAATGTGAGTAGATATTTTCTTCATTTTACCTTTTTCATCTCTACAGTTTTGTGTAAATAAGCTATAATGATAACAAGAATGGATGATAAGATATTAACGATAAAAAAATGCAATTTAATAAAAAAATTAAAACATAATATTTTTACTAATCAAAAACCAAAACTGGCTAAGCCTAATACTTAATTATAAATCATAGTACTCAAATAAATTGAATACAGAATTCAAACACGCCAATCACTAAATATATAAACCACTTTATGTTTTGCCACTAAACACCGTGCAGCCAGTGTTCAATTTTGGCCTCATGCGTAGAAGTCCAAAATCAGCCCACCCCTTCCTTTGTTAATGGTTGGCACAGATAACAACGATAACAAGAACACAAGACCATAACAGGCACAAATTCTCTTTCATTTGACATAAGTGACGATTGTATGGGCCCCGCTCTACGAATAATCATCATAACCAACATAATTATCAACCGTCTCCAGCCTGTGGCCAAGTCAGTTTTGTCAAATGCCCTCATCTTCCTCTATCCTTCCACCCTTCTTCATCCTTAAATCGCTTTTATTCTTCTCCTCTCACCTGTACACTTTCTGTTATCTGCTCCTCCCATCTCTTTATTGGTCTCCCTTGCGGTCTTTCCCCCACATACTTCATCTCAATAGCTATCTCTAGTATTCTCTCTTATTCCATTCTCATTGCATAGCTACACCATCCCAGCCTTGCTTCCTCTGCAATATCATGTACTCCCTGTAATCCCATTCTTACTCAAATAACTTTATTCCTAATCCTGTTTCATCCCGTGACAGCTAATATATTCCTTATAAATGTCATTCCCATGATCTCCACTTTCCTAGTTTCTTACATTCAATGTCCATGTTTCTGCTGCATATGTTGCTATGGTTATCAAGTACGCCCTATACAGCCCTTCCTTACACTTTAAGGTCACTATTCTCCATAGTAAATATCTTACCCATCTATAGAACAACTCCCCCTGCTGCCCTTTTCTTATTAGATCCTCTCTACTCTCACCCTTCGCCTAAATAATACTTCCAATATATTTTACACTCTGTACCTTTCTTAGCTCTATTCCATCCAACTTTATACCATTATCAGGCCTTATCCTCTTTCCTTGTCATTGTCATCACTTCACACTTTGCCATACTAAATTTCACTACATACTCCTTCACTTCCTCATTCCTCATCACGGATATTATAACACGGTTTCGGACCTGTTGCCACACTCACTTTTATTAACGTGAGAATAATACGTTCAACTCTTGCTAGGAAAGGTCAGTAAAGAAGGGAGGGGCTGCGAGCTTGAGGAGGGGGAGGGAGAAGTAGGGTTGGATCAGAGGCAGAGTGGACTCGTAAGAGTATGAATAATTAATTCAGTATGTGTGCACAGCCAGATACACAGTCATATCTACATAGGTATATATATACCATGGCTAACATGCGGAAAGCTAATAAACTGAATTTTCCTACAAGCCCCCCAGCCAACCCGTTTTCTCTTCCCCTTTCCCCTCACCCCAATACAACCCATTCCTACAGTCTCTCATCATATTTAAATAGGTTAGCTCATGCAAATCACGCCGAACCGCAGATATGGAAAGCGTGGCCTAAAAGTTATGGCATGACATTTTAATGAGCTCCCACGTGCTGTGTTTATGTTTTTGAGTTTTTCTTGTGCATTTTTTCTCCACTCAGTGATTTTAAATTTAAAGTTAACGTGTTGAATGTTATTTTTTTTAAATAAGCCTTTTTAAACGTTTCTAAGCCTCCTTTCAACTTTTTTTTGCTGAAATGGTTACTTTTATTACTTTAAAATAATTGTATATCGGTTTTTTGTTATGTGTAAAAGTTTGTGATTTATCAAAAATATTATGTTATTTAAATAGATTTTATAAATGATGTTATAGAATAAAACACACTTCTAAACATATTTCTTAATTTACGTTTCAGTTTTTTCATATTTTTTATTTAGTCTAAAATATATGTAAAAAATATATTTATGAATATTGCAAAATCTTTTCATATATACTTTGCAAGACTCATGGTATAGAACCATGTCTAACCAACCACATGGGCCTATACATTTCAATGTTTTAGTAATGAGGAAGTTAAAATTTAAAGGAAATGTACTTGTATACGCATGGAGGAAGATCGGGAAACAATTTAACGAAAAAAAACACCCTCAATACATTTGACCTCCCCTTGAGTAGTAAGTTATAATAGATTATTTTGACGTTTAGTCCATCTGTCGATTGATTAAAGTAGTAAACCTAACAAATCATGGATCGACACATTTGGTCACACCAATTATATGATATACAGTTAAAGGGTCCACGTTTAACAACAGGTTTATTAATTACTTGTTCCAAGGGATAGTGTAATTTAGAAAAAATGTACATTCATTAGTGAGGAGAGGGGGTGGGAAAACCACAATGATCAAACTTATGTGGAAAACTTGACCCTTGACCCTGAGACCGATGTAGGGTCACACTAATATTTCAATGGATGAAAGGTGACAATGGTTGTCATATTTAAAGGGAGAAAATAGCTAGTAACGGGGTTAGTAAATAAGATACAATACAGTAAAGAATTAATATGTTTAATTTATAAAATAAATTCCAAATCATATTTTATATGAATGTAGGTGACCTGGCGGTCTAGGGGTAAGGTGTCAAACTGCTATGTTGGGGGTTCGGGGTCCAATACTAGGTCCCGGCACAGATTTATCTGATTGCCAAACCCTTCCTTCACCTCTGACAACTTGTGAATGTGTGGTATGCCATGCTTTCACCGTGGTTCGGATCCCTCGTTAAACGGTAGGTCCTCCATTTAATCTCACAATCGCCCTATCACTACACATTAGGGTAAGTGCGTAAAACCCAAACGCGTAGTAAGACGCGGTGCTAATAATAACAACAACAATATATGAATGTAAAATGTATGCATTATTCATGGAGACTTAGTGAAGATCTTTAACGGACCACTTTGGATTAGTTTTGCTTCCTAGCAGAAAGGGTTTTTGGGGACTTATGTAGCCCTCCTTTGCTCCCTCCAGACCAATTATCTAGTTTCAGAGATCCGGTTTAGAATATTGGCTGAATCCGGCACACATTGGTAAACTGGCAGGTTTTACGCGACCCGAGTCAACAAAGATAATCAAGCTTAAGGTGTGAATCTAGGGGATGGAAGAAAAGGCCAGTGTTTTTGCAGTTTATATTTCAAAACATTTTTTGACAAAATAAATAAAATATTGCTTGAGTACAAATATAGAGTTTAATTTTCTTCACTTTGTGATATCAACAGTCGTTGAATATTTGTCATGACCATAGAGGAATTAGACTACATATTTTTTAAATGAAGAGAAAATGGTGTCATTAAATTCCAAGACACACTTGACAGATATTTAACAATCAACAATTATTGTTGCGGTCATCATGTGAAGAAAATTAAATTCTGTGTTTGTATCAAAGCAATAATGTATGTATTTTTACAAAACAAGATTTTGATTTAAAAACTGCAAAAACACTGGCATCTTTTTGCCTCCTATACATGCCCACCTTAATGAGGGTGGGCAAAGTCCACCTTTTCAATTCGAAGTGAACTCGAATTTAATATATTCTGAAAATTGAAAAATGACACCTGGACACGGGAATCGAACCCGGGACCTTCGGCTTAGTACGCCACTGCTCTTACCACTGAGCTATCCAGGATTCGTCCCGTGCCCATGGTCATTCATCACTCATAGTCTAAGGCAGAGTTTAATAGCCCACATGAAATATTCTAGGAAGCTAGACTTAAGTTTCCAATATAATATTATTACTAAATACTATAATAAATACATAATAATTATCAACTTAACACCATAATTAGTTCAATTTTAGGATACATAATATTTATTATTAATATTATGTATCCTCAAATTAAACTAATTATGGTGTTATGTTGATAATTAAAAATTTAACTCACCAAAAGGTTTAAGCTTATTTGAGGTGTTGGGTAGAAGCATAATCCCAGCAAGTCACTTACCTAAAAAGGAAGAAAACAAAATATTACAATTCACTCTCTAGATTAAAAACTGCTTTGTATGTATTTTAAAATTATAGTTTCTTTGTTTTATGTTTAATAAAATTAGATGATGTGATTGTCTGAATAATTTTAATACGCTGTCTAAAAATGTAGCAGTGAACAAATTTATGAAGAGTAAACATTTATAAAACTAAACTATAATGATCCTACTAATGAGAATTATGTTTTTCCCTCGCTACATTTTTCAAAAATGATTCTATATTATAGGACAGTTTTCAAACTATCACAGAATATTTAACCCCTAACATTATATTCTTACATGTAAAATTGCAGTATTTGGGTAACATTAGAATGGACCTGAAAGAGATAGGTTGTAATGATAATGAGGTGGACTGGATAGAACTACCTCTAGATAGGGATATGTGGCTTGCTTTTGTAAGTGCGACAGCAAACTTTCGAGTTTATTGAGCTACATAGTGAGTAAGCTTACAAATACTATCGTGCTTTGAAAACATTCAAATTTTGAACTATTTTTGGTATTGGATAATTTTGTTATGTAAGTTATTTGTCCTCTCTAATATATAATAATTTTTTTTAAATAAACACTGTTGAGAACCTTAATTAATATGGTTATTTCTATATGAAAAATACTACTTATTTATTGAGGTATTAGTGACATATTTATTGAACCTCATCTAACCTCAATAGCAATTTTAAAATTGTTTTTATAAAAATGAAAATTAATGGATTACCCCGAAATGTTTATTGAGAAAGGTTTTTTAATTAATACCTTATTAAATTTTCCCCGAGAAAAAACAAATTAACGTTTTAACGTTATAAGACATTAAAAACTTGATTTATTACACACAAAGCACTGTTAAAAATCAAAAGAGCATTCCCTAAATATTTATGTATACATAGTTATAAATGTATGTATAAGAACATGTTATTACACTAAACTTAATGGTTGATATATATTGGAATATTAGTGTACAATTTAAAGCGCGAAAAAAAAGATAGTGTCCTACCAAGTAGAACAAATGTTTACTAACTTCAAAAATCATCATTGCTCCCTAAAACGTAACTGGATTATTCCTCCAAGAATACACACAGCTCCAATCAACCTTGAAATTTAATTTTGATCTACTACTCTTCCCCTATGCGAATCTGGTACATTTTCTCAAAATTCTGCCTCCTTACTCTCTATCCCATTAATGAAAACATATTTTCAAATCATACGAAAGATTTTTTAATGATAATTTTACCATATTTCATAATTTTATTGTTAGTAACTAAAAAGTGAGTCTAGCATATTTAAGCACCTAAAAAATTTAAAACCTAATTATACCATCATTTTACTTTAAAATAATTGATGTATTTGTCAAATTGTGAGATGGTTATGGATCAATAAACATAAAAATATACACATAACATTTAGTTTCTTAAAACTTCTTCAATTAATCTATAATAAAATTAGGGAATCAAATGACACGATTTGTAGCTTTTAATTGGTGTCAATCGGTGTCATTTAATTACCAGAATTGAAGGATTAAACTTCTATTATGAAGCCAAATATTAATGTTGCTTCACATTCTACTACTCACCCAAATCTATCAGAATTTAACTATAATAATAAAGTATAAATCTATATATTAAAGCTTAGAGGGTCATGCCCTTATTTGCGTGGAGATAAATTGAGAAATCATTTAGAGAAATCTGCCCTAGATAAACCTGCTTATATTTTAACTCCAACATCCTTTCACAGGCAAACCAGACAATATGAGCTTAACGTTTAGTTCACGCGAGCACAGACTACACTTAGAGAAAATACTATATTAAAAAAACTACTATATTTGAGTTTAAATAAAGTGGATTTACGTCTTTGTCTCCGTGTCCACCAGTGTGTTTATTTTATACGTGTATTACTGCCCATCCGAACTGTACATATTTGATTACATTAAAAGGGTTTGAATGATGGGAACATAAATAATTTTGAGGAAATGTACGCACACTTGCATGGATGGAGAGCTCGAAACAGTTTTAAAAAATACTACCCTTAGGGAAGACTGCCTGAATTTGATACCCCAAACCTTACATGCCCAGGAAGGACTAGGTGAGCTTGGCTTGAGCCCACCAATGCGGGTCATATTAATATTTCAAACATGACGAAAGTCAACCAATTTTCTCCTTAAAAATATAGTGCGATTCTTAGCGGTTAAAAACCTCTCTCGAGTCATAAATCAATATTCATGATTAATAACGAATGATGGATGAGACCGCTGTAATTCTGCTCTTGTAGCAAATCGTCAGACGAACACAGAGGTACCCGCTATTAACGTTCCTTCTCCCCGACAAATCTTGTGACATTCTTGTAATTAATTTACCCTCATCCTGACACTCAGGGAAGGGGGGGAAGGGGCTATGGTGAGGAGGGGAGGCCCTTCTGTTAAGCCGACATCCGGGGTTCTCTCGCGTCGCGGTGCCTCGTGACGCTATACCATTGCCTTTTGCATTGTTAAAGACGTTTTGCCAGCCGACTTGCCTCTTATTCTCCCCGTCCGTTCTAAACCTGATTAATAAATGTCTGCTGGTTTACGTCTGTAATTCCTGAGACACGGCTTATGATGATGAAGTATAAATTTGCTATTTGGGATTAGATTGGATTAAGTACCTACAATATGCATAGTTCATGAAATTTAAGTAATATACGTAATAAATAAATCAAAATTGATTGCCATCCCATAACTGGTAAGAACACAGTCAAAGGCATTATTAACATCCAGTTTGGTTTGTCGGTGAATGGGAAGTTCAGGTACATTTCCTCTTATCTTTATCCTCCTCATCCCTGTACCATTAGTGTATGTATATGTATATGTATATATATATATATATATATATAGGGATATTTCAGACGATCAGTAAGATGCGGTGCACTATAATATTCGTATTAATAAATAGTCACTCACACTATTCTGGGGCGGTCGAGGTTCGAATTTAATCTTGGTACTCTGGCGAATCGATATAGTTTAACTCCACTCTGTTGTTTTATCATTCCTCTCTTTACATTAATGTGATTCTAGTTACTATATCTACCCCACTCATACCATCCTAATTAATTAAGCCATTTAAAGCCTTTTGGGAAAATTCCTGAACTGAGAACAATCAGATACTTAGTTCTGTCGATATCTAGACTTGTAATCATTAAATAAACATCGTTATAGGAGAGGAGAATTCACCTTTAATGAAATTGATATTGTCTTATGGTTCTTAAATGAACGAGTATTTGGTTTTATGATTCATGAGATCACATACCGCGAAAATAGCCGGCTGTATCAAACAGACAGTACTTTAGGCGACTGTATAACTAAGGTGATTGCTCGCGTTGTGTAAATCATAGATTATGATAGTATCAAAGATAATATTGTGATAGTTTAAGACTCAATAATTAATACTATTTTTATCTCAGCTTCATGTTTTACTACCCATCCCAATCATCATTATATTTATACGAAGGAGGTATGTGTGTGAAAGGTTAAATTTTAAAGAAAGGTTCTCTTTGTTAACCCAGAAAGGTAGCAGTCTTTTCTTCACGGATTACACTCTGGCCCTGTCATATTAGTTGTATCATAGCGGAAATGTGCAAGGTAACCTTGATACCTTTCAGGGTGAACAGAGTTTACCTGTTTTTACATTGGAGATAGAGTGCAAACAATTTACAAAAAATAATAGTATACAGCCTCCCAGGATTCGAACCCTGACCTCATCAAAGATAAACTAGACTAAAGTGACTTATTTGTCTGCGTGTCCACCGAAGCAGCTATTAATCAAATAATTTGAAACGTTTAGACATTTAAATATATCTTAGTTAATGGTAGCTTATTTTTTCCTCCCATACACAAATTTTCTATATGGGGGTGTTAAAAACGGGAAAGGGCACATTTCATTATTTATTATACCAGCAGTAAAGTAGCCCCTACTTAGTTATAACTCAAAGGCTTACGTAAACCCGTTTGTAAATATGTCTTCAGGGGAAAGTAATTATTTATATTCAAAGGCCCCGACCTGAATAGAAATAAAACAGTAGAAAAAATTAGTGAAAAGAAAAAGATTCTTTTACCAAGTAATTATAATGAAATCCACGTTTATTTTTCACGTCTATTTTCTTCCTTTCTTTCAACACCAATTCTTTGTTCTTATCGAATTCTTTCCTCTTTAATGTACCATTCTGCCACAAGTAACGATGACTTGATTTCCACTTTTTCTACGTTGATTTACCTTTCTAACTTTCAATGAACCAGTTACATTTCTTTTCCAAGGAATATTTGCAATCAAGCTTTGGAGAGAAAAAAATGAGAAGAAAGTTACTTAGTGTGGACTTCTCTTTTAAGATGAGGTGTAAGATAAAGCAAGAGTCATTTGAGGTTTTGGTAGCTTTTAAAACATAATCTGTGTTTGTGCAAAATTAAAATATTTTTTCGGCCTAGTTTAAATTTGCTTTAAATAATAATACCAACATTTCATGAATATCTCTCACAGGAATTGTCTCTTTAAACTTTATTTTTCAATAAAAAATTGTTTCCCATTCTTCTTCCATCGATATGTTCGTACATTTCCTCTATTTTTTAATTTACTAATCCTTACCCCACTATCGTAAATAAAATGAGATTAGGTAAGATAGGTGACAAAACGTGCTATATAAAAATCAAAGTCAATCTGATAAAGTCTAATTAAAATAGAACCTTATAAAAACCTTGGCACGAAATAAGTTGGCATGTGACGTCACGCTACGGTCACGCCTCATTACACGAAACCGTTCCCATCTCATCAGAATTGTCCATTGTTTAGTCTTGAAAGAGCCCCCAGCCCCACTCCTTCTCCATTCCTACCCCATCCCTCTTTATTAGAAGTCCTCCAAACAATGAGCCCCCACCCATCTATGATTTGAATGCCGGGAACCACTGGAGCTGGAAGGATGGTCTGAAAAGTGTTGGAGAGTATGGTGTTCAATTGAGTACGTCTATTCTTTCTTTCTTTTTTTCAGTGTTTATCTGAATAAAAACAAATAACTTTAAGTGTAACAAAATATTATTGGGGCAAACACAATAGCTTGAATTGTTTAGAACCTGTTTAAATAATAAAAAATCTTATTTGGACAAATCAAAATACTGTAAGTGCAATACAGTGGAACCTGGATAATTCAAACTTGAAGGGACCAGGAAATAATTCGAATTATCCCAAAATTTGAATCAAATAAGTTTATTAAAGGGAATTCCCTTTTCCACTTCCTTTATTACCGCTACTTTATCAGCCAAAGTTAATGATTTATAGGACTGTGACTTGGACAGAGCTAAAGCCAAACAAAATTGAACAACAAAACAAAATAATCTTGCATGTCACAAGAATATTTCTACGACAAAATCACTAAGAACAGCACACGTAACCGCTCTAGAGGTTCGACCTTAACTAAATAGTCCAGGTAAGATAGCGGAAAAACATTCATTTTTAAAAATAAATTAACCATCCACTTTCTCAACGTGATAATTAGGAGAAAAATCGAAGAAATCGAATGTATACACTTTGGACTAAATCGGCTTGTAGCTTTTACTTTTAAAAAAATCATAGAAGAGCCGAAAACTGGTATTTTCACTTTTAATTTTTGAAAAAAAAAATTGAAAAACAAAAAATATCCCATAATAGCGCTTAAAATTTAAAAAATAGCCCTGATGGATTGAAATCGGTTCACAACTTTTGTCAATAAAAAATAAAAATCGTGAAAAATTGTCATTATTTGACATTTAATCACTGAAGTTTTAATTATCACAGAAACTTGTTTTGAGGCTTAAATTGTAGCACTTGTTGGTGCCTACCTACAATAAAAATTTAGTGTAAAAATAATAATAACTTTTTTGCGAAAATCGTGAGTATGTAAAAACAGGTGTTCTATTAATAATATATATAATATTTAGCACCGCGTCTTACTACCCATTTGGATTATACGCTTAACAGGTGTTCTATAAAAATGGCTTGGAAGCGGCCAATAAAGGCCATAGAGTGATTTTTAAAAGCGCTATTTATTTGCGAAGAGTTTATCTACAACTCTCATTTAATTAAATGTAACCAGGGTCCGATTTAACACCTAAAAACGCGTCTGAAAACCGGTGCGTGTAAGTGGAGAAGTGGTGATGTGGTGGGGGAAGCTTCTCTGGTGGCCGGGCTTCGAGCGTTTTAAGGTGGGGTATCTTGCCAATATTTTAATAGTGGGCATATTATTGACACATAAGAAGCAAATAGTGAATGGATATTTTTTACGATTCACATTGGCATGGTTTTATTTGCCAGTTTTTATTTTTAATCCAAACATTGATATTGTCCCGGTGTTTTGGGAACATAAATAACATCAAAGTTATTTTTAAAAAAACATTCTCAGTAGACCCAACTGGGATTCTAACCCCGATCTATTCATCTTCAGCAGGCCTGTATAACACGATAGTGACACCTTTGAACATTTGGCCACTAAAGCGGGTGGTAACATTTATTAAAAGTTTATTAAAAGTGCAGACTAGTATTATAAACACCTTTCTATTATTTTTAAAACTTTTTTAAAGCTGTTCTCTGATCAGTGATTTGAAGAAAACTAAAAGATCAAAAAATCACACAGTCGGAGACAAGTCCCAAGTACGGCGTTCCAGCCTCTAGCCTTTGCGGTAGATGTTGTTTAAAGAAACCATCGCAACTTTTGCCGGGGAAGGTGGGAAAGGGGAACTTGTGAATGAAAACGGCGAAGAGCTCCTCCTTGTAGAATTGTCGCAACACGAAGTTTGCTCCTTCACGCTAGAAGAACGCAGCCACCGCGCGTTGAATTTAATAGAAGAGAGTTTGGGACGGGTAAAGGGAGGGTAAAGAACCTAAAAAGTACAAGAAGAAAAAAGAAGTAGCGGAAAGAGAACGGATAGATCTTGAAGAGAAAGACTAGGAAAATTGTGTTTTGTGTAGCGTGTCCGAGCACGGAACGGGATCGCAAACTCTTCTTCTTTGGCGAGGAGGACACTGTGGAGGTTTTATGTGAGGAAAGGTCGTTGCCCTTAAAGTAAAAAAGACAATTTACCTCGATCATACCATCCTCATTGGTGCGTGAGAAATAGTATCGGATCAACCAGGCGTTTATAGGACCTTTTAAAGTTAAAACAATTGGTGGATGGTGGACATTTTATTTTGGATATTGCCTGGACATTTCATTTGGGTCACTGACCATTTGTAGGAACTCTCTATGAGGTCTTGTGAAGTTGGCTTGGTTGCCGAGACTCATGATTTTGAATATTATTGAAAATACTATGTGTTTATTGTGCAAATATAATATTTGCTGAAGTGCTACTAAGTTCTAAGCCAATCAACCAATAGTATGGAATCCTGTGAAGCTAGTTTCATCTTAGAATGTAATAATCTTGATATCTTAGTCGATATTTAGTGCAACAAACATTATATTTGAGAAATTACCACAAATTTAAGGTCAATTATATAAAATTGATTGAATAATGTGAAGTTAACTCCATAATAATGTCTGGTTGTTTTAAATATAAGTGGGAAATGGTTGCGGTAAGTATTTTTATTATTTTTTATTATATAGCACCGCGTCTTACTACCCGTTTGGTTTATACGCTTTAAGTACAAATTACGCTAATGGATTAGGAATTGGGAAGGTTGAATTAGAGGAAGTGAACCCACATTTGCGTGGAGGGAGAGTGGAAAACCATTAACCCCAGTTCACCCGACCAAGATTCGAACCTCGATCTCCCCGTACTCAGCAGTCGAGCAGCTCAACATGACTAGCGCGTTAGCCAACTACGCCACCGAGGCGGGTGGTAAGTATTAAATTTGATACAATCCTACAAAGTTTCAGGTCAATTGAACAAAAGTGATTGAGACATGCGAAGCTAGCTCCGTCATAGAAAATTATCTAATTGCATCTCGATGGTAATTTGATGCGATCTGATGCTTCAAACATCAGATTATCGGAACTCCCACCAAGTTCCAGTTCAATCAAACAAACGTTATGGGGGCTTGTAAATTTGAATCCTCCCTCGTAGTTCCCGTTTTCACCACACAGCCTAGATTTTAGTAAATCTAGTAAATACTGTCAAAAATTTACCAAAATCTCCCTAAGTATTTAAGCGTGCCTTAACTTTAATTGAGGATGTAATGAAGCCAACTAGAGGTGTCACTATGATGACAGTCTTAGGAAGACTTTCAATAAATTGTGTTACCTGTTAATCAGAATATTTTTTATCACAAGCATATTAGTCTAATAGTAAACACGCATTACATTACCGTGAATGAAGAATCTTAGATCATCTATTTTTACGAATTTGATAAAACAAGCTATCTCTAATCCTTAGGATTGACAAAGAACCACCATAAAACAGGTATAAACCTTAGTGTGCAAGATATACATTTGCTGAGTGAAAAATCAAGCAACACAAATTAATGACCTCGTGGTTAACCAAAACGTCGGAGTCCCTACAAAAGCCAAAACTAAAGCTTTCCGAGTTTTTAAAATTAATATTTTGAATCAATCCAAATATAGGACTCTGGGTACAATTACTCTTTCTTTTGGGGCGATTTAATTTATATTAGGGTTATGGGAGATTGGCGGATAATTAGTTTTATATGGTTTTTAATTAAAAATTAAGTTGAGGAATATTTTTAAAACCTGGAAGCGCACATCAAGACAGTTTTAAATGTTTTATAATTTTTATGAAACGACCCCCAAGTGTTTATTATGATAAGATATTACTGATATCAAAGTCGAGACTATTAAATAAAATACATGTTTAGTGTATTTTTTCACATAGCAAAGAGGAAAATGAATGGTAAGCTACACAGCTGAGACTTTATCTCTCTTTAATCTTAATATAGATATATGTACTAAACACTCGTAATATTTGTGAAACAAAATAAAATACACTGTTTCAGAAACAATCCACCAAAGAGTATAAATGTAAAAATACTTATATACACTGTTATAAAAACTTTTTAAAAAGAGGAGTGTCTCTGTCCAACAAAGAGCATAACGATCAATTTAATATATCATACAAGTATTCCATAAAAAACGTATAATTGTTTGTAGTTCAGAAACTATAGGTTTAGTAAAATTATATTTCAGATCAACATATTTTGAATTTCAACAGTACTAAAACTTTGCAATGATAAGTTATTTAATGTATCAAATAGTTACAGAGATATGATAAAAATTGGAACTTTCTAATTACGACTTGTACCCTCAAAGTCATGTTCAGGAAAAAATGAAAAATTACATTTTGTTTATATCCAAAAATTGTCTGGATACAAAATTTAATCAAAATCGTTAAAGCGGATTTTGAGAAAATTGATTTG
Organism: Timema shepardi; assembly: GCA_902151425.1. NCBI lineage: Eukaryota > Metazoa > Arthropoda > Insecta > Phasmatodea > Timematidae > Timema > Timema shepardi. The sequence continues at coordinate 113,495 of CABFVX010000915.1, forward strand.
ATCTATTTTTTTCACTTCAGTAAACTACCATTAATTTTATGAATAAATATCTAATTCCAATTTCGCTCATACCATCCAGAAATAGAAGAAAATAGAGTAAAACTAACCCTCACCATTACAATGAGTGCTCCAATGGCACAAACATCTCTCTTTTGAAGTAACAAGTCTTTCTGGAGCCATGATAAACGTGCATAAAATACACATTTTCAGAATTTTTCCTTTAAAGGCACTTAGTATAATTAGTACAAGAATATTGTATAGATTAATAATGTAATTTAAATATTATGTCAGTAAAAATAATTAAAGCACATACACTAAAGTAATTATTTTATATTAAAGGGGTCCCCTAAAATGACATTGCTTCAGGCATCCTGGATCCTTTGGGCGGTCCTGATTCTGCTACAGTAGCCAATATTCTCTTTACACAATAATTTAATGGATTGAATCGTTTATAATTAAAACATCCATTATGAATATTGTGTTCTTCAAAGTGTATCCCTGTATTTTATGCGTAAGCATTTAATCCTTAATAACATCAAATAGACCCTACTATATTATATAATATCTTAAGTTAATTCTATATATACTACCTCCTTGTAGTGCAAGCATTTCATACATTTTTTTAAAACATCCCTTATAAGTTGCAGTTTTTTTGAAGTTTGTTTTATTTGTAACAATATTTGCAGTGTAGGAATGTCATCACGTATAGTAAAAAATACCAGTTCTTATGTATGTTGTAGTTTCAGTGAAATTTTATTCGGCGAGCTACTCTCAGAAATGTTGTATGTATCTCATCTGCGGGCAGGAGGTGTTGTCGAGATGAGTAGTGGCGGTGATTTAGAAGGGCGGGGATGACATGTTTCGGTCCAGTGGGGCCAGCATCCCCTCTCGGCAGTGATCAGCGCAAGCCGGTGACACGGGCAGAGCCCCTTGAAATATGGCACCACTCAAATTACCGTCAACCAAACAGCCACTCGTTTGGAAGACAGCGCCATCGGCCCGGGGGTAAATCATCGCTCTGAGAGGGGCTGGGAGGGGGCTAAGGGGGGGGGGTCACGTTCAAGAGAAGCTACTCTTTGGAACGCAAGTTGGCCATCACCATCCGAGTATTTTAAAAATTCTATCAACGCAAATTAATATGTTAAAATTAAATTCTCCTTTTTAAATACCGACTGGGCTATCCGTATATTTAAACCAATGGGATAGGGATGAGAATGGTAAATTTTAGAGGAAATTTATTCTTATTTGTGTAGAGATAGAGGAGTGGGAATAGGCTAGAAAAAATATATATTTGATACAAAAGGAAGGCAAGTTTCAATAGGGCTAGGGAAATAAATACATACAATTTAATCAGTGGAAGAAGCATTTATATACGTTTTATCACATTGGGAGGTATTTTTAAACGTATGATTGTATGTAAGCTGTTGGTATTTATTTTTATTAAGGTGTGATAGAAGGACGTGAAACAAGTCTGTTTTTGCAGTTTCTATGGCAAAACAGTTTTTGGATAAAATAAATAAAATATTTCTCGAGTACAAACCTAGAGTTTAACTTTCTACACATTACGATATCAACAGTTGTTGAATATCTGTTATGAGCATAGCAGCATTATATGAGAAACTTTTTAAAGGCATAGAAAACGTTGTCACTAAAATCCAGAACACCCTTGACGGATATTCAGGGAATGTTAATAACATCTCACATCCCCTTCCCATCCCACCTTAACTTTCCAAACGAATGTTTGTTGAGACTTGGTCTCATAGTCTACCCTGACGCTACGCCCCTCAAGATAAGGTTTCTATTCTCATAAATTAGGCATTCTAATCCCTAACCATTAAGTGTAGCTTAGTGCGGATAACCCAGTAGTGTAGTAAGTTGCGGTGCACACAAAAATATGCCATTAGTATGTTGAGTATGTAAGTATCATTCACTTTTATCCATGGCGTCTTACAATCCATCAGGATTACATACATTTAATAATGTTAATATATTTGAAAATAAGTAGGCTCAATTTAAAATAAACTACCCACATTTACGTGAAGACAAAGTGGACAAATACCCCTTGAATACACTTTGGTGGTATTCAAACCCTGACAAACCAAACTAGACTAGTCCTCACAATTAGTTCACGTGGAATTCGATGCCGATGCCACGAGATTAAATCTTGTTTAAGGAGGCTGTATGACATCTCCGTATCAAACCTTTACCGGGGCGGTGCGGTTATATCGGGCGGTAGTTCCCACGGGATTCACTCAGGCGGAGCTGGAGAAACGAATTGAAGCCCAACCTTTTGCAGCATCGCAAGAAGAGAACGGATGGGGTGGGAGGGGGAGTAACTTGCGAGATCTCCTCTTTTATCCCCCTTCCTTTCTTGACTCTAGTCCTCCTCAAAAAACTACTTCAAACAAACATCTTTTCTCTCTCTCTCCCTCCCTCCGTAAGTCATCTGACTTTTATAGGAGATGACAGAAACTCTGATCAAGATGGTTTTATTTGTGTGGGTTAGGTTATAAAGGGTTAAACTATTGGTTCATTACCAGAGGTGTGGTGAAGAACATGCGGTGCTAGCAAAGATATAAGGAAAATACTACAAATATTTAAATGGAATGAATGCAATAGAGATATCCAAACTCTTAAAGTTTACACCCAATTTTAATCTATTTTAAAGATGTCAACGCCATAAACATTATCAAATGAGCTGCAATAATAATAATAATAATAATAATAACCTAATAGCAATTTAATTTCCAGAACCACACATGGACTGCAGCTCTTGGTTGTTGAATGTGTCACTTATGACGGAATTTCTTAATCTGTTGTAGACCAAATATGTTAAAAACTTCAATAATTATTATAATCTAAGCCTTTAATTCAACTATCTAAAAATGTTACCGGAAATATTTTATAGAAGATTAACAGTAAAATGTTCACCTCTAAGCTCGTTCGTGCACTTTTACATGAAACTTGGTGAGTCTGGGGTAAATTTAAGATTAAAATTCGTTAGTTAATTAATGAATGAAAGATTATGCTTAATGGGTGTTTGTTTTTCCCCAGCGTGTCTCATTACAAGGTTAGGCTATAGGACTGTGTATTTTAACCACGCTAATGCAGTAGGGATGAAATATATACGAATTTGCATAAAGGGGTAGAATTAGAAACTGTTGGTGGTTTGGGAAGTCCGTTTTTACAATTCGAAGCGAACTCGAATCGAATATATGGAATATTCTCGAAGCCGAACCGAAGTTCGAATATTTTATTTTAGTTGTTTTATGGTTGAAAAAATATTATATTGTGGTTATTTATATTACCTCATGCACTAAAATAGCTCGTAAAATGTTTTATTGTACATTTGTTTTTAATATTCCGTGTTAATCTGACAAATCAAGTTAATACCACAACACTTACAGATTTTCATCCATATCAATATTAATTTGTAATGTATGAAACAGCTCAAAGGGGCTAAATTTGAACATAGACTGAGTATTTTAGCTGTCAATATTTTTACTGACGAAGCTTCTAAGCTATAATTTGTTTTGAAGCGAATTCTAAGCTGATATTTGTTTCGAAGCCAAATCTTAAGTTTATAAGCTACGCACACCCCTAGAATCTGTTAAGGTGAACACCATCCGCAGTACACTCAACCGGTATTCAAGCCTTCATTTGCCCACCACCAGCTAATAGGCACAATCAAGAACTTGAAGCCTTAAAGCCGATACACACATAGAGCAAAGCTAAACTATGCTGTGCTTTGCAAAGAATTTGTCAGTTTGGTTTCACACTCATTGTTAAGCTAAGCTCTTTTCCCCTCGAATCAGTGTTTTATTTTCATTCTGGTCTGCTCCAGTGAAGCTTAATTATGATGGCGTTCTCCAAAATGTCTTGTTTGAGTTCGGGTTATGGTATTGAGGAAGAGAAGATGCTGCTGTTAGCAGTTGTTTTGGAAGATGAAAAAAAATTAGGAGTTAGAAGTTTGAATTGTTCAATTAATACTTCAATTTTAATATAAAATCTTTTATTAGACATAAGACCTAAATAGAATATTACTTAAATACACGTGAAACAAACTGAAAACCAAACTTTAACATTTCTTGAGTTATTTTCACCAAACCGGCACTGCGTCTGTTCATCACGGAGCCCTAGCTACGTTATGCGCATGCGTAATGAAAGATGGATCAAGATGAAAGATGGAAAACTTGCCCGGCCAGAAATAAAAAAAACTTAGCATGGCGTAGCAAGGCATAGCTTAGATTTCTGTGTGAACCAGCACATATAAATATCTGGTCCACTTTTTTGCTAAAGATTTATTAGAGAAAATCTTGGTTTACCTTAGCGGTCTGTGTTTACTGGCCTTTATTCCATCCACGTGCCCACTAACACGGGTTGAAAAAAACCTCTCATATGTAAGATATACATTATTTTACTCTATACGTCAACTGAGCTCCACATCTATAGAAAAATAAAGAATTCTTACTCACATACACAAATAAAATGTAGTTAATAGAAATTGAACGGCATTTAATGTATATTCTGTCTCTAGAATTCTGGTGTTACCGTGGATTCATAATACGATGAACAGGAACAATAGTTCATAAACCAAGATAATCATCACTTAAACGTGCCATTTATCATCATGGTAAACCTTAAGTGCGCATATCATGGCCGATTAACCAGGAAGCTCGATACACAATTAAGTTTGAATCAGAAATTGCATCGTAATGGAGTTCTGCATTTTTCACTTAGCCTACCAATAGCGAAATTAGGGTAAGTATTTTTCATTCAGCATTTAGTTTTTAATTTATATATTTTTTAATATGGAAAATTATTTAACTCATTTCATTCTTAATCTTATTTATTGCCTTTTAATGATTTTCCAATACCACATTATAAGGTGGCATCTGGTTTCAAATGTTCATGGTAGCTTTGACCTTTAATTGTAAGTGAAGCTTTATAAAAAAAAATCAATTTATCTTCCATTTACGTCTCATATATATTGTATCACTCCGACAAAAGAAGTAAGTCTAACCTCCTTACATATATACTGTACATATGAGTGCTCAATTGATATTGCGAGTTATCAAATTCAACAGCCATCGGCAACTCAGTAAGGCTGTTATGTTACCAAAGAATACATTACAAGTTTGTAACTAAAGCGAATTAAATTGGCTCAGCCTTAAACTGTCAGTGAATAATTACCCTTGGCCCATGACGAATCATGGATAGCTCAGTGCACTAATCCAAAGGTCCTGGGTTCGATTACTGTGTATAGGCGTCATTTTACAACTAATTTAGATTAAATTATTATAAATAATCAACTATAGCAAGAAACATTGAATCTAAGGAACAATCCCCATATACCATGCCAGAACTCAAATCCTGACCTCATCACAGGAAAATTGGACTCGACGAGACTGACGCCTTGGCTCTCCTGCTCATCTGTGCGGGTTGTCTGACAGTCAATAAACAATCTGATCCTTGTCTTCACCCGAAAGAAGTTGTGGGTTGTTGTTTGAATGGTTGTTTATTTTCGTCGTCGCTAGTGTTCACGCCATCTTGGTAATGCCAGTGCCGCTCCTTGCGGTGCATAATGGCAATATAGTGCTGAATCATGTCCGATACATTACTCTCAAGATGATACCCTAAGGGTTTAACTCAACGTCACACGCTATTTGTCGCGAGCTGTTACTGATCGATACAACGGGTGGTGTTTGCCGCTATCCATGCAGAGACGAACATTTTATTTCATGTCGGTCCACCGCAACAGGGATACATGTTTTACTATCGTCTGTAATATTATTATGTTGTCTCTTTATCCTACTAACCAACAAGTCCAACGCATTTGATTACACAGATGGGGTAGATCTGAAGCGAGTAAAATTTATAGAGAATGTACCATAATTTGCTTGGGAAGAGAATGGGGAAAACATTGGTAAAAAAAACTTGACTGGAAGTAAAACTTTGGCCTTTATTTCTTTAAAAAATTAGACTATACGAGAATTATATTTAGTCCATGTTCCCACTGATGCATGTAAGAGAAACACTGTTATGAGTGAGACTAGTTCCATGTCAGTCTGCTTCAACTTTGGCCCCGGAGGTCTCAAGTGGATATTGAAATTTGGTCCATACGCACACAAAACCAAATGACTTGTTTATAAATTAACTTAATTTCAGAACAAATACAAACCCAATTCTCTAAAAGACTTCAATTCAATACTGTCAAAGGGGATGTCCCAATTTCTACAATAGTAAATTTTTCGACAGTGACGTCAATCCAGTAAAGAGGTAGCAGAGCCTTTTTGAGCTGACCATACTACAAATGTTGATAGGTTCTCACCCCTCCCGCCCCGAACCAAAGTTATTTATAATGTTCTTTATCTTCTTTTTTTAAAAAGTTATATCTTTAGAAGCTATTTGAGATGTGCCTCCTCCATAAAATTTTTGAACTATCAAGGGCCTTAGAAGCCCTTTATAGTGGTTCTCACCTGGTTAAAAAAAATCTATAACCTATTTGAAGTAAGCCTCAGCAGGCAAATTTTTGAAAATTGGATGCCCTCATAAGCAATTTGGAGTTGGTTTTAAATCATATCGTATTGGAAAATTTAATAGGTAGAGTGAACTACATCTAAAGGGGGGTAGATTTATGCCCGGGGATGAATTTAATCAGGGTGAAGATACATTCTTTCCGGGGGGGCAGTGCCCCCTGCATCCCTCCCCCTGCACCCTCACTGATCGATACCAGGGCCTTTATCTCAGTAAACAGATGCGCTACCAACTGAGCTAAAGCGTCGTACATCGTCTTAAAATATGTCTGAAAAGGTTGAATATGTTAAAGCTTCTGCTAAACGTTGATTAGCCTCGTAACGCGACCCAATCAAGCTCATTTATAGCTGAACATAAAACTGTGCACAATGCGTGATTCGAGATAGCGTTTCATTGCTTGGCGATAAAAACATCTTTTGTTAGATGTTCTTCCCTGTCTACTTCTTTCTTAGACACTTAGCAATTCAATTTAACTCGAAGAGTGATGGATAAATAAACCATTAAATATTCACAGTTCCGACAGCTTAGCTCAGTTAGAAGTGAGTCTCTTTACTTAAATCAGAGTCTCACGTTCGATTCCCAGCATGTTAGAAAAATATATATCGGTAAAGATTAGAGCCTTATATTTTCCAGTGACTAGTGTACGGCTAGGGTGTTGGTTATGAGTGCTCCATAATTCCATTAGTTTACAAGTCTTATTTTAATGTAATCAGTTGATAAATGGGACTGATCGCTAATGAAAGCTCGTGGTTTGAAACACAGTCGGGTATACTAGTTGGTATTTGCGAGTCTCAATTTTGTTTTCTCCTCCTTTCTCCATGGGAATAAAACTATCACACATATGCATAGCTCCTAGATTAATCTGATAAAAAAGTGGTTTGGATACCAACATTGTTGGTAAAACTGTTTTAACATCCACTCTGGTAAAATTAATATTCGATTACTGGCGATGAGAATTTTTGGGTTCAAATCGCGGCTGTGTTTCCAGAGGAATATGTTTTCATATTTTGTTTCTAACGCACCCTCCACGCGAGTTATGGTATATTTACTCTAAATATTCTACCTTCTTCATCTCAACCTCATTAGTACAAAGAGGCATATGTGTAACGGCTGGCCGTGTAGTGGCGCAATTAATTTTTATTTTATTTTAAAGTCATTGCTAACCTTTTTGTTAAGTGTACCAATGAAAATAAAAAGCAAACGTTAGAATCCTGATCAAAGCCTAAAATAAATATTTTTATATATATGATTATTTGATTTAAAATTAAAACTCGCCCCTTTAATTTTATGTTAAGGTATAGCTGGTTTTTCTCTACGTGGCTAAATGACCAATTTCTACCAATTTAGGGTCACATTATGACCTGAAACAAGGGTCAGAATATTGGCTCTTCACAGCGAAAAGAGCAATAATAGAAGCCCTGCATATACACGATACAAACAGTAATAACACATAAACAGTAATGGCGTAGTCGTAAAAATACTCTGTTACGCACTTTCAGTCCTAAAAATGTACATCTCTCGATGCGTGAAAAAAATGTAGGGGGTGAGTTAAACTGATAGCTAAGTTGACAATTAAACACAAAATACACATTTTATTTATTTTATATTTTTTGCTAGAAGTATGAGTTCATAAATATTTAAGGAAAGTAAATTTTAATGAATATATTTAAATGTGAGACTATTATATGAAGGCCTACTTTACAAAAGTAAAAGTAAAGTACAGAAACAATGGATGATCGCAGAAATTTTTATGAATTAATAAGTCAATTGGAGCCCAAAATGTCTGACGACATCTTGTATAAAGTGTCACTCTCTCAATAGACTGGAATTCCAATAACGGAGAGATCGTGGTTCTAATCATAGTCATATGTAGGTACTAGCTACCAGCTATTCTTCTTCTTCCCCCCCCCCCC
>CABFVX010000915.1:122078-155438 GCA_902151425.1 Timema shepardi
CCCCCCCCCCCCTTTCCCATACAAACCTTAGGACACAATATTCCTCTAGACTCTATCTTATTTCCAACACTCAATAACACACTCCAGTGACCACTTGGTCTAACGCGCTACTCCCGCAGTATACTAGACCACATAGGTTAGGATCTCCGTTAGGTGTACTGAGGATGGTTTTTCCAAAATTGTTTCCCCTCCCCTCTCACGCAAACGTGGGTACACTTCCTATAAATATAATTTTCTAAATCCCTAAAAAAAAAATTTGCGTGGTTAAATAAGCGTTTAACACAAACGCAGTTTTTTTTTTAAAAAAACCCAGCGAAAATGGGCAGATATTCTGAACATATCCCGAATAGATGATAGTAATATGGGTTGCACAAAAATTATATGAATAAAATATGTGTATTTGTTTGTGACTGTAATCACTATAACTCCAAAATAAAGTCATTTAGAAGGTTGAAACTTAGTAAAGATATCTAGGGTAACTTGAGACTGTGGACCTAAGGTAGGTTTTTTGTAATGTTTATATATATATATAAAGGCATATATATAAAGGCATATATATAAAGGTATATATATAAAGGCATATATATAAAGGCATATATATATATATAAAGGCATATATATATTTGTCTTTCGAAAAAAAAAATATATGTCTTTCGAAAAAATATATATATATATTGGAAGACAAACTTTTCAAACTACGTGAACATAGGTCATCTATGTTATTCATTGGTTTTCTGTCTAGCTTGATTAGCAAGACAGAAATATTAACTTCAAATCTAAAGGGAAGATAGTCAGTCACCTTTATTTATGGGTTTGTTATTTTTATTAATAATTGGTGGTAAAAAAAGAGTGTTTATTTTGACTTTAGACCATTTGATATAGATTTAAGTCCTTTGTTAACCAACATACAAATAAACATGCCTTGGCCAGTGTCAGAACTAGTAAGGTGTTAGTATTAAAGGCGCCATTTACTTGAAGTGACGCTGTGGCACTTATTATGAGAACGGTAGTTTTGAAGCTTCAAAAACACTAAAATAATCCTCAATAGTTATCTTAACTTGTTTTGTTGTGAAGGTTTATAAATGTTTAAGAGAGATGTATGCTTCAGTTTTCCTTCATCTCAAAACTGTGACATATTGAGTGAAGTGTAATTGAAATTTAACCAACCAAACCTTTTCATTAGTTTTTTTTAATGATAAACCTACCAATTTAAGTTTTTTAAGAGTATAGGAAAATATTTATCCCTCACAATAGGCCTATACCTTTTGATACAATGGCTATTTAACAACTTACCCTATGAGCAATGAGAAATCTAATTTGGAGAAAATGCGCCCACATCAGCGTGGAAAAGGGTTTATTAAACCACAGGGATAAATCACGCGGGGAAAATTACTCTTTGGAACATCGAGCCAGATTCAACCCTCAGCCTTGCTGTGGTCAGAAATAGTTTATTTGCGATCCTGACACCTTAGAGTTTAGACCCTGGGACTATTAGTGAATGTGGCTAATATTCTCATTTGATTACCTGAAGGTTAAGCTAAGACAGAAAATATTTATTTGTATTTGAGCTCCATTTTAAGGTATTTGCCACTCGTTGAAAATGAACTGTATACACTCCAGTAAATGTTTATCGATTTAATACCTACATTAAATTTAGCGAAAACTTGAGCAAAAAAGCATCAAACAAAGATATAACACGCCTAACAAAAACATATTTTTATCGCCACACATTAAATTATGACCTGTAATTAGATTTTTATCTAAGTGGCAGCTCTGTTCCTCCCTTAATGAGGCATCTTTAAAGGCTAACTTGTGCTTAAAAAACTTATAAAATAATAATCATTCGTGTGAGGTACACGTTTACAGTTAAGTTGTTTGCAAATTATTAAATTTATATTAGGAACTTAACATGATCAGTTATTCATTTTCATTTAAAAAATAGTTTAAAGTGGTTATTGTGTAAAAGTGTTAATTATTAAATAGCTTACTTGAATGAATATTATTACAACAGTCATGATAAAAACTTAATGATTATTTCAATGTATTGTGATAAGTCTAGCAGAACTCTCTTGAGGAGAATAATTTTAATGTGACTAATAAACCCTTAATATTAAAATTAATAAGGTTTAGGCCTATTATTTTAGTTAATTAAAATACATGAAATATTATTAATATGCAAAATCAAATACAAAACAAACAACATTTAAATTAACGTAAACTTCCTTTTAATTGGTCTAAGCAATCGCTTCCCATGTAGAAATACTTGATATTTTAAAATACATGCACGTAAGCTAGAGCGCTCTGAAGCCTACCAACTCACCTCCAAGAAATGTAAACTACATTTATCTAAAATAAAAATTAATATTTATAAAACATTAAATGAAAACTAATGATAAACGACTATTGAACTGTGAATTACCATATTTATTTTCAGTAATTTACTGTCCTCGTAATCTATGCTCAATGCAACGTCAATAGTCGTCCGAGTCATGCTGTCACCATCTTGTGAATGTGGGGAATGCCAGGCCTCCACCGTGGTTCGGGTTCCACGTTAAACTGTAGGTCCTTCATTTCATCTCACAATCACCCTACCGTTACACATTAGCGTAAGTGCGTATAACCCGAACGGGTAGTAAGACGCGGTGCTAATAGTAATAATAATAACATGCTGTCATAAAGGTATTGCGTCTGTTGTACCGGACTATTTTATTGGCCTGTGACCTTAATAATAATACTGTATGGAATTGAATAACCTTGGGCAAACCTTTTATTAATAGTATTGCTATGGCGTCATTAAGTGCACTAGTTCCTCTATATGATTGAATTAGAGATAAATGTATACATTGCTAAATGTAAAGATTAATGATATGAAACAGTAATCAAATTAAATCATAGACACAATCCAAACATGTTCATTTCCAACTTCAGTTTAAGATTTTCACTCATTAGAGATGCGTTGCAAACGTCTAGAAATTACGCGATATTTAAGAAATATATTGTGATTTCAAAATATAGTTCACGCCAAAATGTATGTGAAAGGTCTTCTAATAGGTATCCTATAGGAATGAATATATATATATATATATATATAATTTAAAAAAACATTAATATAAGGTGTCTGATACCTTAGTTCAGTCAGTACTGTGTCTGCCTACTGAGCTAAGGGTCCTGATTCGATTCTCGGAATGACTGAGAATTTATCCTTAATGAATATATGGGTTTACCCTTTCACATTGATAAATTAATGGCCGAGGATTAGATGTTGTGCCTGTTCTAGTCCTAAGATAGATTATAAGACATATGAAGCTAAGACAGGCCCAGCCAGCTGGTACTGAAAAATATATGGCTTGAATAAAAAAGTGATCCGGACCATACGCTGGAAACAGTAATGGATGTGAAGTAAATTATAAAGGTGAAATTGTTTAATTTATAATAATATTGTTTTTAACTCAAAGTAAATTATTAAAAGCACAAATTTAAATTTTCTCAAACCAATAAAGTCATTTTCTTTAACACGGCCACTCCAGAATAATTTATGAAAACTAAGAATGGTTTAAATGGTTTAGAATCTTCTCAGCTGCTACTACCATAAGAAATACCATTGTGAGAGTATAATCCGTAAGTAGGCGGCGTCTTGAGTGACTGCTACACAGAACACGACCCGTCAAAAATCGAGAATGAACCACTACTACACATTAGGGCAGAAATTTTTTTTATCGGATTTAGCGCTAAGGGTAAGCAGGTGTGAAGTGGGAGTTTGAAGAAGTTATAATAAAGATGAGAAAACGCTATAAGGATAGTAATACATCTTTTCTAAATCCACTATTCACATTTTTTTAAATAACACACTTATAATAATTTTAGCTATTGAACTTATTAAACACAATCTTACTATACATTATTTTAATGATAAAATCTCTTCTTAAAAAGCTAATAGTGTGCCTTGACAATTTTGGTGCCTTGTTCAGCATGCTGTGAGGTTGAAAATCGCTGCATTAGAGCATTGATTTTGTTTCCAAGCACTCGGCCTAACGCACAAGCTAAATCTTAATATGGTGACATATAGTTGAGTATAAAACCGTCAAATTAAAATTACAGAATGTCCCCTGGGGCAAGAGTATGTAACTATCAGTGGGGACCTCCATCAGAGAGCTAAGCAGTTGCAAAGAGACCTGGGTCCCGTGTAAAGGGGTTGGTACTTGAGAATGTAACCATGCTAGTTCTCCTCTCGCCCCCCACCCCCTCTTCCTCTTACCACCAATTAACGAGGAAGGCTGATCAGACTACCACTGAGCTGTGCGTTGTGACTTACACAACGTTGGAAATGTGTTAATTAACAAGAGGAGAAAAAACGCTAATTAAAATGGTTTCATAAGATTTTTTTTCGAGGAACAGAAATAATTAACTAAATATATTTTGAGAATCATGAAATAATGATATTAGTATTTAGAGGAGTTGTATAGAATTATATAAATAGTTTTTCAGCTAGGATGTAAACAAATCTGTAACTTGGCTAAACTTTACATATTTGATAAATAAAATCTAAATTATATAACACAATTCGAATGACTGAACATATGTTGAAAACAATAGGTTAGATAAGTATTTGAAATGTTCTTCACAATAATGATCATCATTATTTAGGGTCGTCTTCAGAAGTTTTTAAGAGCAATTATACCGAATTTAGCTCTGTTCAGAAGTTCGGAAATAATTATCAAGGATATTTTAAGAAGATACTAATGTCCTTCAAATTGTATCAGGTTTGACTATATATATATGTTGTTTATAAATATGTCACTGCCTTGCCAATAGTATCAGGCTTTACTCTGTTCAGAGACTTAGAAAGTTGTATCAAGGATCCGCTTAGGAAGATGTCACTGTCCTATAAACAATGCCTGGTTGGACATTGTTTGGCTACTCAAGAATTATTATTATTATTATTATTATTATTATTATTATCATCATCACCATGTCTTACTACCCATTCGGGTTGTATGCACTAAGCTAATGTGTAATGGTAGGATGATTGTGAGATGAAATGGAGGACTTACAGTTTAGCGTGGGATCTGAACCACGGTGGAGGCCTGACACTCCCTATATTCACAAGCTGTGATTGTACACGTCTCGTTAGAGGTGAAAGAATGGTTTGGTTATCAAATAAATCTGTGCCGGGAGAAGTATAATCAAAGTACAATCTATCAATATCACTATTATTCAAACAGTACCTCTTGTAACGATGTTACAACGAATAACAACATCTAACGCATATCACCCAGTAATATGGAGTTACAAGACTCACCCCAACTGGCCTGGCTTCTCTCCGTCTGATGGAGCACTAACACACACTAAGACATCCTCTCCCGTGGTTTGAACTATTTCGACTGAAACGAGACGCTGGTCAGCGCCTCACTCGTCATCGAAGCCCGGCCCACAACAAACAAGTATTTAACTTGACCAAGAAATCATTATTTGGGCTTTCTTTATTGTAATCATATTTTATTAATGGGTTTTCTGGTGGGGGTTTGACGCGGATGAACCGCGAGTCAATTATATTTGTTTTCAAGGGGAATTCATGATCTACGTTAGTACTGTTTGTGTACTTGTGGCGCGCTCTCATCTCCACTTAGTTCAGCTAATCATTACATCGATATTTTTACGAGTTTCAGGGAGGTTATTAATCTAAAGTATGCGCGCTTTAATAGCGTAAATTATTGTATATTTATTTAATTCAAATTAGGTTATAATGTTAGGTTGTATAGTTTCTAACGGTCGTTTACGAAACATATTTATACACTTCAAAGTAAATTATAAAAGTAAATTATTTATTGTTACTTAAGTATAGAATTCCACGGCAATTTGTTGAAACTTATACATCATAGATTTAACCACTTTATCTTACGATCCTTGTGTCTGCTTTGACAGAATACATAATTTATTTTATATATATATATATATATATAACAAACTATATATATGAAATAGCGAAGCCATAAAACTTACTTTAAATAAATATATATTTATTTAAAGTAAGTTTTATGGCTTCGCTATTTCATATATATAGTTTGTCGATAATCTCTATCTTCAATTGATGTTTATTGCCAGACTACAAATTGGCTCTCTATGCTATTTTAAAAATATATTATGTATCTTCATTACCTTTATATTTGACATAATTAAAATAAAACTATGTTTTCTCTTGTGATCCCTTGGTTGTTCTTTACACACGCTTCCCGATTATCTGTGAGTGTCACACCCTTTTGACGTTGTTTGGTAGTTGATAAAATATTATCAAGGAACAATATTTGACTATGTTACTATACTTCAAACAATACCGGGGTTGACTCTGTATGAAGGCTCAGGGTCAGTCAAGGAAGATGTTACTATCCTGCTGAACAGTACCGGGTTTGAACAGAGGGCCTTAGATGAACTCATATCCTATCCATATGTAAGAATGAGCTGTTGCTGGGTTACTCATACAATGTTTCTTATGATAAATGCGCTTGAAAATACGATGTTGTTCAAGGTTAATCTGGGATAATTTTGTGTGTTATAATAATGACTATTAATGTATTCATTTCCTCGACATTTTCATAAATGTTACATTATTATAATTAATGCGTTCTTCAAAATCATTGGTATGGGATTTATTAAATATTGTGAGCTTGAATATAAACAATTTACTACTCAGAAGGAAATTTTCGAATAAATAGATATACGTGCGCGGAGTGGCACATTCATTGAAGATATACGACGATCTCCAAATAAGAAGCAACCACCTTGGGGACATTTGGTTTCAAACTACAACGAGACTCGGTACTTTTATTTAGTTATTTTTAGTTCATACGTTATAACATATGATTAATATATAATAATGATAATGGATTATTATATGTTTTAAGGAGGTAATTAAATTAAATGTACAGTACATACATTATAATATCGTGAATCATAAAACATTATATTCACATATTATGTATAAGATTCAACTATTTAAAGAGATAGGGAATACACCAGAGGCGCTTAGGAGGATTTTAGTTCATAAAAGGGATGAAGATACTGGTGAGTTTAGGATGTTAGATAATGATGAGTTACATACCCTGTAATCAACATAATACATTGTTATAATAATCAAATCTCTCAGATTACAGTGGGCAGGACATTAAGTGTGAACGGAAGTATCTAGAATCTTCTTCAGGGTATTGCCTGTCAATCCCAACAGGAAGAGACAATTGGGAAGACGCAAATGGGAGGATAACATTAGAATGGATCTGAAATAGAAAGGGTGTAATGAGGGGGGACTGGATAGAGCTATCTCGGGATAGGGATAAGTGGCCTACTTTTTTTTAAGTGTGGCAACGAACTTTTGAGTACCTAATACTAGAGTAACACCCTCTACCCTCCTAGTAGAATGCTTTGATCTTGATACCTATTGGATTTAAAACCCAGTTAAGACAGTCGACATGATGTATAATAATTATTGTTTTAGGGTCGTGTTTCAAAAACTCTAATATTATTTTGCAAGAGTTTGTTTAAAGGATTTGTCCCTGGTTCTACATCATTTATCGTGTACACATTCTAAGCAAGGTGAATGTTAGGGAAAGTATAGTTAGCTTTGATATATATACAATTTTTTTTTCAAGTAAAACTATACAAGCTAATTTCTGATTGGTGGATATTTTCTCGAGGGAAACAGCCTCTGCGACTCCAGGCTGGTATGATAGAGTGTTTTTTTTTTCTATAAGAAATATAGCTCGAAGGTGCACATGCAACCAGCGTAAAAGGCGTTGCTTGATCGCAGATAGTAGGTGGAAATGCAAGATTCATTCGGTGTGTACAGAGTTGTTCTTGGGTTGATAGAGTGCAGAGATTTTATTAACTTCGTGAGTGTAAATAGCTGCTTTTATCGTTGCTAGAAGATAGAGGTGCAAGCTGTACTTTAAGGGTACTATATCTGAGGGCTTTGAAAAGCGTTAAAACCCTTTAGAAAAACCGGGCTATTAATGAAGGTGTTTGATATTTTTAATATTGTTTTACCCAAAATTGAGGTGAAAGTTCTGTGAAGTTAAACAGTTTAAATTTTAAGCTTAAATTTTTTTAACGTGTCATAAACCTTAGTAAGCCCCCATAAAAAAACAAATGATTATAAACATTTCTGTTATGACCCAGAAATATATGACTTTATTTGATAGAGGGAGGCAAGATCAACGTTTCTGACCTTTTAATTATTTAGTCTCAGAAGTTTAAATTTTTTTCTTAAAACTACGGTTATATTTTTTTACTTTTAACTTGAAATTTTTAACTTTTTAACTGATAAAAATATTGCTGATAATTTTCAGCTACATGTTGTTGAAAACTATATTTGAAATATTAAACAACTTTTTAAATAACGCAAGATTTCTAAACGGTTGCAAAGTGCTTCATTGTTCTACCATGTAGCACCCTTAATCACCGAGTTTAATGTTTTTATAGTGTGAAGATGAAATATGCACTCCACGTAGGAGCTAGTGGAACATTATCTAATATAGAGTCGTCTAGTCACTATTTATTTATTTAGTACCACGTCTTGCTACCCGTTCGGTTTATACGCTTAAGTCTTAATTACACTAATGGATTAGGAATTGGTAAGGTTGAATTTAGAGAAAGTGAACCCACATTTGCGTGGAGGGAGAGTGGAAAACCATTTAGGAAAAAACACCCCGGTTCACCCGACCGAGATTCGAACCTTGATCTCCCTGTACTCGGCAGTCAAGCTCAACACGACTAGTGTGTTAGCTAACTACATCACCGAGGCGGGTGTCTAGTTATTAAATAAGAGTTAATTAACCTGGTGATTAATACAACTAAGATATAGGAAACCAAATTAGCTAGCACTTGAATATGATATAAAAGAAAGTTTCAGTAAATGACATGTGGATGCAAAGCAAACGTGTATCTCATATAAAACTTATGGTGTTAATGATAGTACTAAATAAAATAATGAAAACCAGCCAACCAGACGGATCCGGACAACTGGGTGCCGTCAACTAATCGCAGCCAACTGGGCACTGGGACAGCTGAGCGTGGCCTTAAAAATGTGTGTTTCAATTGTGGGGGAAAAAAATAGGTTAGGTTAGGTTATGTTAGGTATTTTTCGTGTTTTCAATGTGTTTAATTTTTTAATTGTAAAATATCAAGTAGTCTAATTTTATAAATACAAACAAATTAAGGTTTCTCTGCTATGATTTCAAAACAGCCCCAAAAATGAATATTTACGTAAAAACCCATTATTACATTTTTAAACTGGCACCCAGTTGTCTTGGTGCCCAGTCTTGACAGTACCTACTTGACTACGCCCAATTGTCCTAGACCGCCAACCAGAACATTAACCATCAACATTATTCCAACCTATAGCGAGCCTGGCACCTTTGACCCCGTGACCACTGATGCGAATACGGTTCTAAGTGTTCCAAAAACAGGTGTGGTAAGACTGATTCGGAGTATTATATTGTTTACATTGCCAAGTAGTGACAAACAGATTCTTAGCTTTGAAATCAATCTTGGAGTCTAAATGTTTTAACAAACAATTCATATAAACTATTTTAATTTGAACACCCGCACTTGTAAGAAAGCAAACAAAGGCACCGGTCTAATTGTGTCTGATATGCTGGTGAAGGAGACGTCTGCACCCTAATCCAAAAAAGATGAGTTTTCCCTGAGCAGATTATGTCCTACTCTTTTCCACTTAACTTCACTTAACACTTCTTATAAATTATATATTCCTCATTTCTACCTTATAATTGTACGTAGCATAGAATACTATTTTAATGACTACACAATACTGTATTATTTTACGGTTACTCTGAAAGGTACAGTCCAATACAATCTAAGAATTACTAGATCTACTTTATCTTATTCCGGTGCCCAGTGATGTGATATGAATATATCACTAATGATGAATATTATCAATAATTATAAATTAGCACTAATAATATAGTAAAACGTTATAAATGTTGAGCACAAAAAGTTTGTAATTTTTTAACTGTTATTCTCGTGAAAATTGGACTGTAATGATTTAACCTTGTTGGTGTAGTTTGTAAGATATGGCCCTAATATAATCGGTCAAGTCAAGATTACAACGTAACAGGTTGAACGGAGTGTTTACATCCACTGTAGTCGAAGAACCATGATTGGAACTCAAATTGTTGTGGTCAGCGTATGTTCGGTAACTGCAACTGAATTGTATTGATTACATTTCACTGTGGATGTAAGCAATGAAAACGTATTAACTTTATTCAATAATGTATTTACAAACCCACACACGTGACATTATTATCTGCTACTTACAAATAGTTATACTAGACTTGTGTTTTAATATATACGTGATATTAAAAATATTTATAAAACTAACAATTCAATCAATCCTTAATCAAATTAAATTTACTCTTTTATAAAACTAAAATTAATAATCACTTCTGTGAAAAAACAGTTTTTTTTTGCCACTGTGCTAATGTCTTTTATCTTTATCAGTTTTTTAAGCACCGCATCTTATTACCTGATCAGGCTATACACAACTAATGCTATAAATGTTGACCAGAAAAAAGTATTTTCTTACTTTTTAAACTTGTCTTATTTCGTTATTACTGTAATTTTTCACGAGTTAATTTAACTAGTGAGGCCAGCACCGGCTGTCACTCAGAAAATGACGTCAGTCTCATCTTGTCTGGTTCATCAGTGAAGGAATGTTTGGGATCTGAATTCCTACCCACCAAGTTTTTTTTCCCCTCAATATTTTCCTACACTCCTTCCATGCAAATGTAGGTACAATTTATTTAAATTATACATTACGTATTCATATCCCATAAGTGTAAATATTCGGATAGTCCGGACAGGTGGTAAGATGCAGAATACGAAAATAAATTAGTGTCCATATATATATTAATATATCGCCACCTGGATCTCTTTAAGATCCTCTTTAGCTAAATATTTAATATCTCTCTTTCATCACTACTCCCTCGACGTAACTATCCAAACAACCCTTCAATTCCTTCTCTACATCTGTATTCTCTCAACAAAATAAGCTACCCCGGAAGCCACAGGCTTTATTTTTCAAACAGACTTCAAACATATCTTTCCAAATCTTTTTAAGAGCAAGTATGCCCTTCTGTTAGACGTTTTATTTGAATTATTACCGCGTAATCCAGGGAGCGTATAGCACCGTGTGATGTTTTGCTGTGAAGCAGAAGCTACAAATTTCTACATACACACGGGTTCAAAGTTGTGTTACTCATTAGAGAGGAAAGCTACATTCAACATTTCATTACAGGGCTGGTTTTTGTTTACAATATTATAGCACCCCACCCTAACCCTCGCCCTTTATCACCCCAACCGTCCACCCACGCTCCCCGCTTTGAATGATTGTGTAAGTTTGGTTAAGAGCAGAAATTCAAACCTCAAAATTGTAATTTACTAAGATTACTAAAGCAATGCACCACGTATTACTAACCGTCAGGGATACCCACGTATTTACATTAATGGCGGTAGAGATGAGAGGAGAAGTATTTTAAAGGAAGTACAGCTGAATTTTCCTGGAGGGATGTGTATTAAACCATTTAGATTTTTTTAAATTTGGCGTACCATATCAATATTTTAGCCAAAAGCTCCTCGCTACCAGAAACACAAACAGTACAAGGCTGACACATTTATTCTGCATCTCCACTGATGAAGGTTTAATAAGTGAAACGTGCCCTTATGTGTTAGTTAAAGGTAATTTTACAATCCTGC
This sequence comes from Timema shepardi, assembly GCA_902151425.1. NCBI lineage: Eukaryota > Metazoa > Arthropoda > Insecta > Phasmatodea > Timematidae > Timema > Timema shepardi. The sequence continues at coordinate 133,839 of CABFVX010000915.1, forward strand.
CTAATTTGATACGGCTATGTTTGCAAATTAAAATCATTTCACTCTTTCTAGCTTTACTGATTCTGTGAAACTAATTGTGCAAGCCTCTGCTACCTTTATTTATAGTTTATAACAAAATAAAATTTTATATCTATAGCAATTTTATTTATTCTATTCGTATAAATTATATTAATGTCTTCGATTTCCATTTTTAAAACTAACCTCGTTGTGTATGTATTAATTTTGAAACCTTATCAATTTGACAAAGTACATTTACACGAAATTGAAATTTTTATCTACGTTGTTGCCAAATAACTTGGTAAATATTTATATTTATTTATTTACTTACACTCTATGGCATTAGTAACGCGAAAGTTCGTGGTTGCAATTACAAAAGTACGCCACCTATCCCTATCTTCTGCTAGTTCTATCCAGTCCACCTCATTACACCATATCTCTTTCAGGTCCATTCTAAAGTTATCCTCCCGTCTGTATCTAGGTCTTACCAATTATCTCTTCCCAATGGGTTTGCAAGTTAGTATCCTGAATAAGAATCTGGGATCTAGAATTTCCCATTCATGCTGCATGTCCTGCCCACCGTAATCTACAAGACTTGATTAACCTAACAATGTCTTGTTATGTATACAGGGCATGCAACTAATCATTATGTAACCTCCTCCACTCCCCAGTAGCCTTATTCCATTATGGACCAAATATCTTCCCAAGCACCTTTGTTTTAGAACACTCTAAATTTGTTTTCGTCATTTAAGAAAAGAGACTATATCTCACACCCATAGAGAGCAACCGGTAAAACTTTTTTTTTTCATATTCTGAGTTTTAACAGCAGGCGATATGTCAACAACTTACTGGCCGAGTATTACCATGCATTTACCGACTTATTATTTTCCTAGCTTCCAATATAATATCGTTATTCCCAATTAAAATTGTGCCTAAATATTTTAACTCATTAACCCTGTCTAATTATATGTTGTTCTCAGTAATCCCTAAATTACCGACCCAAAGCTGTGTTCTCTGTGTGATCATATCTTTCTTTCCAGCGTTCACTTCTAAGCCTATTTCCTTACTAGCCTCTAGTAAAATTTCTGAATTTCTATAACAGCTTCTGTACTATTGTCCAATAAAGGTAAATCCTTTGTGTATCCTAGTAACTACATTATACTGTTTAGTGTCAACCCTTCCCTGCATTCTTGCATTAGGCTTACTTTAAATTCATACTCTAGGGCTAGATTAAAGAGCCATTTGGAAAGTGCATCTCCTTGTTTCAAAACATTATGTATTTCGAAAGTATCTGATAAGTGACATCCATCCTGTACACTGCCACGCGTATCTGTCAAACATACCACCATTAGCTTGGCATTGAGGGGGGCGGGGAGGTGTATCCCAGATTTAGCTACATTTCATATAATTTCTTAATGTAACTGAATCATGGACTTTTTTTTAAAAAAAGTCTATGTATTGATGGACCGTCATTTTGTAAGTAAACATTGTTATTTGTTATGTCAAACACTCCCAAAATACCCATTTTGGACCAAATCGTTAAAACCATTTGTAAAATATTTAAAAATTTTGAAAAATCTATTATCAGTAAGCTATCTTTCAACAAATGTTTGCCCAAAAACCAATTATATATTTCTATTTATCATGTGAAACTAATCATAAATTGAATATACAGTTTAAACAAATTCGCTATGGCCAATTTCGAAAAGTTTGGAATAAAAAACCTACTCATCAGTAAACTACCCTTAATTGAAGCGCTAAGGTAGGAATAAAAAAATATTTTGTCGATAGGCTTATAAAATATAAATATTAAGTTTGAACAAAACCCATCAAATCATTTAAGGTCCGTGGAATAGGCAGAGAGAAATAATTCACTTTTTTGTGTTCGTGTTCACATAAAACGTTAAAAGTATTCGTAATCTTCAGTTCAATTTTTTTTTCACGATCACACTACTTTCTCTTGATATGAGAAAGTAAAAAGGTTAATTTGGGCTAAAAGAATATTTTTATATAAGCCAAACAATGTTTGTATTATAAACATTATCACATTATAAATAATTTCATAATATTGGCTAAGGCTCTTCTTCCCAATTATTGATTAGAAATGATTAATTAATTTTATAATTGAGGCATGAATTATAGTACGTCCCTAACATTAAAATAATGAAGATTTTAAATCTTGCATCCAACCGTGAAATGGATTTCTTTCTAGTTTTTATAAAATAATCGCTCACCCCTGTTATACGATTAGAGCGAAATTAATTTGGTTTCTAAGGTTGAAGGTGGGGGCCTACTAAAGTTACCTAGCTTTTCTTTCTTTTTTTTTTGTTAATTTCAAATTTTACATAATTGACGACATTCTTAAGAAGCTTTAACTAAAGCCCTTCTTATTTTCTGCCTTATTTCTTTTGGTAATTGAGAGAATATAATAGAATTTAATGTTTTCTAAAAAATAGTACATTAAAAAATTACTTTGATTAGATACGTAGAAGAAAATTGAAAAACAAATATATTAGCCGTTCCCGTGGACTAGGTGTAAAGCTCATATATTCTGGTTTATCTTTGACAAGAGGAGGACAAGGTTCTTATCCCGGCCAATATTCTGAGGGTTGTTGTTTCTAAATGGTTTCCCAAACGTAAATGAGTTTACATTAATTTACACTCTACCTAACTAATCCCCAAAATATTAATATAATAATTTAAATTCCCTTTGCTGTGATGAATAGTAAGGATCAGAGTAAAGAAAAGCATAAAAAGCATTAATAATTATAAAATCAAATATTCATCACGTGTATTTGTAATGGAACAAAGAATACTATGTCATTCATAAAATATTTAAATAAGTAATATTAAGATAAAAATGTGTGATAATGAAAGCATACAAAGTATTTTTTGAACCAAAAGTTTCTAATTTGATAACCTAGAATAGTTTCACACTTAAAAATACTTCATCTTAATTAATAATGTGACAAAAAAAGCTGAAATGCTGTGCATATATCAACAGATAATGTGTATATAGTTCAAATATAAAGTCAATTATTTATAATATTGGAAAATTAATTTGTGCTTTATTCTTATTGTTATACTTATCCAAATAATTCATTGAGTAAAACTAAAATTCTTAATGACCAACCAATCTTAATTAACCAAAGACCATACACAGTGGGAATACTGCCCAACCTTCCCTAATGAACTGTACAGTATGCACAAAGGAAAGTTACTGTATTAACTTCCTTAATGAACCATTATTTTAATACACACAAGGGAGGTATACTGTCCTATCTTCATAAATAAAACACATTATAATATATACAAGGGAGTTTTTTTGTCCCAACCTCCCTAATAAAACATTTAATATACACAGGGGGGGTTATTGCCCTAACATCTCTAATTAACCATTTAATACACACAAGGAGGTTATTGTCCTAACTTCCCTAATGAAACATTTAATACACACAAGGGGGTTATTGTCCTAACTTCCCTAATGAAACATTTAATTCACACAAGGGGGTTATTGCTCTAACTTCCCTAATGAAACATTTAATACACACAAGGAGGTTACTGTCCTAACTTCCCTAATGAAACATTTAATACACACAAGGGGGTTACTGTCCTAGCTTCCCTAATTAAACATTTAATACACACAAGGGGGTTATTGTCCTAACTTCCCTAATGAAACATTTAATACATACAAGGGGGTTATTGTCCTAACTTCCCTAATGAAACATTTAATACACACAAGGGGCTTATTGTCCTAACTTCCCTAATGAAACATTTAATACACACCAGGGGGTTATTGTCCTAACTTCCCTAATGAAACATTTAATACACACAAGGGGGTTATTGTCCTAACTTCCCTAATGAAACATTTAATACACACNTTAATACACACAAGTGTGGTGGGGTTACTGTCCTACAGACTTTAATGAAACATATAATATAGATAAGAGGGGGTTATTGCCCTAACATCTCTAATTAACCATTTAATACACACAAGTGTGGTGGGGTTACTGTCCTACAGACTTTAATGAAACATATAATATAGATAAGAGGGGGTTATTGCCCTAACATCTCTAATTAACCATTTAATACACACAAGTGTGGTGGGGTTACTGTCCTACAGACTTTAATGAAACATATAATATAGATAAGAGGGGGTTATTGCCCTAACATCTCTAATTAACCATTTAATACACACAAGTGTGGTGGGGTTACTGTCCTACAGACTTTAATGAAACATATAATATAGATAAGAGGGGGTTATTGCCCTAACATTTCTAATTAACCATTTAATACACACAAGTGTGGTGGGGCTACTGTCCTACAGTTTTTAATTAAACATATAATATAGATAAGAGGGGGTTATTGCCCTAACATCTCTAACTAACCATTTAATACACACAAGTGTGGAGGGGCTACTGTCCTACAGTTTTTAATGAAACATATAATATACACAAGAGGAGATTATTGTCCTAACTCCCCTAGTGAAACATTTAATACATAGAAGGGGGTGGAGGTGGGGGTGGAGGTAACTGTCCTACCTTCTTTAATGAAACTAAGAGTGCTCTCAATCAAATATTTTAGGATAATTAATACTTATTACAAGTACAAACTGTAGAATAATACAAATTATTATTTGGACTTTATCTTAAATCTTAATAATTATAAATACAAGAAGAAAGATATTAATACATAAATATCACATATAGAAGCGTTTATAATTATATGATATATAAAGAGAGCTAGGATGGATGATTGGTAGTAAACATTATACATATACTTATGTGAATAAATGGACCTAATGAAATATCATAATCAGTTGGACAGATATCTGTGTGTGTGTGTGTGTGTATATATATATATATATATATATATATATATATATATGTATATATATATATATATAATATGAAAAATACAGGCAGACAAATGAGTAGCTAAGCTGATAAAACAGGCAATTATGCAGATAAATGGCCAATTATAGCGATAGGCATGTAAGACAATGGATTAATAAAAATATAGATGATTAGTAGGGTAGACAAATATAAGGATTTGCTGACCAGGGATTCTTTAAAACTGCTGTAAAAGGAACGGTAACATTTCTGACGATAAGGGAAGTGAAGTAGATCCAAGGTTCGTGTAGATGATGAGAGGCAGGTTGTCAAAGAGAATCTGAACCAAGTTTTCCGCAGCATCAATAATACTCTTGTCAAACGTCGCGAGCGCTCAAGTTGTTCATTAATAAAACGAGAGGCAAATTGTAAAGAGAGTCAAACGCTCTTTGAATATCGATTTTCATTTGGTTTTGAAAATACTCAACGTATTTTGAATCAAATAAATTATTTAGGATCCCCGATCTGTGGGCATGCAGACTAAACGTATTTATCGTCTAGTCTAAACGCCAATGACGGGGATATTCTGTTTTGAATCCTATTCGTGTACACTGTAAGTGTTTTTCTCAATGTTTCCCACTCTCCCACCACGCAAATTTGGGTTCATCTCTTCTCAATTATACCATCCTCATCTCTACCTATTATAGTAATTAAATGCATTGTAGCTTAATTAAAATCCAATTTTGTATGCATTGTATAAGGCCATTGTGTCAGAGAATTTACCAGCACTTGTAGACACGTTTACAAAGGCGTTAGTCAAGCTTAGTCTAGTTTGTTGCGGATTGAGAGAACAGGGTTCGAACAACGGCTTAGTATTTTGAAGAAATTTTCTTATAAATGGGTTCCCCCATTCCCTTCACGTCATTAAAGGAACATTTCTCCGCAATTATATATTGTTCATACCTACCTCATTTATACAAATTAAAAAGCGTATAGCTGAGATAGGTAGTAAAGTTCAGTGATGAAAAAATATCTCGAATACATTGAAGATAGACGTGTATCTCTTTCAATGCTATCTTTATTCTATTTCCAACCAACTTTCTTACACACTTCTCTTTATAATTTGCTTGTTCATGTGATAACTATTTAGTGATTCCTCTCAATATAAAATTTTGTTACCTATGCCTACCGTTATTAAATTACTTAAAGAAGCTTGAGACATAAATTGCACATTATATAGGCCGATCGTTGGTAGCCATTTATATTAAATATATGTTTATTAGTACGTTCCAACGCCAAGGTTATCAACTACGTAATCAAAGTGGTTAGGACTGAGTGAATAGCTTATAGAAAATGTACCCTATAGCCCAAGGCTCTGGTCATGGCTGAAAATAAGTACTATCTGTTAAATTATTGGTTCCCCTTTTACATTTAATATTTCACAGCTGAGAGACTTAGTGTTAATTCTGTACTTAGCTTTAGTTATTTTTTAGTGTTTGTATATAATTAGCTGGTTAATTAAATGGTCCTGGTAGTATATGTTTTCAAAAATCTGTTCATATATTTCAGATATATATTCTGCGTACATTTTAAGCTATCCAGGTAAATATTCAAATTCAAAACACACTTCTTTCTCACTCTTTCAAGAATCAAAACTCTGCGATACAATAATAACTTTGAGTGATCAATTTTTCATAATCCACGTCCTAATATCCATCTGAGCTAACCGCATATTTGCCCTGATTAGTTAAGAATGGTTAAGGCAGAAATTAAAATAAGTACCCCACATTTGTGGGGATGTAAAGTGGGAAATTATTTAGATAGAAAAAACTCATTTCATCCAGACGAGATTCTATTCCCAGCATTTCTATAGTCAGCAAATCAAACAAGATGAGACTGATACCTCTGTCCACTTGCCCTCCAGTGCGTGTTTTAGTTAGGTTAAACTGGTCTTCAAGACCGATTGGTTAGGTGTACTGTGTGTGAATTTTGGGATTCAGGTTCGATTCAGGAGCTGATTAAAAATGAATTTATATACGTGTGTAGTTTTGTCCTTCTCCAAAAATACAGTGGTATAGATATATTTGCTCGAGCTGGGTTTAGACTGGTCCGTGTTCTGTTCAAAGCTAAGTGTTTCTGATAGTTATGTTCGTTTGGGCTATTGCAACTTAATATTTTAGTATAATAAGGATAGTCATAAAAAGTACCAACATCAAATTGAGAAGAAAATGAACAGTTTGTTTTAATAAAACTATATTGTAAGAACATAACTAAACTGCTCATAATAAGACCATAGCGCTTATTGTTTGATTTGTATCTAAATAAATTATAAAAAAATTAGTCAAAGTTCAACTTATAAAATATTTTTCAAAAAAAATCAAGCAAAATTTGCTTGTTTCTAGTGTTGTGATTTTTAAAGCAAATATGGTATTAAACCATTTAAAACTATAACCGAAATAGAATGCCCTAATTATATTTTAGCTCGCACGCTACATTTTAAATATAATTTGATTAATTATAATGTTGCATATACCCTAGGGTGAATTTGCTATTGATATTTTTTATAAATAATATTAAAAATATATTTGCAACACCAGATGACTCACAAGTGCTTCAATGAAAATATCATGGCTTTAAGAGATTTATTTTAGTTGGAATACAAATGTAGAAATTAAAGATATTTCAGTGAATATTTTGGCAACAAAACTGTGTAGCCTTCCATTATGTATATATTAAATAATTTAGTCATATTTTCATGAGAAAAAGGCTGTGAAAAACAAAGATTAAGAAGCAGTAGTTTTATCTAAGCCTTTAAAATTGATATTAATGTTCCTGTAACAAACAGCTCACAAAATACTGAGCAGCTGCCAAAATCTTATAAATATATCCTCAACAAATAATCATTTAATAAAATTTCTTTTTTTTTCATATTTTAGTGAGGAGCTTCCTCTCTCAAGTCTTGATACTAAGGGAAGGAGGGAAGAAGGGCTCCCAACTTTTTACCTTGTTTGTTTTTTAATTTCCTCTTTAGGAATATTCGGTCTACTGTGAACAGGATACTAAGAGAGAGAAGTTTTAATTGCGCATTACTTAGTTTTCCTTCGTTCCAGGTAATTTTGAAGACGGTACGGCTGTATCTTCTCCCTCCGCCTCTTTCCCATCCCTCCCCGGCGTCAAGATGATATCATTGAGTAATTCGGGGAGTGGAACTTGATTTATATGGTAACATCACAAATTATTAATAGCTCGTTCCCTTTTTCAATTTCTAGGGGAAAAAAGTACATGTTTTTAATAATATTTCCCTCGCACTCTTTGAACCGAGTCATCATAGCAGCGCAACTGACTTAACAATAGATAGATAATACACAACAACAAGCACTTTGGACATCAAATTCACCACTGCTAAAATAAAAGTTCAAAATTCATGAATGTTAAACATTTATTCAAACTTAGAACTAAACTAGAGGCCATAAAAAATGTGACGAGGTGTCACTCTCCCAATAAGCCTGACTAGTGATCAAGGGGAGATCTGGGCTTCATTCCCGGTCGGGTGTACTGAGAGTGTTTCTACCTGAATGATTTCCCACTACTCTTCAACGAAACTATGGGTCCATTTCCCCTAGACAGGGTAAACAAAGAGTACCATAGTGGAACCATGTGAGGTAATCTTGCTACCTTACAGGGTAAACAAATGGTGCCATAGTGGAACCATGCAAGGTAAACTTGCTACCTTACAGGGTAAATGAAGGGTACCATATTGGAACCGTGCGATGTAAGCTTGCTCCATTACAGGGTAAACGAAGGCTACCATATTGGATTTGAGCCCTAGCCTTACAATCAACAACCAAACCAAACTTGTATAGAATAACATTTAGTCTGCATTCCCACCGGGATAAGCTTAAAACAATGGTGAACTTACAATATATATTTTTGTAGTATTAATTATTCATATTATGAATTAGGTTTGGGTTCCAAAGATAACAATTAAAACAAGACGAGCTGTTGTGATAAACTGATTTATTTGGTTTTCCGAAATACACAAAGAGGTTCTCGTCAAAACGTCACACCTGCTTGTCATTGATTAATTCTAATTTGGAGTCCGTTGTGTTCGGGTATCGCCCTTGTCCAATTAGTCAGTCTACTCGTATGCTTCCCTCCTCCCCACACCCCTCTGCTTCCAACAAACACCCTCACACCATCCACCAAGTGCTCCCCTAGCCAGCGATGAAGCAAACATCCCCTTCGACTGGACAACATTTTCAGCAAACAGATCCTCCACCTCTACAATCAACAAGCTTTGTGTTTCACTCGTTATCACTCACTTTTTGTTATTCTTTGTTTCACTTGCCATAACTAACTTTATACCCTGTGTTTCACTTTATGTTACTCTGTTTTACTTGCTATCACTCACTTTATGTTACTCTGTGTTTCACTCATCATCACTCACTTTATGTTACTCTGTGTTTAACTTGCTATAATTCACTTTATGCCTTGTGTTTCACTTGTCATCACTCACTTTATGTTACTCTGTTTCACTCATCATCACTCACCTTATGTTACTCTGTGTTTAACTTGCTATAATTCACTTTATGCCTTGTGTTTAACTTGTCATCACTCACTTTATGTTACTCTGTGGTTCACTCATCATCACTCACTTTATGTTACTCTGTGTTTAACTTACCATAATTCACTTCATGCCTTGTATTTCACTCCTGATCACTCACTTTATGTTACTTTGTTTCACTTGCCATAACTCACTTTATACTTTGTGCTCAACCTGTAATAATTCAATTGATGTTACTTTGTATTTCACACGTCATCCCTCACTTTATGTTACTTTGTGTTTCACACGCCATCACTCGCTTTATGTTACCCTGTGTTTCACTCGCCATCACTCACTTTATGTTACTTTGTGTTTTAAACGTTGTCACTTATTTGTGTTAATCTGTTTTTCACTCGTTATCAATCACTTTATGTTAATCAGTGTTTCACTCATCATCACTCTCTTTATGTTACTTTGTGTTTTCCTTGTCATCAATCACTTCTCATTTCCTTACACACTTTACATTGCACAAATATATTTGAACTAGATATTTGGTTTGACACGGCAAGCAACTCTTAAATATATTTCACAGTGCCCAACTACAAACAATCTTCCATTCCTACTTTAGTCACTAGTTTTGATTACGAGTTTAATTAATAGCTGAACAATAAATATGTTGAATTTATCAGTTATGTTTATATTGAAATAACTTATGGTCATCTTAATATTGTTTTTACTATTTGAGGTATTTAACTTGCACTTTCTAAACTGATAGAGTTAATTAAGATGCTGTTAGGATTCTAATATAATCAATCAGTCAACTCAAGGATTTCAAGCAATGAAACAAAAGTTCCTGCATTACATTATAGAGTTATTTCGGTTGAAGAGTTGTTTGCAAACTTTATAATCCATTAATATGATATTGCTTTAAATTACTTTATATAACTAAGTGCTATTTCAGCAGCGTTTATTTAAAAGTGAGTAATTAAAATAACGATAATGGAAAATATATATATATATATATATATATATATAAAATAACAATTATAAATTATTTGATCACTGATAGATATTTTACAGGTCGATACTGTTGCAAAGTTGGGGACAAAATCGTTTGAATCAAGTTAGAAAACATCACAACTTTATATTCGAGTCTAGGTCCAACTTTGGAGATAGCAAAACTTAGAAGCTTATATGTATTATGAGTACCCAAGCTTTGATTCTGTTTAATAAATTATATATAGTAGTATCCTCAATTATTAAACTATATTTAAATGGAAGAAAATGTGTAATGATAAAGTGTGGCATAAAAATATATATTTGTGAAAATAGATTAAGACAAATATAGAACCACACGCAGCAAATAAACCATCCCATCCTTTCCAATACCATGGCACTGCCACAACAAATCAGATATGCTTATACAACAACTCTTATCAGTCTTCAGTTATTATCCAAGTATAATATCACTTTTTTTCAAACACACTAATTTTGCCACAATCATTCAAATGTACTGTTATAACTCTACTCAGTCTCCAGATAGAATGGTCCTTTATTTACAACACCTTGGCATTGCCTCAACCAATCATATGTACCTTTACAACAACTCTAATCAGTCTCCAGTTATTATCCAGGAATAATATCCCTTCCTTTCAAACACATTAATTTTGCTACAACCAATCAAATGTACTGTTGAGCAATTCTATTCAGATTCCAGTTAGCATAATATCCAAATAGCATGAATGGCCCATTATATTCAACACCCTTGAATTCATATTCATATTCTATCTAAGTTTACAAGTGAATAATTTCGCAGAAACATTAAGATTGAAAGTAATTTAACTGAATGAGCAAGTGTAAAGACACGATATGTTTAATAACTGAACTAACAGGTTTGATTAAATATTATTTACGTATAGAGAGAAGTATACATTAAAGGTCAAATGTATTGGAAAATATTAATATAGTGTCCAAATTTTCTTTTAATTCTCAAAACACCCGCAGTTCCTCGTGTATGAAAGGTATTGCTTGATTTCTTTAACTTTTTCATTATTATTTTCACATTTTAATGAATAGTTAACATGAGCTATTACATAAAGATAATTGTATTTTACCTAAAGTATTAACCATACAAATAAAAGAATTTGAAAAAAGTTTTAGTAATTTTTATTTAACTTAGTCCATTTGTAGACATTATCGTATAATGTGTAAACGCATACGTTAAATAATAATAATAATAATATTATGGCATCAAATAAAAAAGGGAAAACGTTCACTTCTCTAATCCAGTGGTTTTCAACAAGTGATACGCGTGGGTAGTATTTTTTAAGGGTCCACGAAAATAATTTAGTAAATTGCAGCTATTTTTCCCAAGTTTACCTTAAGTTTAATATAAAAATCTACTATATTTGAAACAAGAAATGTTGTAGTTTCATTAGATTCGTCTCGCTTTTTATGTCTATTTTACAAAGTGACAGATGGAATTGTTTATTGATTTTGGTAATGTTTCAGGTAAAATAGGACTAGGCATTCAATTACTCTTAAAGAAGTGGTTGGTAAAAAATAGTAAACTTCCTTCTTAGTTCAAATATTTAGTTTAAAAAAACACTATTTTGACTAAGGAAAAGAGTTTTAACTAAAAATTTATTTAAAGAGTTTTAACTATTGTGGGTAGGCTTACTTGAGATAAGTGTTTTTGAATAAGGATGTACTTTTAAGAAATAGTATTGAAAATCACTGCTTTAATTTTTAATTGGTTATAACAATTTTCTTAATATTGGTTATTTTAGGGATGAATTTATAGACTAATCTTGAGATTCAACCAATAGCCCAGTAAACGAATTGCAGGCAGCTATGAACATCAGGAGTTGGGATATATCCGAATTTTGACTATAATCACGGCCCTTGGTTGCCTTTATCTTTGAAATTTAAACTTTTTTTCTTTTTTCAAACAATTCACTACTCGTTAAGGCTATCCATATCTGATTTCACTAATGGTTTTGGATTAGAAAGCTACAATTTAGATTAAATGTACTTGTATTTACGCAGAGGGGGGTTAGGAAATTGTTAAGGTTAATCCATTATAAATACACTGCCAGAATTCTAGCCACGTTCCCTTGGTCCCTATCAAACCAGACTACGTGAGTATTGTTCATTTGCCCATGTGCCCAATAGTATCAAATAAATATAATAGTAGTAAATATAATAATATCATAAATGAAAAAAATCTTTCAATACTATTTTTGTCATAAGCTTTGTAGACCGTAAGATTTTTAATAATAATAGACCTAAGCCTTAGCTCTTATTTTATCGATGGTGGCTTCTTAGTTAGAGTTCCCGGGTTTGATTCCTGACACGGTTGAAAAATGTGTCATTGGTGTAAATGGGGCTTCTCATATCACTGATGTATTGATGACCGAAGGAACATTGCTGTTAAGAGTTAATTTAGTTTTTAAGTTGTGCGTTTGATATAAGCATTCCATCGAGAAACTGTTCGTTAAATACCCCTAGTAAAAAGTAACTATGTATCGCGAAAATTAAGGTTGAGTGTTTTACAGTAATAACATTAGTGCTATGCAGCTGGCCCTATATGAGGTGTAGGCGCAATAATAGTGCCCGTTACTAGCTCGCGATGCGTTATAAAGTTGTCACGTTGTTCGCTATTGATGTTAGTAACCAGCCAGACACCGGAACCAGCCCCCTTCTGAAATGAGGAGAGAGCTAATTTCACTTTACCAGCGATATTGCTCCACAACTACCATTAAAACAGTCAATGGGATCGAGAAGGGAAATATTGCAGGACCAACTTGGTACTAATATGATTCGACATTTCGTGAAGAGAGGGTGGTTCTTTAACAGTGACACCGAGAAAGTTCAGAGGACTTGGGGTGATTTTGCACCCGCATTACATACAAAATACATATTTAACCGCATCTTACTGCTCGTTTGGGATATATGCATTTGACCTACGATAGATAAGTATTATTATTATTATTATTATTATTAGCACCACGTCTTACTACCCGTTCGGATTATACGCACTTACGCTCATGTGTAGTGGTAGGGTGATTTTGAGATGAAATGTAGAACCTTCAGTTTAACATGTAATCCGAACCACGGTGGAGGCCTGTCATTCTCCACATTCACAAGTTTTGATTAATACACGACTTGTCAGAGGTGAAGGAAAGGTTTGGTAATCAGATAAATTTGCGCCGGGACTGAGTATTGAACCCCGGACCCTCAACACAGAAGTCTTACACCTTATCCCTAGACCACCAGGTCACCTTTATAGGGGAGTAGATATGAGGAAGGTATAGTTTAGAGTTAACGCACTCACTTTTGTGTAGAAGCAGATTAGGGGACACATTAAGAAATTTACCCTCAGTATATTTGGATAAGATTCGAACCTTTATCTTTACGTCACAGGAAAACTCATATAGATACCCCCTGTTCGTTAGTAGCTTGTAGGAATTAATATATTAATAGAGATAGTAAAAGCTCATCAGCTAACATGAACTATTTTTAAAATGGTGTATATAGTCTTTGTGTTAGTCTATTTGTCTTAAAAACCCAAACGAATATATAAATAATTTGATTTTAAATTGAAAGGAGTAGTGAATATATTTAATATACTTTTTGTATTGAGTCATACAACTACCACGCAATCATCACTAGTTGTCAAAAGTGACAGCTGTAGAGAATATGAGTTGGCGTGTGAATATATTAAAAGAGCTTTAGCAACTTTTGTGACTGTCAGATAATGATCATATATCTACAATATGATTTTCATAGAAAGCCCGTTATTTTAAAACTGGAAAAACATGTTGCCTCAACAGCGAAGGAAATAAATTAAAATAGCTATATTTACATTCATAGTCGATTTAATTAATAACATAAAGATAAATTATACAGTTATCCATAAAGAAGTATTATTTGAAGCTTTCTGATCACTTTTTAGATAAACTAGATAAAATTAGTAAATCTAATAAGACACAATTTTAGAATGACAAATATTAGTTTTTTGTTTTGATTTTATCATTGCGTTTTACTAACTTTTCACGTTATACGCATATGCACTAATTGTACTTCTGAGATAGGCATGAGGAAGGTTGAATTTAAAGGAATTGTACCAGTATTTACGTATATAGAGAGAGTGTAAAATAATTTAGAAAAAAACACTCTCAGTAATCCCAACTGGGATTAGAGCTTAAATTTCCCCGTCTATTGCTATATTGACGCCTTAAACCATGTGGCCACCAAAGCAGGTCAACATATAGGCCAAGTGAATTTCATTTTAATGTTCTAGTTCAAAAGCGGAGATACTATTTTAAAAAATATGATATAGTTATAGCTTCATGCTAAAAACTGTTATTCATACTTATTAAGCTTATATTTTAATAGCTGATAAAAACTCTTCCCAGACAGTTACGTGACAATAAGTGTCAAGCTTGCCTAAGATTGGATTTTCAGTGACAGGGAGGTCAAAGTTTAAATCAAGGCTAAGTGCCCAAGAGGCACGCGTGGGCTATCAATTATCACTGTTGTTTTCCAATTAGAACTCTATGCTAATGCGAGTGGATTTTATCTAATCACCCTCCTCCTCACCACCCCGTGTAATAGGCCAATGTCTTAAGAAATATATAAATAAAATAAGATTATAACAGGAGCTGTTCATATTTTTTTAAATACACTTTTAATCCCTAATATAGAGGAAGTCCCAATTTAGCCGATTTTATATTTCTTGGCCCGACCAAATCGTTATTTACGAACTAATTCCGAAACGGTATTGGTGAGGAGGGTAATTTATAGTAAACTCACATACATTTTCTAAGAAAGAGGATGAAAGACTGCTTAAATACGACCGGCTCGTATTTGAACCTATCTCACAACCGATTAGCAGAGAGATATTAGATTCTAGATTATGTACGAGCCAGAAAAAGTTTCCAAGGACGGTTTTATGTTTCATTCATTTGACAACAGTTAAATGGGATATGTAAGATAATTATTATATTAAAATAAAAAACTATTTGGTTTTGTTTTATTTTTGTAAATTTTGTAAAATGTTTTCATTGGTCTAGATTCCATGAGTTTATAAACCAGAATGTAGGAAACGGCACCACCAAGGGATGTCTGTTTCAAGCTTTATTATATTCCAATGAGGTCATGGAGCGTTTAAGTTTAAACCAATCTGGTAGTGTATCAAATTTTAAAATAAATTATAACGTATCTTTTCCATCATCTTAGCTCAGTCGGTAGCATGTCTGTTTACTGAGCTAAGGGTCCCGGGTTTAATACATATCAAATAATATATTTTAAAATGTGATCAATTTTGACAGCAAGAGAAATCTGTATTTTGTAAGCTGTTATTAATACCAAGTTCCTGTTATAACTCTTAATCCATTTGTTTTTCTTATCCTATATGCAAGAAAATAAGGGTGCACTTTCTCCAGTAAGCCCTTCTAGTCCCTTGCATTTTATACTGAATAGTTAATAGCCATGTTGTTAAATGCAATAATTAATATTTTTAATACAAAACATTAGTATGAAATAAATAATTGTGAGGCTAATAAATTTGTTATATAGTTTATAGATTTAAGGTTGTAATTATTTGTCTATTTAATTGGATTTATTACAACACATATGTATTAAAAGTAAAAATTGTACTGGGTCATTAATTTACATTTTATAATCTTAGAGATCTACCTCAGTGATCTTGGGATAAAATACTCGTGATGGGTTCAAACCCAGCGGGGGCCGATGGATTTTTCCTGAGTGGTAAAAATCTATAGCACAACTTCCTTCAGAGGGGAAGTAAAGCTGTCGGTCCAATGTCGATTGTGGTACGTAGAACAACCCTGAAAGGTATGTGAAAATACCTTTCCGGAAGAATTGGTAGGCTATTTCACGCCTGCTCATAGAAATTCAGTGCAGAAACAACGGGGAACCACCACACTTCATGAATACCCCTAGTACATGGGAGTTCTACCAGATGGTGTAGGTATCACTAAACAGCCGAAGGGCTTGATGCATGTGCGACTCCGGATGGATAGAAATAACATAAAACCTAACTTCGGCTTGTTGACTTTAGAAGAAGTATCTTAAAGCGATATCATTAATCGACTCATAAACTAAATAATCAAGATTAACTAGCAGATACATCAGTATTAATCTTTAGTATCCAACTATACCTTGAGAAATGTAAGGATCTTGTTTTATAAGACCAAAATGCACACATATTCTTCACACGCAGCTTCAGCGCCAATTAGAATTATATATATATATATATATTTCTTGGCATAAAATAAGGAATAATTGCATCCTATCAAGTACGTAGCAAACTCACTTTTATAGGGGCGTTCACTAAATAATTTTACCATAAACTAAACCTGTAAAAATAACTATACGTATTTATATATATTGAATATATATATTTATTGTATTACAGGGGGAGTTTGAAACCCCCCCCCCCCCCACNCCCCCCCCCCCCCAACCTTGGCCTTTCTACAACCTTGATATTTATCATGTAAAACACTGCCTAGTAGATATCAATTTTTAACAAAAATGTTGAAGCTATTATAGAAATATTTTAATATAAAAAATAATAGTCATAATTATAAGTAAGCTACCTATAAACCAATTTGTCTCTAAAAAAAAGTTCACAGTGCTATTTATTATGTAAAACACTCCTATGCTATATATTTTAAACGACAGTGTATATCAACGTTCGAGGAAAATTTATTTTAAAAAAATAAGTCGTTAGTAAACTACCCTTAAAACCAAATTTTTTCCCAAAAAAATAGGTACAAAATATTATTTGTTGTCAAATACAACTCAGATATGTTTTTAATTATAAGAGGCATTTTCGAAAAATTCCAAAATTCTCAAAATAGTTATTAATAAACAATGCTTATTTTAAGAACTAGAAATAAAATTTAAAAATACCTAAATACCAAGCTAGAACCATATCCATCAAATCTATTCGGTTGTTAAGCCAGCTACAAACAGACAAACCGATGGACACACAGAATTTTCAGATACACCTTTTTGGGGTTCGGAGTTACAAAAAATGTAAGTATTCATCATTAATCATTTTCTCGAGGCATGGGCGTAGGAATAGTTTAATTTAGTTGAGGCTTACGAAATTGTTAGTTTATGATATGATGTTTAAGACTTACTACTAAACGCCTAAGAATAAGAACATTGTGACTTTTACAGTAGTGGTGAGACTTTATTTGTGTGAGTGGGGAAGAGAGTGTGGGGGCACGTAACAAAAAAGATTTTAGGGTATTTTTACCTTAATCTCCCAAGTTAATGTTAGACAATTGGGTGCTCCTAGAAGCTCTTTGTAGTGAGTGATCCTTGTTGGGAGAGTTTATGAAAATTATACGTTCTTAAAAGTTACTAACAATAGTGGTACCCCTTAAATTTGATGAAGATTTGAATTATCCTAAAGGCTATTTGGTGTAATCGCATTTGAAATTTTGTTGAAAAGTGAATATTTCTAAAGGCTATTTTAAGTGGCCTCCACCCAGAGGTTTTTAAAATTTAGATACCCTTTTAAGCTTGAATTTTTTAAATTATATGCCACTATAAGCTATCTAAAGTAGTCTTCCACCAGCAAATTTATAAAATGTAATGCTTTTACAAGCTGATTTAAGTGGTCTTTCTTTGGAAAAGTTCTGAAAAGTGAATACCTCTACAAGTTGTTTGAAGTTTGATACATATCCATCTTCAAGCTTCATATCAAAAACTTCAGAAAATTTCTGGGGGTGGGGGATTGAACCACCTAAACCCCCCTCCCTATGCCCATGAAACTCAAGGTCAGATTTATTCACGATTGACTTAAAAACATTTTCTTTTTGTATGAGAAATTAAAAACATATATTTTCAAAAATAATAAATCATTTTGTAAATAAAATTGCAATACTGTTGTCACATGAGCGAATATAATAATATTAATATTAGTAGCAGTAACATTAATTTTACCCTCCCCAGTGGGCATATGGTCAAGATTATTAGTCCAATTTGCCGGAGACGGGGACTTCAGGGTTTGAATTTATGCCAAATGTTCTGAGGGTCGTTTTTCCTAAATGGTTTCCCACTCTACCCCCCTATAACGCAAATGCAGGTACATTTCCTTTACCTTCTACCTCTATAATTATTTTACCAGTAGCGTAATTAGTAGCCTACTTATAAGTATAATCGAATAGGTAGTGAAACTCAGCGAAATAAAAAATTCAAACAAATATTTTCCCCTTTTGGTGTCTCGTAGAAAATAGTTTATGCTGGTAGTTCGTTCTTCTACTAACCAGGTGTCAAGCATATATTCAAGTTTTTAAAGATGTCACATATTTTTTTGTAACTATCACCAGTGGCGGTTCGTAGCTAAAATTAGTGGGGGTGCTGCTCCAGAAAAGTTTTAGCCTTTGTTTTAAAATTGTGTAAAAGGAAAAAAAAAAACATGTATAAAAAGAAAATTTATTCAAGATCTTGATAAAATCTTAACAAAAAAATAATTTTTTACTTACTTTAACTTAAATGGTTACAGTTCAAGCTTGATCTATTAATTTAAAAATGAAATCCATTCTTCTGGTTTTAATTTGCGCAAATGTTCAATAATTTTCTCCTTGATCTTTGGATAATAATTGAGAAAACATGTCTCCATTGAAAGTACTGTAAGCGCATTTAGTCTTTCTGTAAAATAAAAGAACCGGAAAAAAAATTAATCAAATAGAATAGCTGGAAGTGGAATAATAATCTAAGTCTACTCTCTTCTAAACTTTATCACATTCAAGAATATGATATACGATTTTTAAGCACAACACACGCTGAGTTAAAAAAAAAGTTTATTTCCACCATCAGGCCATAGCCGGCACTGCGAGAGCAACAGTGCTCTCTCTACCTGGCAGTCCCGCCTTCCTTCCCACCCCCCTCCTATGTGTGAACTCACACAACAGTCAAACACCACGTCGCTGGCACTGTGAAGCGCACAGTTCCATACAAAGATTTTCGTAACTTTTTCATAAGCTGAGGGATGGCTATTGACGTACTGAAATTAAGCTTAAGGAATATACTGTATACTGTTCTACAAAAATAAAGAAAGAATTAAAGAAAAAAGAACTCATTATATTAAATGATATCGATAATATCAAGTGGAAATAGGGGGTGCTGTAGTTCCGCAGTGCCTATACACGAGCCTCCATTGACTAGCACTAATATTATATTAGCAACAGACCGCTACTCTCTTACCATTGATTCCCTTCTTCTAACACAGCCGTTCACAACCTTGTATTAACTAGCAGTGCTTTTGAAATTATACACAAAATTGTAACCTTTTCATGCTCACGAAACAATGTTTTGGTTGGGTAGATGTATTGAAAGAATGGGTGGGGGAAGGGTGGTAAGTGAACATACCTACATATAACATTACCCACAAACTCCATCTTGTATTACATTTGTTATTTTATTTTTAGCTGCGCTTTCCTCTTGTTATCTCCTCAATAAGATCTTACGTGTGACGGATCCGGACAACTAGGCGCCGCCAACTGAGCGCGGCCAACTGGGCGCTTGCGAACTAGGCACTGAGACAACTGGGCGCTTGTGAACTGAGAACTGAGACAACTGGGTGCTTGCAAACTGGGCACTTGCGAACTAGGCACTGAGACAACTGGGTGCTTGAGAACTGGGCACTGAGACAGCTGGGCACGGCCTTAAAATATGTATTTTAATTGCAAAAAAACTAAAGTTAGGTTATGTTAGGTTAAGTATTTTCCATATTTTTATGTATTTAATTATTTTAATTTTAAAATATCAAGTAGTCTAACTTTATAAATACAAACAAATTTAGGTTCCTCTGTTATGAATTTTTAAACGACTCCAAATATGAATGTTTATGTAAAATACAATCATTACGTTTTTACATTGGCGCCCAGTTGTTTTGGCGCACAGTTGGCCACACCGGCTTGGCAGCGTCCATTTTTCCAAGACCGTATATGCGAAGCCAAAATGTTTGATTTATTTTTTTGTTTTGGACTCCACTTACTCGTATCATTCTAAGAAACGTCCTTTGTTTTCCAATACCAAATTGAATATAGGAAAATACAGGCATTTGAATTGATGACAGAACTAATTTTACACTCAGAAATTTTACTATGTGTATCTTGAAGGGGAATTTTAAAATATTGACTTGTATTTGGTTGATGACATAAAGGCCTGCAGTTAAAACTGTAGTAAAAGTAAAAAGTCTTTAGTATTGTTTTTTTTATATTTATGTGAACACTCGTCTAAGGGGGGGTGGGGCGAACAAATTCCGAGGGGGTTAAAAATTCTGGCTTCCCCAAACACCCCGTTTCTAAGCCCTTGTTTTCCATAACATTGTTTTGAATAGTTTTATCTAAAAGTAAAATATTATGAAAATCATATAAAACTGTTTAATTTAAAGAACATACCAAGAGTCGCATTTTACAAAATAGTGTTATAATATCGGTAGTATTTTATTAAATCAAAAGATGTGCGTAAATATTCCAATGCCACTTTATAAAACTAAAATTATTTTACCTATGTGCGTTTGCAGTTTTTTTGAATTTAGTTCAAAATAATTTGTAATCAAATTAAATGGGGGTGGGGATGGGGGGAGGGAAGCTCATCTGCTAAGGCCATCCCTCAGGAGCGTGCGTCATAGCAGTCAGATCCAACTCAGCTCCGGCTCACGCAAGTTATGGAAGTAAAAGGGAAAAAAAAGACCTGCGATAAGCCAGAAATGTGTGCCGTACATTCGTATTTGAACGATTACTCGAAATTTTCCGCGGTGACGATGGAGGATAAAGTGACAAAGTTTCTTGTTAATAACTACATCATGCACCTATTGTGACATAATGAAGATGTGTGCACAGTGATTATCTGTGAATATATTCTATCTAATCTATTCAACGCAGTTTTTATCCAAATATGATTTAATATTTCAACAATGTTCTGTATTAGGAACTCTATAACTGTTTATCTCCATTAATGTTTAATCAGAAATGATCCACGCACAATAGTGTTAATAATAATATTTAGCACCGCGTCTTACTACCCGTTCGGGTTATACGCTTTAAGTACTGATTACTCTAATGGATTAGGAATCGGGAAGGTTGAATTAGAGGAAGTGAACCCGCATTTGCGTGGAGGGAGAGTGGAAAACCATTTAGGGAAAATCACCCCCAGTTCACCCGACCGAGATTCGAACCT
>CABFVX010000915.1:156238-181278 GCA_902151425.1 Timema shepardi
TGTAATGGTAGGGTGATTGTGAGATGAAATGAAGGACCTACAGTTTAACGTGGAATCCGAACCACGGTGGAGGCCTGACATTCCTCACATTCACAAGATGTCTTGTCAGAGGTGAAGGAAGGGTTTGGTAATCAGATAAATCTTTGCCGGGACCGAGGATTGAACCCCGGCCGCCAGCATAGAAATTTATAATAGGATATAAGAATAATGTTAGTGATTTTGAAGCACCCTAGCTTCCATTTCCATATAAATACCAAAGTGTAACAATAAAGGGAGTTCAAGTGGACCTTAATTGTTTAGATGTCATTTTTTATGAGAAACCCTTTGTTATATTTTTATTAGAAAACTTTTATTATAAAATACACATTGTTTAAGACCTTTTGTAATATTTCCTTGCTGTATAAAGGTAATTCATCTATTTATAATTTGTATTTATTTATCAGTGAGACTTGAACAAACTTCAATAAATACTTTAATCCTGTTTTTACGTAGATAAAAATTGCAAGGAAAGTCCCCAACAATACGTATTATAGAACAAATTTTTAGCCATAGCTGGCTTGACACACCCTTTAAACCACACAGAGATTTCTGTTCTTGTCTTTATCCTTACCAACCATCCAGCCAAGCACGTCCATCCAATTACTTGGCTAGAATATCACTGAGGGTGTTTAAACACCAGTTTCCGATGAAACCGGGTGAAGGAAACATGAGAACCAGTTTCGGACGGAAGTGGGTGAGCCAGGCCGTTCACAAGTAGAAAAGGGGTACGGAATCTTTTGAAGACAGGAAATAGTGTTTCGATAAAGCCCGCATCGTTTTTAATGGAACAATACCTTTAAGTCTCTATCAGTTATGTGCGTGCACTTGCGAGAAAAGTCCTACCTTTTTATATTTCTTGGTTTTGGAACCACCCCCGACGATGGCCACAAGGCTTAGTGCGTTAAGTTTACTATATATATAAAAGTAAAAGAAAATACGTCAGAAGGCAGTGCACCCCAAGGTGTGTTTGAGTACCCAAGCTTATTACAAGATTCAGTATCCTATTTTCCTCGGTTTTAAATATTCCTTTGGCAGTGGTCACGCAGTCCTAGATGTGAGGGCTTTATGTATAAGTTCAAAACATTACCCATGTGCACAATTTGAAGTTTCCCTAAGTACAAAAAAGTTACGCTTTCCTTTTCTATTTTTTTTCTGGTATTTGAATTAGCCACATAATTAATCACTTGGCTTAAGGTGTCAAACTCTCAATATAATTTAAGAGTAAAGATAATACACATTATCGCATGGTCTAACGTGCAACCCTCGCAGTAGACTAAACTGCTGATGATGGGGAGATCGAGGTTCGAATCTCTGTCGAGTTTACTAATAATGTTTTTCCCGACATAGTTTTCCCCACTCCCTCCAAGCAAACGTGAGTACAATTATTTTAACTATAGCCTTACTCATCGCTATAAGTTATAATTATTAGCATAATTAGTACATAAGCATATGGCTCAAACGGGTAGTAAGACGTGGTGCTAAAAAAAAGTATTGTTCCAATGTTGTCATGGTACAGTATTGTTAAAACATTATCCTAGTATTATCCAAACATTGTCCTAGCATTACTCCAAACAATATCCCATTTTTTTAAATGTTATCTTAGTGGGTGTTTCTTAACCACATCCTAATGCGGTCAAACTATTGTCCTAGTATTGTTCAAACGTTCTAATTTAAACCTAACACTAGCACATTGTTTGCAGCTGTTGTCCTAATATGGCCCAAACGTTGTCCTAGTGTTTTCTAAACATTATTCTAAAATTTTCTAAATATTCCTCCCCAAACATAGAATTTATTTTACTCTCCGTTTCTCAAGATAAGAAATTTATATTTCTAATATTCTTAGCTTCCAAAAGTCTAGACAACCTCCGAATGTATCTTATTTTACTGAGGTTCCTTTGATTATACACCAAACCTTAAATAATCCCAAGTTGTCCTACTAATAGATACACTCTTCTCTAATTTGTATCTCAGTTATTGCAGACATCCCTATTTATTTATAATCATAGATTCTCCACGACCTACTCGGGCTTTGTTGCAGATGTTTCTCAGAAGATGGCTCTTTAGTTGTCGTAAAGAGTAAAAGCCCGCCCCAGTGTATGTTCGCCGCAAGTTAAGTTTGTTCTCAACTAAATCCCTCCTTTCCCTAGCACCTCTTTTCTCACCCTACCACCCGTTGGCTAGGGGTCGTGTTCCAGCCAGAAAATGGAATACCAATTTCATGTTGTCGGGCGTCTGCCATTTTATACACCGGCTGTTGACGCTTGAGGGTTTTTACCAGGCCGTATGTTGGCACGACTGCGAACAAAGCTAATATTAAAACAGTTGAAGGATTGTGGGAGAATTTGAATCCGAAGGAAATGAAAATGCTTGTACTGTATAACGACATTATTTTGATAATCACAGACTTCTTTAAAATGTAGGTTTAGTGTGTGGCGTTAGTGAAATTGCTTATTTATAATACAAATTAGAACAACATTGCGGGTAAAGTGGGATAAGGCATCAACCTCATCTGTATTGGTTTGACGAGAATGAGAAGTTCATGGTCAAACCCCAGGTGGGTGTATATAGGGTATTTTTTCACTCTTCTTCCACAAAAATAAAAGTACATTTTCTCTAAGCTCTAACTTTCTCATTCCTAGCTAATTAGTGTAAATATGCAGGTAGCCCAGATGGATAGTAAGGCACGATGCAAACACAGCTTCTTTTTTTGATACATAATAGCATATCAATATATTTACCGGTGGTAGTGCGGTCTTGTATGTAGGCCTCACACTTTTATTGTCGTTTTCTACGAGTTATTTAACTTATTTTACATTGTTTTTATATATTTATATAAGGCCACGTAGTTTGTATACATTGGCGTATTTAATTTTCCACCATTTTTACACATTCTTTCATGGTCCGTGTATTGTTTAGCCCATGCTATGAAGTCACGTAATTTGTTGCAGTTATAAAAACAGGCGCGTTTGATTTTATTTGTTTTTATAAATTACTTTTTGTGTGAAAATGATAGAAGTTTGTTTAGTCTAACAGTGTTGTTAAAGCTGATTTCAAAGTCTCAAAACTAATTTGGGTAAGTAATAGTATTGTGTAGTTGACATTTAATTTATTTGAGTTATTATTTATTGTTACAAATAATCCATTTTCTCTTGCTGCTGCTTGAAAGCCTATATTTAATTGTTAGTGGCTGTACGTCCTATTATCATCTTTCTTGCCAAACAAACTAAACTCAATCTATTTTAAATACTAATTGAAATTAGAAAATAATAATTCTTTTGTCGTAATTGTGCATTTATTTTTTACTTTATTATATAAAGAATAGGAGTGTTAGCTTTAAAGCAAGCGAATTTCTATTTTTTTAATAGATCTAAGTCATACGGTGATTTCATCGCTTGAGTAATTGAGTACTATTCTAAAAAGTAAAACTTAGACCAAATTTGGTTCAAAAACATCTGTTAGTGCTGTACTTAACTTTCTTAAAAGCAAGATTTCATATATTGCATATTAGAGTATTTTGAGTGAGATTTTAAAACAAATTGAAATAATTGACTTTTCAGAATAATTAACAGTATACCAAATAAAATCTCCAAAAAGGTTAGAACAGAACCAAAGTCTTGCTTCTAGTCATGTGTTTGGGTCAGCTAAGACATACTAGAGAAAAATGTTTATTTTTATTTTCTAGACAACATTATGAAGGAAATAGAAAATAGGTTCGAACAGCATGGACTTGAAAAATTAAATCAGTTGAGAAACAGTTTGCTGATAGCTCCAGCATCATGGTAAGAACACATCTTTAAAACTATATATCTGAATTTGGAGTTGATGTGGTAAGAGTTAAAAAAGAAAATGAATTTATCTAACAGTCGATTTAAGCTCCAAACAATATGAAGGCTGTGTATATAAATCTAAATAAATTCATCATGAAATGAATAAATTATTTCCTGGGCTGCATAATATCTTAGGATTACTATTAGTGGTCCCAGATACATCCGCAACAGCTAAAAGTTCATTTTCAATGCTACACAGAGTAAAGACATAGGTACCTCCAAACAACCATGACACAAAAACGTTTAATTCATATGTTTGTTAATAACGTTATCTGGAATTAGTTGATAATGTTTATTTAGTGAAAATTATAAATATATTTATTAAAACTAATTCTTTTGAGTGTCGAGTGTTTAATAAAATAGTTTGACTTTACATCTGTTCTCACTACACTGGCTCTTTTAGTGTGTTCAGTGATGCTTAAATCTACTAATTGCATTTTTCTAACATATTTTTAATCTTGTCACGCATTAAATATTTTTTAAACTAATAAATCTTATCAGCATAACTGAATTTAATTTGGTTTTGATATTAACGTTGTTCTACTTCCTAGCCCCCCCCCCCATCCCCTGTGTTTCTAATACACCTAAATTAGCTTAGCCCACTCCCCCTTTTATTTATTCAACCTAACTTAACCTAAACATAATGTAATTTGGCCCACCCCATGAACAAAATATATTTCAGTGGCCCTGCTAATGTGGTAGGTAAAGCGAGCGAAGGTATAGCTAATTTAAAGGGAAATAATCTAGTATTTGCGTGGAGTGAGAGTGGGAACTCATTTAGAAAAATGTCCAAGATACTCGGCCAGGATTCAAACCCCAAATTCCCCGTTACAGGCAAACAAGACTAAATGAGAGTGACACTCAATCCAATTGTCCACCATCACTGGTATGCGGCCTTTTTTGAGCGGATATATCCTCAAACTGTTGTATATATTTTATTTTGATGGACATTTCAGTTCTGAAGTTTCAAACCCATTAAAACAATATTTTATTTTTGTAGCACTGTGTCTTAATACCAGTTCGGGCTATACGCTTAAGAAAATCTTAACTCAGTGGCCAGGTTAAAAGAAAAACTGTAATTTTTCAAGGAAGGAAAGCTATAATTATGCTACTAGCCAATTACTTTAATACCAGAACAGTCATATTTAATTCAAACTGAGCTTTTCACTATTTAAAAAAATCAAATTAAAATAAAAGATTTTTAATTTCATAGAAACATATTGATAGACTTCACCTCCATTTGTGAGAGAACTATAATTTTAAATAACAAACTACTTCTTAAATAACATGGAACTTATGTACAGTACGTCTTCAACAAATCTCAGCGTTATGGTATGTGTCACCCTTATTGATTGTCACATTTTGTGTGGTCATGAATCTCAGATTACAAGAAAAAAAAGACTATGGGTAGCACTCCAGTGTGCTCTAATCATTTTAAGCCAAATTTTGGCCATTGCCATAGTTAGTGCTCAAATAAATCATACTGTACACTACTTCAAGTCATCAAGAGGCAATTTGACTCGTATTGCTAGCTGTGACTATCTGACTTTGATAATAACATTATTTTTAATAATTCTAGATTGCCCATGGTTTGGAAAACCTTTAACTACATTTGAGTCTTTGGTTGAGAAACCAACATCTTATTAGCTTCACATTTTCTAATTTTATAACGATAGTTTTTTTTAAGAATCCACTTCATAATGAGATAAGAAGTGAATTTGATAACATCTTATATCAAATTTATTGGTGGTATTTCTAAAAGAATGAAGTAAGAAACTATCAACTTATATTTTTAATGCAAATATAGAATGTAAGATTGAGTGTAAACTATAGGGAACATTGATTTTTACGATTTCAACCAAATTTAGTAAACTTGTGCCTATTTCCTAAATATTATGTTTTGGTTTTGGTAATGAGCAATAGTGTGTATATTTTGGTTAAATGTAAGAAAAGGCGGTAACTTCGCCATTATAGTGGATTATTATTAATAATAATATTATTGTATGTATTTTTTGTACCTTTCCTGTCAGCTCACTAACGAGATCAAAGAGAAATCAACAGGATTAAAATTAAATAGAATATATCAAAAGACCAACGACTGAGTAATAAACAATTAATTAGAAATAAGTGCTAACAATAAAATCAAAAAGCAATAAATTGGCTCAAAAGGGGATTCAAATTGGTCAAAGGACAATAAGATGGATCAAGGAACAATAAATTGTTTAAAATAGAAATCATCTGGATCAAAGGACACTATACTATGCAAAGTTATGATATCCAATTGTTAAGCAATTTTTGGCCAAGCATCAAAATAGAGTAAAAACCTTCATAGTTAAGCTAAAAAAGGTTATGTTTTTTTATAATTAAATTACTAATAAAACTTACTCTATTACAACCATCACCGAAACGTAAGTAAGGGATAACACGTTTCGAAAATTAAAGCTGTATATTATAGTGATATATATTTTTAGTATAATTAGAGATTCAAATAATTAATTCACTAACAACAAACTTAATCTTAAGAAGAATCTTATAGAGGCTAAGGTTTCTTGAGATTTATTTTCAGATATGTTGACGCTGATTGAATACAAATTTCAATCATTGTGGGGCGCCCTGTTCCCCATTGACTTCCAAAATACTACAGCTATTGGAAATGGGTGGAAAAAATCTGGGGAACTGAAAGCCAAAGAAACTGAGATATTGAAGTTTTCTCGGAACTAAGGGAAATTGCACATTGAATATATCTCCGATTCAATTTTCCTTTCTTTATTTTCCTTTGTTGGATCAACTTTATACGGACAAATCTTGAGGGAAAATATTGGCCTAGATTGGGAGGACTTTTATATATATTATATATATATATATATCAGAGTGAAAAATAAGAGCACAGAAGGTTTATTCGCACCATTTTACTGTGTGCTTTCTTTAGAGGTTTATTATTAGTTTTAAGAGTTTAGGAGTCTTCCAATTGTATAAAAGTTATATAATACTGCTCACATCGATGGGGATGGGGATAAAATGTCAGTCTCATCTAGTCTGGTTTACCAGTGACCTATATACTAGGGTTAATATCCTAGTGGAGATGTATTGAGGGTTTTATTCGCCAAATCGTTTCAAACTCTCCCTCAAAGTAATTGCGAGTGTATTTTCTCTCAATTGTACCTAGAATTCATCCCTACCCAATTAACTTAATTAAATTTCGTATAGCTTATCTGGATAGCAAGATGAAGTGGAAAGTTACATATAATATTACATTTGATCATATTAAGAAATATAATAAAGTATAACTATTTTTTCGAAGATACAAATTTTTTTAGAACCTAGTTTTACTATCTGTTCAAGTTATAAGTATATTTAAAAACTACGCTAAAGAGCTAGGGATGAGTAAGGCTGAATTTATATGAGGTGTACCAGCATTTACGTGGACGATT
Organism: Timema shepardi; assembly: GCA_902151425.1. NCBI lineage: Eukaryota > Metazoa > Arthropoda > Insecta > Phasmatodea > Timematidae > Timema > Timema shepardi. The sequence goes on from CABFVX010000915.1 coordinate 163,536, forward strand.
TGGAAAATCCTTTTGGAAAAAACACTATTGGTACATCCAACTGCTATTCGAATCCCGATCTCTCTGTCATAGGCAGTTTAGTCCAACACGAGAGTTACGTATTAAACCATGCGATGACCGAAGCCATTTCTAATTCTCAAAGTGTTTTTATTATTAGTACGTTCAACACTGCTGCTATCGACATCGTTTATAAGGGTTCTCTGTAGCTAGTACACTTCCAGTAACGTGAAGAGAGAATGATAAAACCACCCTCGGTGTGCCAAGCCTAGAATAAAACCTCAACCTCTCTTGACCGGTAATGTAATATGTTATGATCTTGGCGCCTTAGACAGCGTGACCAACATGGTTGGGAGCTTATTAAAACCTTCAAAAATTAATTAATTAATTAATATCGTTGTTGATAAGTTATGTGTTCAAATCCCGAGCGAATACGTTCTGGTGTGTTTTCCATATGTGATTTTCCCATCCTTTCCTCACGCTGATATGTCAATTAATTCTAAAAACACACATCCTCATTCCCACTCTCTCAGTAGTCCTATGGTTGAAATTATGATTTAAGAAAATAGTATTTACTTGCTCTTAGGTTGGAAATACTTTTTATTTTTTGTGCTCCACCTCTTACTAATCGTCTGGGCTATCCACATTTAGTTAAATGAAGAATATATACTTTAGAGGAAATATACCTGCATTTGTGTGTAGAAAAAGGTTGGAACAGTTTAGGAACATGTAAACTCGTCCATAATTCGAGCCAAAGCCTCACTATCACCAGCAAACCACAGAGTTTAAGCGGGTTCCCGCGAGGTCGTGTGTACGACCGTGTATTTGTTGACTGATCATAGTCGTGGGCCAGTCTAAGACTCTCAACGTTCCCAGTGAGTATTTTATCAGTCGCGGCTTCACTTTGTCACAACGAACACACCTGGCTCTGGACCTGATCCACTCTCAGACGACTGTTTACGAATGAAGAGGTCGTGAATTAAACGACCCCGTGGGGATCGGCTTTTACGTTAATTCTCCGTGTCTGTCTATATAATTTAGTAGGTTAAAATTATTTATCTTAATTTAAAGGTGTTATGATTTTATGTTATACATTTCTAAATAATACATTTTATAAATTATACCTTGTTTAAATAAAATAAATCTTTATTCATACTATCAAGAGAGGCTTAAAATATGTTTAGCAAAATGCCCCCTTAACGATTACATGATCAAAATGATATAAAATATGGCTGCTATCGTTGAACTAGAGGCCTTCATATTAAAGTAAGTTTACAATATTTTACAAACCCTACCCGAACAAATAATTTTAGCACTAGTATCCGACTATCTCATGTGATTTTAATTAAAAATGTTGATACCCAATTATTTATAGTTACGCCCATTTTTAAATAGGTAATAAAAAGGTACTTGAGAAATCAAAATGCTAAAGGGAAAACAAGGGCAATTTCGCAATATTAAGGTTAATTGCCCTCAAAGTTCACATAAAGGCCTAATTAAATTATACAAAATTATTAAAATGTTAATAAGGTATACACTAATGTGTTTAATGGGTTATCTTCTTTTCACAATATAAATGTATCTAGGGTAGCAGTATTAAAAAGTGTTTACTTTATTGCTGTTTGAAGAACTCGTTTAGTCTCGCAATACCTTCCTATATAATATTTTATCAATATAGGGCCTATCTAATCACTGGACCGAAATACAATCCTACATAAACAAAGGGTTTTCCGATGGGTAGCCGTGTGTGGTTCGGTATTAATGTGATCATTCATTAGCTGGTCTAAGGTGACACCATCCAAACGCTCATATGCTGTTCTAGAGTTCCGCCTTTTACTACACGTTCAGGCTACATGCATTTAAATTAATAGGATAAATAGTAGGTAGCTAAGATCCAAAATTATTTATTTTTGTAAGCTGCTTTTCACAAACCGTTTGAGCTATAATCATTTGTACTAATTACGATAATGTGTTGGGTATGAGGAAGTTATTTTATTTAACATGGCGTCTTACCACTCGTTCGGGCTATGTACTAATTATACTAATATACTAGGGATTAGTAAGAATTCATTTATATGAATAATACCCGTATCTGTGGGGGTAAGGATAGTGGAAAACCGTTTAGGAAAAAACACCATAAGTACACCCGACCCAGATCGGGCCCTGATCTCCCCGTCATCGCCATTTTAGTATATTGTGAGGGTAGCACCTTAGACTATGTGGTCACCAAAGTGGGCAATGTGGAAGATTGAATTAAGAGGATGTATACCCACCTTCGCGTGAAGGGAGAGTGGAAAACCAATTTGAAAAAAAAACATTCTCAGTACATCCGACAGGGATTTGAACTCATATCTACCGTAATCAGGAGACTAGTCTATTTACAGAGTGATGTCTTAGAGCTTAGACTATTCAGCAAACGAAGCAGGTTAATCTAAAATATATATACACCCACATTTCCTTAAAGAGATATTGGGATTTTTTTTTAACACAAAGGTGAGAATAGTGGCTGAAATAGCAAAGATATAAAACTTTTCCTCGTATAGCATAATGAACAAGTTAAATAAAGTCGTCGTACTCATTCGAGTCAGCTTATTGCTCGTACAAATCATAAGGTTTGAAGCAAAGTCCGGCAACTTTTTAAGCGTTTCGTGGTTTTTGTGCGATTCTTCAGCTCAATACCTACTTTTATATACCTTAGTTATTTTTTTATGACTTTGATGGCTCTGTCATAATACCATACATTCATTCACTAACTAAAGTAAATTATACATATAAGTTATAGATTATGTGTATTAAGTTTTAATGGAGGGACTTAATTAAGAAGTTGTGGTCTGTAATCAAATCTCGAGCAACTATACTCGTTTCTAATCACTCCCACATTACCAAGCCACAAATTGATATAAGGAGAACTAGTTAATATAATCTCTAAGCCGTTATTTTCAACTCAAGATAAAACATTAGAGGGCTTAGTCATTAAATAGGAGGCCGATTTATTTGCTATATAAAATATATCAAAGCATTATAAAACTATTATTTTTAGTTTGAAAAAGAATGAATTTAATACTATTTCTAGTTTAAAATTAACTGTAATTTTAATTGTTTATCATTTATCAACGTCTATACCTAACGCATACAAGTCCTTCAGTCCTACAGATTAGCTCAGTCGTTGATGAGTCTGCCTACCAAGCTCAAGGTTCTGGTTTCGATTCCCATCAAGGTACAACCATTCAGCATGCTAATGGTAAAAATGAGACTAATCATTTCACAAATATGAATAATAATTATTAATAGTCGGACCTGCACGAGTGGAAACGTGGGTTAAGGCGCCAATCTAATTATGTCTGGTAGTTTGGGGTTCGAATTAAGGGCTGGTGTCCTGAGAGGGATTTTTCCTAAATGTTTTTTTTTAATCTCCCTCCAAACCAAACCGGATACATTTTCTCTAAAAGACAATACTCCTTATTTCTACCCTATAAACGTAATTAGATGCGTTAAGCCCAAATGAATAGTAAAAGACGGTGAGAAAAACAGTGATTTAACAAATGAGTTACGTAAAGTGTTTATCAGGTTTAGTGAAAGTGGTTTACCACCCTTTGTTTATCGTTGTTCTATCATCGCCTTTTAATGTGCATTTCCTCTAAACCTATACTCCCTATTATGTTCCTCCTAAATTAAACCTTGCGTGTGTGGATTTTTTTTATTGCATCTTACTATCTGTTCGAGATATCCACTTTTAACTACGCTGATGAGATACTTACTATGAAGACAGAGTTTAGAAGAAATATACCAGTACATTTGTAGAGGGAAAGCGAGAAAGCATAAGGGGAAAAACTCACCCGAACCCTTGTGTTAAAATAAAGTACTAAATAAATAATTTCGTATTTATTTTTTTCATTTATTTGAGATATTTAATGTGTACTTTCTGAACCGACTGATTATATCATCAAATGAGAATATCTATGAGCGATAGCGAGAGACCTACCAACCCTACCCGAAAAAGTATTTTCACATACCTTCCAGATAGGGATGTGGAAAGAGTATCGATACATTACTAAAATCGATACTGTCCTCTTTTTTTCAATATTTTTACTGATATTAGTACTCACAATCCGGTATCGAATCGTTATCGACAGAAACAATATTTTGTCATCTTCCCTCATGCTAGGATTAAATGTTGACTAGGGTGGACTGTGGAGGAAGAACAAATGACACTATTTTTCACTTCTCAATCATTTTCTGCCCGAAAAGCAAGAAGCAACTCTAGCATTCGATCTCTTTTATCTTATTATAGTTCATAGCTGTTATTTCATCTTTGTTTATCAATACAGCCGCCTGACTAGTTGACAGACGAGTGAAGACTAGCTTACTTAACACCCTCTTCCTTTATCAATGAGCCCGGTCATCACCAACTAAACAAAAGAAGCTTTTGTAGAGCTCAATGAACTCAGTCAACTTAAGGGTGCCCCAAGCAGACGGAGAAGAAAAGTTTATGTGCGTTTCAATACCGATACTTACTGTTATCGATACTTTCCTTTCGATACTAGTACGGTGTCGATATTTTTCTTCTGATACCTTTAATGAGTACAGTTTAGATACTTTTCTTTCGATACCACATCCCTGCTTCCAAGATTATTTTATATTCAACAATCAATATGGGACCGATGGCCTTACTTTCCCTCTGTAGGAAGTTGTGCTACGGCCTTTTATCGCTCAGTAAAAATCCATCGACCCAGGCTGGGTACGAACATTGGGACCTAAGGTGAGCACTTAGCCCCAAGATCACCGAGGTCGACGAATAAACAATAAAAGTCAGTCGGGATCGGATATAATGTGGTTTTAAAAAGTGCATATTAGTTTCCTTGATAAAAGAAAATCCCGTGACGTAGTGAACACCACTTCCTTACATTAACACAAGAGAAAAGTTCCTTGTTCACGGTCGAACTAGGAAATTTTAAAGAATCCTCGTCGACGTTGCGTCACCTGCATCACCGAATTAACTAATTACAGTTTTCAATGTTACATCTGGCGTGTGCCTACCAGTTTCCCCTTTCTTCCTATCCCCCACCCCCTTTTTTCCCCAACCGCAATCATGCTCCCGCATTAAAACAACAACACCGACTGGTTGTCGACAGAGGAAGCCAGGTGAAGAATCGCCTCACACAGGTTGTTACTCCTTGGATGATATCTCCTCTCTCCCCTTATTCCTTCCCCTCCACTACCTTGTCATAGTCTTGTCGTTTTAATTCAGTGAGCGCGTTCCACGTCGTTAAGATGAGGGCTTGTGTTAAACATAGGGCCGAGGCGGGAAATCAAGGAACAGCAGCAGCTGGTTTAGTTAAGAGGACGTCTGCTTGGGGATGCAAAACCGACTACATCCATCAGTAGAGAAGTACCTTTGACAACTTCGTGTGACTCGCGCAGGCTAAATGTCAAACTCATTTAGTCTGTTTCTTCGGTGATGAGGTTGGGGTTTGTTTCCAGCCGGGACTACTGAGGATTACTTTCCCATAATTGTTTCTCACTCTCCCTCCACACAAATTCGTGTATATTTCCTTTTACTTTCCTCGTCCGTGCCATGAATATAAGCGAAACGGATGGTGAAACTCTATGGGAAACAAAAGTTTTGAAGATGCCCACTTGGAGGAAAACCGACTAAATCCATAGTTAGTGAAGTGGCGTTGTCAAACGTTTGTGAATGTGTGCACCGGGTCTTATATATCTACCCAAGCTATCAGCATATTTACTGGGCGTGTTTGTAAGAAATTAGCCCGATATTGTGTGAAGAAAGAGGGTAAAATGTCCAACGCCTCGGCTCAGTCTATCGATTCCAAACAGGGTCAAAATAAGTAATCATTGGTAAAATTGAGCTTCCCCTTTTACAATTATGAAATAACTACTAGAGGATTGGGAGCTATTTCTCTTGTAAAATTGAGTTAGTTTGTAAGGTGTGTGCTAATATATTCAGTCGATTCAGAAAGTGCATGTTAAATACCTAAAGTAAAAAGTTATAATAGTAGAAAAATGTATATGAAAATCAAATAGCGAATTTCACACGCAGTAGTCCCTGGTTTTACTTTGAGCCCAATAATCTGCTTTTTAATATCTAAAAAATAGCTTTTCCTTACTCTCGTTAATGGTCACGTAGTATAAACACTGACTCATTTAGTTTGGTTTGCTGCTGGAGGGTGAGTAGGGTTTGAATCCCAGTGTGGTGTACTTAACGCATTTTTTCTAAAAAATTTCAATATACCTAGATGCATATTCCCTACCTTATGAGTGGAAATATGCGTATATACTTGACGGAAAGTAGATCACGATGGAACATTATTCCGTAAACCTCTATTTTTACCCATATGTCCCGTACAAGCGGGCAATGGCTTCGCACATAATTAAGTACTTATTTCAGTACAATTTAGCTGTTCTACCTTATGAATTACTAATTCTCATGGCGACTATTAACAAAACAACATATTTTTGTTTTAGAAAAAAAGGTTTAGAGAAATTGTTTCAATTAAATACTACTCGCTTCAGTGGCCGCATGGTCTGAGGCGCTACTATTGCAATAAATTGTACTGCAGGAGAAGGGAATATTTGTGTTCGATCCCAGTTGGGTGCACTGAGGGTGTTTTTTATGTTTTTTCCAATCTTCCTCAACACATATGCGAATGTACTTCCTCCAAATTAAACCTTCCTGATCCCTAACATATTAGTATAATTATTACATGGGCGTACAACCCAAACTGGTAGTAATACATGGTGCTAAAAAAATTATTCATATTATATACTGGTATATTTATACTTCAATAAATATAACTGTTTGTTTAGAAATAAACATTAAGCTTTTAACTGTAAGTATACAAACTATTTTATGAAATTTTTTTTGTTAGTAGTCTTAAATATTACCAAAACCAGAATGAACACAATATCCGTATGATTGTGTGTCATGATTTTCGTAGTGGTTAACTATCTGGTTATTTCGGAACAATTATCATCAATCATCATTTGAATATAATCTTCCCTATCTCGCAAAGTTTATAAACTCGGCCGTCTGAATGAATGATAAAAGATTCGATTATTCACTATAAAAAAGAGGTTTCGTTTTAATTCGAGAAAATTTACCACCCTATTATTATAAGTACAAACTTTTTTTTTAGAGTTATTGGAGTTAATAAAACTATAATTATACATTCATACGTTAAGACATGTGATCTGCTTTTGTCAATTTTCTCAGATAATATAAATATAATGTATAAAATAAAATTACTAATAAAGAAAATTGATCATTGTTAATCAGATTTTTTTTTCTCAAATCTCGTTCTTACCACAATCCCACTATAGTTTGAATCCCCATGTCAAATTAAAACACCTGGGAGACTTTCTCGTGTTCGCCACCAGGGTCACAGCGTCTTTTGTTGAGACACGTGCTGCGCGCACAATGAGCTCACAAGGGAGTCAGGGGAAAGAGAGGGGAGTCGCCATATAGTCCCCATTCTTGCACATTCACTGAGTAATCTTATAGGGACCTTATTTAAAACTAATTTAAACGAGTAATAGTCATTCCAATCGTCATAGGAAGGACCTTTATAAAATATATAACTAAATTAGTTTGCGGCCAAAATTGATACTATCTAGCTAACCTGACGGGAAAGTCTACTTAGCAAGGTGACTTGGTGGTCTAGTGGTAAGGTGTCAGACTTCTGTGCCGGGGGTACGGGGTTCGATCCTCGGTCCCAGCACAGATTTATCTGATTCCCAAACCATTCCTTCCCCTCTGACAAGACGTGTATTAATCACAATGTCGGGAATGCCAGGCCTCCACCGTGGTTCGGATTACACGTTAAACTGAAGGTTCTACATTTCATCTCAAAATCACCCTACCATTACACACGAGCGTAAGTGCGTATAACCCGGATGGGTAGTAAGACGTGGTGCTAATAATAGTAATATATTTAGCATCGATTTTAACTTTCAGATAGAAAAGACACGTCCTTTGAAAAAAAAAAGTATCACGTATTACTACCCAACTGAATTAGCTGCATATTAACGCTTATGTGGTAAGTAGGAGAATGGTTGACTATAGAGAATACGTACCCGCATTTGTGTGAAGAGAGATTGGACAACCATTCAGGTAGAAACACCTTCAGTACAATTGGATAAGATCCGAACCCCACTCCTCCTATCGTAGGAAAACCAGAATATACTCAAACGAAGCTTCAACCCACATGCTTACCAATAAGGATTTTATTAATATTAATTGAATTGGTATCTCAGCTTGCTCACTATAATCAAGAAGAAAAGTCCTCCCCCCCTTTTTTTTGTCAATTCTTCATGTCTAATCTAATGAGACAAGATATGAAGATTGAAATTTAAATATAATGCAGTTGCATTGACTTAAATATAAGATGAAAAAGGCGCCAATTAAATAAAATAAGCCACATTTTCATCCATTAATTTAGTTTCGTTTTCCGGTGACAGGGAATTAAGGCTTTTAAACAAGCTGGGTGTATTTAGAGCGTTTTTTTCCTAAATGGTTTCCTATTCACCCTCTAGCCAAATGCGGTTGTATTTACTCTAATTTATACTTTCCTCATCCGTACCACACTATCGTAATTAATATTTTTGTGTATAAACCTGACGATTGGTAAACGTGGTGGGGAAAAAAGTACACGAGCTAACCAAATAAAATCAGTTTTTGTTGAGAATAAAAAGTCATCAATTGATGGGTTGAAGCAGTTGTTTCTTATGGAAGAGAAAAACCCCCTTGAAGTTCAGATTTAGTACCAGTTATACCCACCACGTGGCTGAGAGATGCTATAAAAGTTTATGTTTCGTTCAGGTACGATGTATCCCAGCAATATTAGAATACGTTCCAAACCCAGCGAGAAAATCCACTTCAAGTGTAAAAGTATTCAAGCTTGCACAGACATTCAAAAAACACACTAGCATAAATATGTACTCTATTTAAGGTTGGAATGGTGGTGACAGCTTTCAGAACCATCTTTATATATTGGCTTAAAGTGGCTAATATCAAACTATTCAGATATAATTTTTATTTTCTTAATAATAGTAATATACACTATGTCATTAATAATGGTTTCGGAACATGTTTAGAATAAATTATTACTATTATTATTACTATGTTACTATTATGATGATGATTATTATTAGTTACTTTCAAACAATGTTTGTAATAAATAACATTATATTTACTGTAACCACTTCTCCTACCGTAAATAAGGAATACCTTACAGCAGCGATTCTTAACCAGGGGGCAGTGAAAGGTTTTTTTGGCGGGCCTCGAATACATCATTTAAAATCTTATTTGTTTATTACTGAAATGAATTATCTTAAATTTTACGTTTTGGAAAACATAATTCGATAATTGTAAGCATGTAGGTACAGTAGACTCTCGGTTTTTCCAGGGTAATGGAGGGGAAGCACGGATAATACAAATAATCCCTATCTGGTTATCATCATCATTCAAAATTTGCTGCCTTTTGTTTCTACTTATTTATGTGAGGAGATATTTTCCACAGTGGTAAATATTGAAACGAAGCAGCGAAATCGACTCCTGCATGCGAATATTCTTGTTTGTCGCTTATGGGAAGGTTGGGGATAAAATTCTAGCTGGATGTACCAAGAAGGCTTTATCCAAAAAGTTTTGCACTTGCCCCCATGTAAATGAGAATATATTTCCTTTCAATTCTATCTTACACATCCTTAACGTATTAACGTATAATTTGTGGATAGTTTGGACTAGTAGAAGGCCAAGATTGACTGGGGAAAAATAGTTCTGATTGGAGGAGCTAGTCTATCACCATAACTCAGCTCTTAATAAAAAGTCCTACCGGTTGAAATTAAAACTCTTTATTTTCCATAACATGGGCTATCAAAGTGATTCTGGTACATTAAATTTAAATACAGACTACTTTTTTTATGGCTACGTTTTGCATCGTGATTATTAAAGAATTTTCCTAAGGGTGAGTGATGAAGGATATTTAGAAGGACTGCGCCCATATTAGCATGGAGATATGATGAGAAAACAGTGACAAATCATATACGAACCACCGCTATGTGCCCTTCCGTAGAGTGAGCCTTGAATTTACAACTAACGATGGTCCACTCTACCGCAAGATTGACACCTTTTTAACGGTGGGACCCGCCTCGGTGGCGTAGTTGGTTAACGCGCTAGTCATGTTGAGCTAGACTGCCGAGGATGGGGAGATCTAGGTTTGAATCTCGTTCGGGTGAACTGGGGGTGGTTTTTCTTCAATTGTTTTCCAATCTCCCTCCACGCGAATGTGGGTTCACTTCCTCTAAATTCAACCTTCCCAATTCCTAATCCATTAGCGCAATTAGTACTTAAGCGTATAACCCGAATGGGTAGTAAGAAACGGTTCTAAATTAAAATCAACATTTAAAAATTTTTACGGGAGACCACTCATTAGGTTCCCCTTTACTCATCCTAAAGAGTATCACTTTTTTGTGGTTAAAATTAGGGATATTTATAACAATTTTTTTTGAACAGATTTAAAATATTATCATATTACTTTTCATATGATCTGACACCTTATCTAAGTAGGCCTATTGAGATAAAGGAGCAAGGTTCAATTCTGGCATGGTCGAAAAAAATACAATTGGGTGAAATTGGTGCCTATCCCTGTACAGTTGTGAATGGATGACCGGGGGGTTGGCTGTAGTGTCTGATAAAACGATAGAGCAATATGTAAACCATGGTTTGATATAACTAGTTGGTTAATAAAGTCAAATTAAATCCGTCCAATATTTGCGTGGAGGAATAATGGAAAACCATTTTTGAAAATACCACCCTCAGTACACCCGAACGAGATTTGAGCCTTGATCTACTTGTCATCGGCAGTCTAGTCTACTACAACCGTAGCGCATTAGACCACGCGGCCACCTTAGTGGATCTTCCCAATATTAAATTATCCCTACGCCCATGAGGGAATATGACCAACCATTTATTTCCCGTGCTAAGAAGACATGAGTCAAGATTTGTCGAGTATACAAGGATGTCAACTCCGACCTTTGAATATATTCTTAGTAAAGTCCTGGATGTTTTGGAGAAGCAAACAATAAACTGGAGAAAACCTGAGGTCTGGCAAATATTTCGGCAATCAGATGCTCGACGTCCATCTTGTCTCGTCAAATCACTTTTTAAATCAAATTACTTTGTTCTAAAGTGGAACGCCACGGTCCGCCTCACGTCGCTCGGCCTCACTCTCTGTCTGTTGTGACTCCTGAGCTATGCATGTTGTTCTCTCCTTGTCGCCTCACCCGTCACACTCCATGTCTTTGCCTGTGTGCTACTACCCTTACCGAGGCGGACCACCTGATTCAACCAAGCAACGTAGAAACTTTCAAAAAAATAATTTGTATAAATATAAAATATTATTCTATTTGGAAATGGTCCAGAATATTTCCAAGCAAAAATTCATTAAAAATGTAAATATGTATGTTTTACTAAAACACTATTTTTTCAAGTTTATTAAAAAAAGTATTTATTATTGTTACTGTTAGCATTGCGTCTTACTAACCGTTCGGGTTATACGCACTTACGCTAATGTATAATGGTAGGGTGATTGTGAGATGAAATGGAGGACCTACAGTATTAACGTGGAATCCGAACCTCGGTGGAGGCCTGGCATTCCCCACATTCACAATATATCTTGTCAGAGGTGAAGGGAGGGTTTGGTAATCAAATAAATATGTGCCGAGACCTAGGATTGAACCCCGGACCCAATAAAGTATTTAATACTACCTTTCTTGAGAAACCGGGAAATAGTGGATCAATTTGCTAATGCAATATCAATAGTGCCTCTTCTGCGAATGCATCTGTAGACTGTATTAAAAAGTACCTAAGACGTTGATCTGCTGAACTATCACATTATGCACAGGTTTTCGTGATAGCTACTTATTTTAACAACGATCGTTTATTTGGTAATAGTTGCCTTGGCTTGTAATGAATTATGAATGAACACATTGCCTGCGTATACAGAGCATAATCATGTGGTCAGTTGCTCTAACCACTAAGCCACAAGAGCGGTGGTCGAATAAAGCGTATCAACAGAGATAAAACCATGGATAAAACGTTGTCTTGTGTATCTAGCTATTTGAAGTGGAAGATGCGAGTCGGTGACGCGTGCGCGCGCTCTGTCCGTTGTTCAACTGTTCTCTCGCGCTTGCGCCGTTCACCTGGCCGCCACCTGACGTCACCACACTTCCTCACACCTGCGCATGCTAGCACGCCCGACCATCAGGCCGGGGATTACGTTACCTCCGCCACCTTGTAGGGCTTTCCATCCCCAAGCGACTAAGAACCAACGTAGTGACAAAACGCGAATGGTTTCTTATATGTGCGTTGCTGATGACTTGGATAGTTTATACAAAATGACACGATCGGCCTTTTCGGTGGCTTTAATGTGTTTTGATAGATGTCTAGTTCAACACTTTAATTCAGTTGATAGCGTGTCTGTGTACTGAGCTAGGAGTCTCGGGTTCGATTCCCAGAATGGCAGAAAAGATGTATTGGTGAAATATAGGTTTTCCCTTTCGCAATGATGAATTAACGACACGGGGCTGGATAATTTGTCTATTCTAGATATAAGCTAGTATATAAGTTGTGTGTTGATATAATCAATCGGTTCAGACATTGCACGTAAAGTACCTCAATTAAAATTAGATAGAGGTATATAAATACCTCAATTAAAATTAGATAGAGGTATATATCTTTTTTCTTTCTGTGTACATCTTTTCTACCTGTTAGGGATATCCGCATATATATACTCAAATAGAATAGATATGAGAAAGGTAGATTTTAGAGGAAATTTAACTGAACTTGCGGATAGGTTTGGTGGGAAAACCGTTAAGGAAAAGTACCCTCAGAATACCAGTCCGGGAATCAGATCAGGACCTTCCCATTCACGCCAGGTAAGACAGATGCATTTGCCTGTGTGCCCACTGTAATGTTTATAAGGATTTTCCGCACTTCAATCATGTACAGTAAAATTTATTAATAGTTCAATATATAAAAAGAAAATTCATACTGAAATATAGGTGAAAACTTACATAATCTACCATTAGAGAGTATCAACAGTCCAACTGGTTTTCAAATGTTAAGCCTAGCTTATACGTGACTTTGCAAGGTTTATCCATCAAAAATAGGAAATATGAATATAAATTAAATTAGAAGATCACGCATGTAGTTCTGTTCAGAAAAGTATTAAACGAAGATAAATGAAAACATATAAGCTAAAGTTTACTAACATTATTTATTAAAAAGAAGGATTTGTCCATTTTATTGTTCTATAATTTCTTATTTAACATATAAACACGAATTCGCATACGTGGTTTAATACATTGGGTTAGTTTCATAGTCAGACTTAGTACGCCCCAAGTGCGGTGCTATACTAAATACAAGATACCACCTACCTAGACCATACTGGAGTGGGCCAGTTTCATACACGATCAAAAACTTGAATAATGTAGGTGGTCTAAATGATCTCTTAGTTCCATTAAGCGACAGGTATAATATTTATCCTTCAAGGTTAGTAGTCAAATAAATGGCATGTGTAAAAACCGATAAAAAGAACTCGTAGATAAACCAAGTTGTTTATGATGAAATTACTTCTATGCATGTCCGCCATTAATAGACAATGGGTGGTTTTTCGTATAATAGAAATATAGGTTATGCTTTGTTTACTATAGGCCAAGTAAAAATCCAATGTTCAAAGAAATACATACAGATAGAGTGTTACTATATTTACTTTCACGTATCATACGTCAAGTCATTAATGAAATATATTAACAATACCTATAAAACAACTCCAACTATATAATATCACGTTTATAATACTTATCATAAAAAGTTTGTAGATTTTTTAACTCTCCTTCCTAATAAAATTTGACTTAAGCGTGTATCAGATCACCCATCAGGGCTATCAGCGTTTATTTACGAAGTGGTAAGGACAAGGAAGATATAGAGAAAATATACCGGTAGTTTCGTGAAAAAAGAGCGGAAAGCCATTTAGAATAAAATACCCTCGGTACATCCAGCCGGAAATTTGTACATGCAACCTCCCAATTACCGTAAAACCCGAATAGATTGGATTAACATTTAGCCAACGTGCCAACCGGAGCGAGTGGCAAGGCAACTGTTTATTTAGGTTGGGAAATGTGCATGCATAATTAATAATTTAAAACATTTTACAATACTTACAGGGCTGCCCAGAGCATTCAGAGAGCTCGTGGCAATGGAGTTTTGGAGTCCTCCTTTAAATCGAAATTTTCAACAATCTCTGAGATTTGTTTATTTTTATAGACAAAATATTTAAACTCTTTACTTGTAAGAGAATGGGAAAAATATTCCATTATTAAATTCCTTTACTATTTTCTTTAGAGTGCTATTCACTTTTAACTCCTTTCATACACTGATTTTTACGCTAGCCAATTTGGCTTTTTCTAACAGTCAAAACTTAGGGGTGGAACCAGCACTCTTAAACATATAGAGGAACTCTAAGGATCCCTTGATTGCATATGAGAAGTTTCTTCCAAATACAATATAGCTCCGAATTTTTATACTGTAGTAATGAAAAATAAATAAATAAATAGACCATATACTGTAATTTTTAATTTGTTAATCTTTTGTAAAAGATAGATTGAGGACAGATTGATTGAGTACAAAGTTATTGAGGACAAAATGGTAAAGCAATTGAGGACAGAAGGCTTGAATAAAGAGTGGCAGAATTTTTTTAAGACAGAGGGATTGGTTACAGAGGGATTGAAACAAAGTGATTGAGGCCTGAGTAATTGAGGAGTGAGTGGATCAGGACACAATTATTGAGGACACAGCTATTGAGTAGGGAAAAACCAAATTCTTTAAACGTCAATATTTTTTAATTTAAAAAAAGTTTTAAAAAGAGTAAATTAAAATGTTTGTGTTTTCTTTGTCTGATTTTACAAGGTTTGTTTTTTTCATGCTTGGTATGATCTTATTGATTTTGGGTTGTGTAGTTTACACAATACATTAATATGTAAAAGGGGATACAATTATCTCCATCGTGCCCCAACCCCATGTCCCTTCTATTCCCACTACCACCCCTATTCCCCTCTCTTCCTCCCATAATCTTCTTAAACATTGTCTGTATACGACTTTCTTTACAAGACCATTTTCATAGTCAGACTTAGTAAGCATCAAGGTATTTGCTATTGCAAGACGACACCTACCTGAATTCTGATGGAACGGGCCAGTTTTACATATAAAACTGTCCCATTCAAATTTGGGTTATGTGGGTGTCATTTTGTATTTAATATAGCGTACTAAGTCTGACTATGAAACTGGCCCATGAGTTCAGAAGTATTTCAAAATAGGTTATGTATCGTTCCCCCTCGCAAATATATTTTTGACAATTTTGGATTTAATGTCAAGACATATCGATATTACTTAAGTGTAATATTACTAATTTACACACGACTTTCAAACAAACTTGATGCTTGAACAAACACAACACAAAGTCACACTTAAAGGGGAAATCCGATGATAGTATTTTTCAGAAAATAAACTGACCCCGTGATCCTTACCTCATTAGGAAGACTCCATAAACATGGCATATTGGCTAAAAAAAATTAATTCGGTGCCGTTTTTAGAAATTTATCAACTGTAGGAAAATACCACGGTTACCGTGAATAAACTATCTGAGAAGCAAGAACTTTTTTTTATGAATACAAGTTTGAAATTGATGTCAAAATGATACGGGTTATTAACAAAATTTTGTTTTGAACGGGCCTTTCCCCAGCAAATTTGTGTACATTGGTTGACCCTAGAATTTATTTAAAGATTAGTTTTATGGTATCAAGAGGTATTTTCTAGTTGTTGAAATAAAATATTTAGCACAGTTCAAGATATACTTCTACACAAAAAAGGAATTCACATATGTAATAATAATAATATTTAGCACCGCGTCTTACTATCCGTTCGGGTTATACGCTTTAAGTACTAATTACTCTAATGGATTAGGAATTGGGAAGGTTGTATTAAAGGAAGTGAACCCGCATTTGCGTAGAGGGAGAGTGGAAAACCATTTAGGAAAAAACCACCCTCAGTTCACCCAACCGAGATTCGAACCTCGATCTCCCCGTCCTCAGCAGTCGAGCTCAACACGACAAGCGCGTTAGCCAACTACGCCACCGAGGCGGGTTTCACATATGTAGATTATATAAAATATGTTTCACATAATTTAGGTTGTATATGTTTAATTACTTTATATTATATTCTTAAAAATATCTAAAGGACCCCATTTCCGTGGAAATGATCTAAGGAGTCTTTCTCGTGTTAGACTGACCTGCTGATGACAGACAGATCGGGGTTCTAACCCTGATGAGTCTACTGAGGGTAGTTTCTCCTACATGGTTTTCCATTCTTCTTCCAAGCAAATGCGGGTATATTACCTCTAAAATGCTTCCTTCCTCATCCCTACTATATTAAAGTAATTACCATGTATGCGTTTAGCCTGAACAGGTAGTAAGACGTAGTGATCAAAACAAAATTTCTAGCGCAAAAAAAAAATTCGAAGCATCAAATACAGTAAATAAAGAGTGTTCAATAAGACTTATTCAAGCTATAATCTGTTATTTTCAAGATTGGGTTGAAAAAAAAATTATGTATCTATCAATCAAAAATGAAATAGGTACATTGTACCGTCGCACCTCTCTGACTTAAGCGTCACTGCCAACGATCTGTAGGTTCATGGCTCATGGTTACCTCTAGGAGTAACTAACTGTCTCGTCAACAAAGCGACCAGCCAGCATGGCGGTACCTACATGGTCATGGGCCACGGGCATTAACAGACTCAGGCACACATCTCAGGTACTGGTAAGATTATCATCCACACGTGGCAAATAGGGGGACGTGGCCAAACTACCACCAGCTGACCGGCTTCTTGTCAACACAGAGTATAGTGCAAGACTCCTAATTGTCCCCTACATCAGCACACCTATACCACACCTATTTTTTATTTTTAGCACCGCGTCTTACTAACCGTTCGGGTTATACGCATATTCACTAATTTACTCTAATCTACTTGGAATGAGTACGGCTAACTCTAGAAGAAGTAGTTCTTTATTTGCGTGGAGGGAGGGTGGAAAACCATTTAGAGGAAAACCACCCTCAATACACCCGACTGGGACTTGAACCCGTATCTCCACGTCATCAGCAGTCTAGTTTATTGTGAGAGTGATGCTTTAGACCATACGGCCACCAAAGTGAGGATAATTTTAGTAGTAATGGTGATCTAGATTTTAGAAGGCCTTTTTACCTAAAAGAATCCTAATATACAATCGGATTCCGGTTAGGTGACCTGCTGGTCTAGGGGTAAGGTGTCGGACTTCTGTGCTGAGGTCCAGGGTTCAATCCTTGCCTCCCGGCACAGACTTATCTGATTACCAAACCCTTCCTTCACCTCTGACAAGACGTGTATTAATCACAACTTGTGAACGTGGGGAATGCCAGGTCTCCACCGTGGTTCGCATTCCACGTTACACTGTAGGTCCTCCATTTGATCTCACCATCATCCTACCATTACACATTAGCGTAAGTGCATATAACCTGAACAGGTAGTAAGACGTGGTGCTAATAATAATAATAATAATAAATGATTCTGGTTGGAAAAAAATATTTTTAGTAAGTCTTTTCCCCTAAAATTATACATTTAGAGGTTATAGCCCCCCC
>CABFVX010000915.1:181363-191922 GCA_902151425.1 Timema shepardi
CCCCCCCCCCCCATAATTCAAAACATTATAGTATTCAAAATATTTTTTATCTGTATTACTCAGTCTATATCTATGTGTGTTTTGTTGGTTTGGACATGTTGAAAAGGATGATTGTGTATTGAATGATGGAGTAAATAATGTGAAGGTAGAATGTGCGTATCAAAAGGAAGGGGTAGGCCATGTAAGACGTGGCTAGATATTGTGATGAATGTGTGAAAAAGAGAAATATTAAGAGTTTAAAGAATAAAACAGAATGCATGACTCGGTGTATGAATGTTGTAGAAGCGAAGGGAGTATGCAAGGATAGGGAAGTGCGGGGAAAGTTAGTGAGGATGTATTAAGTACGGAGCTGTTGTTTTTTTAAAGCTACTCGTATATGCACAGTTTCTTGCCTACTCCGTAAGGTAACGGCGTGATTATGTATGTATGTATGTATGCATGTATGTATTTATGTATGTATGTATATGTATCATCGAGATTCTTTTCTTAACAAGCCATTTCAATGTCAATGTGTTACTCTCAATATTTCCTGAAATATATTTTTATTTAGAGTGAAATAATCAATGTTCCTCAAACCTCATGCATAATTATTTGTATTACTTAAATATACAAGACTAAAAAAACTGTTAGGTTTAAAAATATTACAGAGGATTGAATTAAGTATACTATAAACCCACTTCGGTGGCCAAGTGATCTAACGAGGTTATCTCGTTTTGGATTAGACTGCCGAAGACGGGGAGATGGGGGTTCGATCCCAGTCGGGTGCACTTAGGGTTGTTTTAACTAAATAGTTTCCTTTTCTCCATCTACGCAAATGTGGGTGCATTTCCTCTAAATTAATCCTTCCTATTCCCTAGCACGTTAGTGTAATTAGTGCATAGGCGTATAACCTGAGCTGGTAGTAAGACGCGGTGCTAAAAAAAGTAGAAAGCATTTTATTTCGGAAATACATTATTAAAACCAATAATGAAATTATTTATTTCACTATCACTCTATAAACGGTTTTGTATTATATTGATTTTCATAAGTTAAATTTTAACATTGATATTATCTGCTGGATCAATACTTAAACATATCAGAAATAGTTAATAACGAGAACTTTGGTTAACTTTTCTATTTATTTTATTTAACTATTTTTTTAACTATTTTTTAAATGATGAAATAATTATACAAGCTATTATATTTGTTAATTACGGTTATAACCGCATCTAAATATTTTGCTAACCTTACTAATAATTACCAAACAGACTAGGGTAGACCTATTAGATGCAATTTATAGAATAACAGAAGTAATAAGCCTATTGGGGCATTGCCAAGAAAACTGATCTTTGAATAATATTTCTCCTCCCGCAATTCTTGCATAAAAAATAGAACATTTATAACAGTAAAGATCCAAGCCAAATTCACACAATAGATGTCTTCAACTGTTACGGCAAAATATTGACTATAAGAAATCAAGTAAGATTAGTTGGTAGGTGTTGTTTTTTAAATCAAACCAATAATACGTTATGACTGGGACAAGCATGTTTTAGATGTATATTTATTATAAATTTAATATTAACGCAGAAAAGGACATAAACATGTTTGGAGCTGTCCTTATTACAAACAAACTTTTTTTACATTTTTATTATAGTTATATACTTAGGCTTTTTAAGATTTGAGGTATATTTAACAAATTTTAGGATGTATAGTAGAAATAAATAATCAAGAACATTCTAAAAATATTTTGTTTAAATTACTATCAAGTACTAACATTATAATTTACAAAATAAAATTAATAAATACTAATGAGTATATATTTCTACGATGTTTAAATATAAAATAGGTAATCTCAAATCTAATATATGCCTTAAAAATTATATATAAACTATTTATTCAGGACTTTCAGATAAAATTGAGACAAATTTAGAGTATGGTTGTATTTTAAAAATCCATGATTAGATTTGTAGAGTATATTATAATTAGGTATGAGCCCTCGAATCCTCCGAATCTATCAAATCCTTAAGTATATTCGAGATTCGAGGATTCGAGAAAATTTCTGATTCAAGTTTCAAATCCTTAAAAAAATTATATCATTGTTCAAGTGAAATTGGTTTTAGAGCTCTAAAACTGCTTATTAATGGTTCAAAACCAATTATATTTATAGGAAGATCTTAAAAATCAAGCCCTAGACCAGTAATTTAACACTTAACTGAATGTTTGAATGGTATAATGAATGTGTTATAAGAAAGACTGTTAACATTTGGTTACTACTTGTATTTTCTATTAGTCTATTATATTTATATTCTCTCTTGCGTTAGTAATTAGTTTCTAAACTCGGATTCGGATTTGAGATTCGGGATTTGAAGGTAAATTGGTGATTCAGATTCGAAATATAGTGGATTCAACCCAACCCTAATTATAACATTCCAGATGTTTTTTTATTTGCACTAAAGCACATTTTTAGGCCATATACAGCCGAGCGTTATTCAAGACATCTGCATTATAGCATCTTAGTACCGTTTGAATAATCATATATAATTGAAATACTACAATTGTGTTCGTCCTGAAGTTGAACTAATACGACGTAGCTACAAACCTTTCCTTGGCCCTGCATCATAAATCTTTAATTTAATATCCACCCAAGAGCCACTATCAGTACACTCCTCGCTCTGTATCTTAAGTAACATATCTTGGACATCCCTTACGTCGTAATCGGTAAAAAAGGAACCTATTCTAGTATGTTAGGTCTTTATCTTTGGCTTATATTGAATTTAAAAGCCACAAAACAAGAATCAATATAAAAGTGTTAGTACATGTTATCTAACTTCCCGGAAAATATTTGAATATATAGTCCCTTAAGGGTGTCATCTACCTGAAGATTAACATCCTCACACTACTATAATTCTTATAGGAATGGAAAGTCCTACACTTCAAAAGCCTAATAAATAATCCTCGAAAAACTTGAATGCATTTGTTTAAGGATGGCTGGATCTAGTCCCTTATATATTTTGCCTTAGTTATATAAACTGCGAACAGTTGTTTAAAACTTCATTAAAGATAGCTGTATTTTACACACATTTATTAAGGTATTCAACTAAAAAATAAGGTTGTTAATGGTATATATTAGCAGATATATTTTGATTACATTTTGACTTAATCCGTATATTGAAATAGCAAAATACTTTTTAAAAATTGTGAGACAGTTGAAATTCTGCAATGCGTTTCAATGCTCCAAAGGGCGGTCCCCTTCATAAGAATGCGCGCACTAACTAGATACAGTGGGATTACCATATAATTGAAGTATCTGACGGGTAAAATATTGACACAGCTAATTTTAGAATTTCCTATGACATGTCACTTTATCTGCAAGTGTCACTAAACTATTAACATAATATATCTACATTTTTTCAACGCTCAAAGCCTAATAATTATTGTTTGGTTAAGTTAGTTATTATTTTCTGAAATTAATACGAGAGTAAATTATTTCATTTTCAAAGAAATGATTTTAATGAAAGAAGTTTCTCCCTGATATTCACGTGATAAAACAGCAGTGACCTGTATGAAAGGAGTTTGAGACCTACCTCCTCCTCGCCGGTGACGGTGTTGACGGAGTCCATGCTCTGGCTCAGCGCCCCAGGTGCCTCCATGCTGACGGCAGTCATGACGGGGTTTGTCGTCGGGAACTGCTGGTGGTGGTTGCTGCTGGCCGCCTCCACAGCGAGGGAGGGGGGGAAACCGTCCAGGCGCTGCCTCTTCAACGCGGGGGACGAAGACGTCGCAGAGGGCGGCGGTGGCGACACGATGATGCTGCCTCCTAGCGGAGTGAACGCTACCGTGGTCGACGGCTGCTGGTACAGTTGAGGAGGGGGTGGCTGCTGCTGACGAGTCCTTTTCGCCGAAATGCTGCTCAGCGTGGTCTCCACGATTTCAAAACTTGGGGTCGCTTTTGATGTCACGAAACAAATTGGGCATTCGTAAGGTTCGCTTCTTTGTCAACTCTCCTTTTACTTTATCGATAATGTAAGACTTAGCTCACTTTAATATGTAAAAACTGCAGAATTTTGACTGATTTCTACTTCAAACGATTCCTTTTTTTTTTTAAGAAAACGTGTTGTAGTTTTGAAATTTAGTACAATAAAACGCTGATGGAATTTTACTTTCAAAATTGTGTTTAAAAAAATTAGACAAGTCTACCCTCCAAAAAATTGCTAGAAATTATTAGCAACGTTTGTAAAACATCAAATTTAGTTCAATGTTCAAAGAAATGTTATTTACTAAAAAAAACTTGATATGTTGTTTGAACGGCACTGTTTTGTTTGTATGTTTGTTTTATAAAAAAAACACAAAATTTAGTTTTAAAAATATTACCTGATAAGCAAAAGGTTACAAGAGAAAAAAAACACAATGGTGTTTATCTTTTTAAAAAATCATTAAATTCTGAAATCGCTGAATAAACACGCCGAGTTTCAGGAACGGATCCAAAATCACGTGGTACTCCTTCGGTTGCTGACAACAGACTGAATTCCCCCACCGTTTCCTTTTTTTTTATTTACAACGGTTGGTAGCACTGGTTGATATTGCTAGAATTTACTGCAGCTGTATACACTTACCGCTTTTAGATATACGGGTCGTGCTAATTTTTTTTTATATCGCAGGTGTTTTTGTCAAGTTTTATTGTTCAGCGAAATATAAAAAAAATCACCAAAAATTAAAAAAAAAATAGTATGGATAATTCAGTTTAATGACCTGTTTGTTTTTTTGTTTTTAAGTCAAGAGAAGTAAAACATTTAAGCACGAAAATGTGATCCCGTCAAGCTGTTAGTTGAATGACGTCAGAGCACTAAACAAAATAGCTTCACAATACAATGCTTGGATGGTTACAAGCGGACACAATCGTTACCGGAAGAGGAAAAAGTTGATTGCTGGCTGGTAGAAATGGACAGTTAACGATTATATCCCAACCGACACAAGTTAGCGACTTGGCTATCGTAGCGCACAGCCAAAATATACTCTAGTAAACACGAATTACTGGATATCTCTTCCGACGAAGAATTTTATGGACATACAAGCACAGCACAATTTGATAACAGATATTTATTTACCTTGAATAACAGCGGATTCGTTGTCGCTTTTATTACCCACGAAATTGACACACGCTCACTGGAGATTTATTTGATATCTTCTATAAATGATGCTTCGTTGAGACTGAAGAAGTATGCACTAAAGATTCAAAAATTTTGTGGCTGTATTTCTTAGGTGCAAGTGTTTTGTAACACGTGCTTTAGTGACTGTCAAAGTGTCTTTAAGTGTTCGTGAAAACCAGTTCGTGCGATTTGAAGTGCGCGTGTGGAGTAGTGGGGGTGAATGGTGAATTATGTTGGTGTCTCGTGCGTTGTTTGGTGGGTAGCTAAGGGTGAAGGGGTATCTATGCCGTGTGGGTCTAGTGTATGAATAATTATTAGATTAAGATAAGAAAAAGGATAGGGATTTTTTTGAAGAAAACAAATTTTCTGAATCCACTGTCACAATAAGACTTTCTGACTATTTAAAGTACTTTCACCGGTAAACAATATTGAGTTCATAAAAAATGGGTGGGTTTGGTATAGGAGAGAAGTGGGATTTTGAGGTTAACAAATATTTCTCCTGGGAGATAGCTATCCTGGAACCAAATAGGAAGGTGGAGGAGGGGAGGAATACGTTCTTTATGTGATTTAAAGAGTGAAGGGGGTGAAATTTTGGAAAAGGGGAGGGGGATTTCTTGTTTGTAAATAAGTTAGGTTAAAAAAAATCGTGTTCTTGATGTGTGGTGTGCACAGGTCGGTGTGACTCTGCCAGTGTCTCGGCTCGAACTGGCGGGCGGGACAGCCTACCGGTGTAGGGGAATAATTCCTCCCTCCCTCTTCACTTCTCTCGATGCAATCAAGAGGGAGAAGGGTGAGGAGGTGGGGAAGAGAGGTAGTCGTGACGTCAGGACATGCGCCAAACATGCCCAATATCCGCGGTAGTTGGGGACAGGTTCTTTCTTACCTGCACAAATAGGGGCTGGGGGGGTGGAGGGTAAATTGCGGCCGGGATATTGAGGGGAAGAAGGGAGGGTAGTAATAGATTGATTGACGGACCGATGGACGGAAGAAGGGGTGTTAGGAGGTAAAAAAAAGGGTTGAAGCTATAGGTAGAGTTAGCATGAAGCAAAGGGTGTGTTTGGTCAGGGGGAATGGTACTAAAAAAAATCTCACCCTTTTGTTTTACCCGCAAAGAGAATATTGCGGGAGAAGTAGATGTTGTGTAAGTAGCGCAGTATTGTACATACACAGTCTGACCTTCTCCATTCGTCAGCCGACGTGAACAGAATTAATCACGTGTTTCTATTTCTGAGAAGTTATTACTTGGATATTTACTATCGTGAGTAACGTACCCGACTCGGCTAAGTAATCAGAATTATAGAAAGCACATCTACCACTGACTAAATAATGGATTTGCATTATTAGGCGAGACCGGAGCTCGAACCCTGGATATATGTATTTATGTGCCACTGCCCTTCACTGACTGAGATAGCTGAATACTTTTCCGAGGCATATTTCTTCATGTCACTCTCCCAAGACCCCATAGCGAAGAGTACCAACCATAACTATTAGAACATACCAATGAACTCTTCAATTGTGTATGTTAATTGTTAAAATGGAGTCTGTCCCTTTTCTCTGAAAAGGGGTAGGTGTTGGGGGAGATTAGGAAGGTTTCTGGAAATGAGTGA
The DNA here is from genome assembly GCA_902151425.1 of Timema shepardi. Classification (NCBI taxonomy): domain Eukaryota; kingdom Metazoa; phylum Arthropoda; class Insecta; order Phasmatodea; family Timematidae; genus Timema; species Timema shepardi. Next base: position 188,097 of record CABFVX010000915.1, read on the forward strand.
GAGGGGACTAGAACACTCACACCTATACAATATTTAAAATAGCTCTAACTATTTTTTTTACAATTGTATTCTGAGGATTATTTTATACTAGCCTGTGTACCCGTCCTTCTCAAGGGGAATCTATAAGGTAGCTTTGTTATTTAAAGTACATAAAATAAACCACAGATAGTAACCGTATCTTAAATTATATTTAAATATTAATCCTTCATTGGTTTATATTGTGATACAAAACTCGAAAGTACGTTGACTAATACACAATGTCATAATAGTGATGTAATCTGAATATATTTTAAAAACTGACATTTCTTTTGAAGATTAAGTTATAAGTTCTCCATACACAATACTTAGAGATCTTGCCTATTGGTGTTGATAAAAAAAGAAAGACGTTTCACAGCGTACATAATTGGTTATTAGGGCTGTATCTAAATCCAATCAAAACTATTTTATCGTTTTTTTTACCGCATCTACTTCGTTTAACCTTTTTATTCATACCCTTTTTTACACATACTACCCATTCTACCATTTTTTCTCTTTTTACACTTTTTACATCTTTTTAAACTTTTTCTGCTTGTTACTTACTCTCCTTAACTTACCCCTTAAGCTATATACCCTTATTGCCCTATGTATCCTTTTTACACGTTTTACCCTTTTTTACCTATTTTAAGCTTTTTAACAGTTTAACCTTTTCACCTTCTTTACATTTTTACCCCTTTTGGCCCTTTTGTAGTTTTAATCTCTTTTAATCTTTTTTATTTATTCACCACCTTTCAAACTTTATATACTTTTTATTTTTTATGATTTCCTTTTGTTACCTGTTTACAATTTTTTCAGTTGAGCCTTTTTTGAAATTTTGCCTTTTTAGATTAGACTTACTTTTTACTTTTTACCATTTTTTGCTTATTTCTTGTATTTACCATTTTTTGCATTAATTACCCGGCTTAGCCACTGATACATATTTTTGTGCAAAAAGAATAAAAAAGTTTTCAAGTTGAAAAGACAGCGAAAAAAGGGTAAAAAGATAAACATGGTAAAACTGTTTATAGGTAAAAAAAAGTATTAATATATAGAAGCTATTTATTATAAATAAATCACAACATTTAACAAATCATGGTGACATGAAAAGAAGAGTTTGTTGTACATACCAAAATCTTCTTGATTAATTTCCATGGCTACCAAACGTTAATATCTTAATTTTTAATTAATTAAACATATTATAATCCAAATTTACAAATTCCAACCTTGAGCTTCTCATGTTCGTGTATAGTGGCCACAAATATTTAATTTTTCGACCTCAGCGCGGGGTAGATACTGCGCAACGCCCATGACAGACAGACACACAGAAACACAACCAATCGGTTTATTAATTTAGATACTAAAACAAACAAAGCTACTTTATAGATTCCCTGTGAAACAAACGAGTACATCAGCTAGTATAAAATAATCCTCAGTATAAAATTGTGAAAAAAAATATCCTTTGAACTATTTTTTAAAAATCAAATTTTTAAAATCAGTAACCTACTATTTAATTATTATTTTTAAGAAACACAAACATGTAGTACTATCTATGTTGTAGGGTGACCTGGTGGTCTAGGGGTAAGGTGTCAGACTTCTATGCTGGCGGCCGGGGTTCAATCCTCGGTCCCGGAAAAGATTTATCTGATTACCAAACCCTTCCTTCACCTCTGACAAGACATCTTGTGAATGTGAGGAATGCCAGGTCTCCACCGTGGTTCGGATTCCACGTTAAACTGTAGGTCCTCCATTTCATCTCACAATCACCCTAACATTACACATTAGCGTAAGTGCGTATAACCCGAACGGGTAGTAAGACGCGGTGCTAAGAATAATAATAATATCTATGTTGTAAAAAACTTACCATTTACTTATTTAGAACCGAATCATTAGAGCACTTTTAAAAATATTTTATAATTATTTTATTTAATCAATCATTAGTTAACTACCATTAAGCAAGATGTTCCCCCAAAATAAAATTATTTTTTTTATATCACACCAGTAATAAATTTGAAACAAAATGGTTAAAGCCATTTTCGAAAAATTCTTACTTTTCCAAACCACTCATCAGTAAAATTCCCTTAAACGAATAGTCCCTCAAAAATAATTGTCATATAATATAGTGTTATTTGTCAGGTTTATATTTTATATCCATTTTAAACAAAATCGTTTGAGCCATTTTCAAAATATTTAAAAAATTTAATAGTCACATATTAGTCTAACGACTTGAATTGATTGAGCCCCCTAGTGGGACTAGACTTTGGGTTCCTCGCCACTTAGCCTTTAGAACTTTATTTAAACCTTTATAAAACAAATGGAACGGCTCACCGTACATATTTTATCTTACTTTTATCTTAAAATATATATTTACTAAAAACTCGTAAAATTTGTGAAACGAAATAAAAGGTATACACATTGTTATAGAAACATTGCACCAAAGATCATAAATTAAATAATATACACTGTTACTTACTCTCTGTTACAGAAATATTGAGAAAAGAGAAACAACTCTGTCCACCAAAGAGCATAAGAATCAAAATTCATTATCAAAGACCTGAGTTAAAAAGTAGACCTATATACATATATAAATATATATTCTTACCACTCAGAAACTATTTGGTATATAATATTTAAAATAACATATAGCTATATTTAATATTAGTAATACAATTTTATGATAATAAGTTATTTCGAATCTTAAATAACTGCAGAGAAATGATGAGAATTGTGAAGTTTCCCCCATGTACCCTCAAAGTAATTTTCATGAAAAAATGAGAATTTCCATCATGCTCTAACAATAAACGATGTCCTAGATATAAAATTTAATCAAATCGTTAAAGCGAATTTTGAGAAAGTCGATTTTATTTATTTTTGCCCCTCAGTAAATTGACCTTAATTTTAGCGTTAGATGTCTAATTCCAAAAAAAAAAAGCCTTGGAGTGGCCTTATTAAAACTGCAGATTAACAAGTTTTAATAGAATCGGTAAAATAGTTTTGGCTTTAGCTCGAGTTACAGACAGACGGACAAATAAAAGGCATTGCAAAAACAGATATTATTTGTTTCAGGGGGTCATGAAACGTTGACATTTATCAAAATCTTGAGGTTTTTTTTACGATTACATTACTTTCCCTCCGATGTATCGGGAAAAGTAGAGCTTGTGTATATAGTGTTAAGTATGAGTAACACATTACTCTCTGGAGATTTTCCAAGAAACTACTTTATTAACCCTAGAGACTCGTAGCCATGGATAGTAATGTCACGTCTATTGGTATGCTTTGTCCACGAAAATGTTGTCATTATTAATATCAATTACAAACCTACTAAATAAAAGAGCTTCACAGCCTGAAAAATGCGTTAGGGCAAAGAGATTTAGATCGATTTAACTTGTCAAAGAAGCAACACTTATTTTTTATTTTAATCATATTTAGTGTTGGTTGTATAGTCAGCATATTGATTCTTCAATCAATTGATTACATATTCTAATCAGATTGATCCTAGATGAAGGTCAAACAAACATGACAACACTGTAAAAAATAGTGTATTTGAACATTTTGATTATGAAATGACCTAAATCTTATATATAAAATTCTCGTGTCACAATGTTCGTTCCCGTACTCCTCCGAAACGGCTTGACCGATTCTCATGAAATTTTGTGAGCATATTGAGTAGGTCTGAGAATCGGCCAACATCTATTTTTCATACCCCTTAGTGATAAGGGTTGTCCACCCTTAACATTTTTCTATAATTTTTAGACATTTTTTAAATATCTTTATATAATTCTTATACCAGTGTGTAACGGGCAGCGTGGGGGGG
>CABFVX010000915.1:193038-210502 GCA_902151425.1 Timema shepardi
GGGGGGTCGTCAAGCTTATATAATTATTATATTACAGTGGTTCACGGGCAACGCCGTGCGGGACTGCTAGTGTATACACAAGATTGAATATGATGTATAAACTTTATTTATATCGTAGCCTAGGCTGCTTAGTATTTATATATTAATTCCAATAAATTTCGAGCACGTTCCTTAAGAAAAATGCTTCAAACAATGTTTAGTGGTATCAATCCATATACACAATAAAAATATAATCACTCTAAGACTAATCTCAAATGTTATTTCTCTATGATTAGAGAAAAGCTAATTTCTTTCTTGTGGCTGCTTTGTATCTCAACCATTCTCTATAACGCCATTGTATAGTTGAAAAACTTCATCTGAAAACTTCATAATTGGCACTACTTTCTTTAAAAATGAGTCGTCCTCAAAACAAATATACTAAACACAAATTTTACATTTATTAATCACTTAAATAAATATTCAAAAGCTAATTCCGTAATTAAAGCTTGTTGGCTATGTCTCTCATCAAAATTATGAATATCACAGCTTGTACATGTGTGGAATGCCAGGCCTCCACCGTGGTTCGCATTCCACGTTAAACTGTAGGACCTTCATTTCATCTCACAATCACCCTACCATTACACATTTGCGTAAGTGCGTATAATTCTAACGAGTAGTAAGACGCGGTGCTAATAATAATAATAATAATAATAATAATAATAACATGGTTGGAGAATCAATCAGTTGATAAGAGAGAATTGGTTGGTTTGCTTGACCAGAGAATTGATCGACAACCACGTTCTAATGGTTCTAATGGTACAATTGAAAATGAGGTTTGAGACACTGATTGGAGATCAACATACATCTGCTCTGACTAAGGCACTGATTATTGTTTGTACAGCCAACCCTTAGACTGTCAGAAAAGGCTAAAGTTGATAATATTTTTAATGTTCCCATATTTGCGTAGAGGTGAAGCGGAAAGAAACCATTTAAGAAGAACCTTCCTCAGTACACTTAGGATTCGTACCCCAACCTTTTCATCAGAGGCAAACCAGATTAGATTAATTTCGAAATTTAGTCTACTGGTGAGAGTGATACGAGAATTCTTGCATCAATATCTTGATTTCTTTAAGTTCCAAAGAAAAAGAAAACAAAATAAACAATTATTATTTGATTTTGAAATATGGTTCTAGGAAAGAGTTTTTAATTAAGTTTGTTTTACACATATATATTCATAATTAACGAACTAAACCAGATTTTTTCAAAATGTACTTTAAATTTTTATTTTATACAAAACTATATTCTCGGGAAAAATAATTTTTGATAGCAATAACTATCCTCAAAACAAGAAGTAAAAGAATGGCAATGTGAATACACGTAATAAATTTTGTAGTAGCTACTCTGCTGGTTATTTTGTCATGGTTGACATCAGGGCCAAAAGGGGAGATGGTTTAGATGTATCGGAGTTATTATTTTTTGTACTTTTTACCCCCATATGAAATATTAGGGACAGTTTTAATCTATACATCAGTACAGCTTTTAAATAAAACAAACTATCGGCTGCAGTGGCCGAATGGCCTAAGGCATTACTATCGTGTTAGACTGGTCTACTGATGACAAGAAGATTGGAATTAAAATCCCAGTTGGATCTACTGAAGGTTGTTTTCCCACGTTCCTTCCACGCAAAAGTGGATACATTATTTCTAAAGTGCTTCCTTACTTATCCCTACCTCAATAAAGTAATATACAAGATGTTTGGAAACTTATAGCCAAAACTTCACATATAGCTTGTTTGAACCAAAAGTAAATACAACATCCCTATACACTTACATCCAGGAACCTATGCTAATAACATTAAATTGTGTTCAAAGTTTCAGCATATAGCGCCGGGATAGCCAAGCTGTGATGTAGGACCGTTATTGATGACCCTCAACACGTATTCCCATTTATAGATGGACTAGTGTGTTGTTAACTATTAATTTTGGTATGTTCTGCTGCCGTGCTCCAAGATGTCAAGGTGTGCAGTGCCGCGCGCCTAACTCCTATACAACCTGTTGTACACGTATGTTAGCACAGCTTTGCTATCCCAGCGCTGTACGCCGAAACTTTGGACACAATTTAACGGTATTAGCATAGCTCTCCGGATGTAAGTGTAGAGGGATGATGTATTAATTTTGGTTCAAACAAGCTATATGTGCAGTTTGGGGTATGAGTTTCCGAACACCCGTATATTTAACAGGTAGTAGAACTCGGTAATAATAATAATAAAAGCTATAAGCTTGGTTTTAAAATTTAGCCTAATAATTTGACAAATTTTTAACTGTCTATATTATAATAATATTTAGTACTTTTAAAGATTTTACTACTGGAGATATTGGGATAAGGAAGGGTGTGAGGATGATGACGAATTTTTCATCCCCACTTCCCACACACTCTTGGTTCGACAATAGGTGCCATGATTTTTTCATCATAGCTTTCCCTATCGAATCCAGTACAAAAAACTCGTCCGTGTGTATTAGGTATTAGTTTGAGATAAACATACACGTCCAGTTCGTTCTGTTTTATTTTCCTTTGCGCTTGTATTCGATCAGAACCGCAGAGTTACAGTGAGGGAGGGGGAGATCGGGGGGTGAAAGAGGCATAGTAATAATCCAGCGTTAACCCTTCTATTGTCCATATATCTCTACCTCGTCCCTTGTAAATCACACCCATTCTAACGTACGCGCTCGATTGTCAGCGAGACTCTCGGATATTGTGGAGGATAAAAACGCCAGTAATCAGAACTCGGTGGTGGTTGCAATTTAATCATTGGAAGGACAATCGAACTAACAAAACGTTAGAGGGGGGGGGGGGCCTAAAAATGTTTANATGTTTATATGATCTACCGACAGGTTATTTTATGATTTGAATAAAATCAGTCAGAGCAAGTTTCAAAAAGAATGAGAAATTTTTTGGAGGATAATAATGAAAATACATTGTTTATAAATTCGTAAGGCGTTCGTTTTGGACTAATATTTTATAATATTTCAGGGTGTCCAGCCAAACTATATTTTAGAATTCCCTAACATTCCAGTTATTCCAGTGCAAATTTCCAACTTTAAAGTCACTTTTACAAACATTATTTTATTAAGATCGCAGCTTAATGTAATCTTATTTGTATACACATCCACATTCTGGAACTGTGTCACTCTATGAAGGACTTAAGGTTATTCAACACTAAAAATTTTACTACTACACAACTTTAACAAGAGTATAATCAGATTTACGTCTGGGGGATGGGAGGGTAGGTGCGGTCAAAGGGGGAAACTACCCCGGGCCTCGCATTCCAAGGGACCAAATTTCTCCCGAAAACTATTAAATTCAATTACAGTGATTATTCTAAATTTTGCATCAAATAGTGGTATAGGTTTTAGATAACTAATAATAAAAACAATACATTCTCGCTCAGCAATAGTAACCCGTTAAGGATTCCTGTGCTTGTATTTAACATTAACAATTTTAAACTGTGAAGGTGAAATCTCATTTTATAAATTATATTTTGTAAAGAACCAATTTCGGTCTACCGTGATACAAGGAAGATTAAATTCGTTGACGGTGATTTCTCCAGAACATGACCTTATGAACAACATTTTGTTTTATGGACGTTTTCTGATAACAAGGCGAGAAATAAATGGTTTTTTTTTAAAGTGAGTTGATTGCTATTATATTGTTTTGTTTGCCTGCTGTGTAAACTGTAACTCGTTTTATTTATTTTGTATCTATTTGTTTAAATGGAATGCAACTAAAAAGGGGTAGTTATTTTTTTGTTAACTCAATACAGTACGGTTATTTAATGGGTTTTAAAATATTCCACAAAACATGAGATATTATTAAGTAACATAATTAAGTATTACTATATTATAACGGTTTGGTGCTAAACTAAAAAAAAATTCCGTACAAAAGGAGCCTCAAGATTTTTTTGCCCGGGCCTCACATTTCCTTAAAACAGCCCTGTGTATGATTATAACCTATAAATAGTGATTCACTTATTTCGAATTATTATTGTTCAAGGGTAATAAGAGTTCAAACTTGCTATTTTATACTTTTTGCGCACCACTGTTAGGATAAAGAAATTAATGTATAGTGGTAAAATTAAGTCTAATTATATGGACATTCCTATGAGCTTTTTAAGCTTATGCCCCCTTTGGACATTTTATATAAACCTTTTAAAACAGTTAAATATTATGTTGAAATTTTATATACACACACAAAAGTTTTATTGTTTCAAATTGGGATTAAAAATATTCAATAAAGTTTATCAATATTTAATATTCACACAAATTTAATGGCATTTATAACCAAAAAAAGATAAAATATTTTATCGCAAATCAAAATAAACACAGCGTGATATTATTTCATTTAAAATTTAAATTAAAGTATTTATTGTTAATGTGAAGGTTGATGATGCATTTTCCCTGGAATTGAGAAATCTTATTATTATTATTATTATTATTATTATTATTATTATTAGCACCGCGTCTTACTAACCGTTCGGGTTATATGCACTTACGCTAATGAAAATGGAGGACCTACAGTTTAACGTGGAATCCGAACCACGGTGGAGGCCTGGCATTCCCCACATTCACAAGTTGTGATTAATACAATTGAGAAATCCTATATCTGATTAGTGAAAGTGTAGAATGCAGATAATTTAGTCATAATTTAGTCGATTGCTTTGTTTTTACTTTCAATAAAGTTGAAGCACTTGTTTCACAAAGATAGGTACGTGCAAGTAAACGGTAGTATGACGCTGATGGCTTGTTTTTCTTCTATACCCCAAATAGTTTACGAATATACGTATATCAAAGCTAAAAAAAGTTACTAAAGCTACTTTCATGTCAAGTTAAGTGATACTAAGCTGTCTCTTTAAGATAGATAGCATCAATACCTTTAAAATAACATAATATTGTAAATCATTACTAATGTTTTTAAAATAGGTTTGTACTTTATTTAAAGGATCTTGCTCCAAATGCCAAATCGTAAGAAAATTAATGTATATTTTGGGGTGAAGGGGAAGATATCTTAACTAAAATTTCTTCATCCAAAACTTAATCACCTGCTTCGGTGGCCGCATGGTGTAATGCGTCACTCTTGTAATAGAATATATTGCTAATGACAGGGAGATTGGGGCTCGAATCCTGGTCGGGTGTACCGGGGGTGGTTTGTTAAATGGTTTTCTACTCTTCCTCCACGCAAATGCTGCTACCATTCCTCTAAATTCAACCTTCCTCATTCCTAATTTATTATTGTAACTAGTACACAAGTGTATAGCCTGAACAGGTAGTAAGATTAGGTGCAAAAAAGGCGCTGTCTACTTAAGACACATTTTAAGGGCACCGCCTCCCGGAACACTGGGGCGTATTACATAGATATAAAAATAGCACATTATTTAAGAAGTATTGTGTTATTTCAAAATATGGCTAGTGAAAAAATGGGGGTGAAAGGGATTAACAAGTATTTACAACTTTAAATCTTTTAATTTTAATTTTTTTTAATCACGCCTGGAGAAAAATGTTTATTTTCAATAATATTTCCCTCGAACTGTTGAAGTTCTGAGATCAAAGTAGATTTTTGTAAACATAAGCCTATATTATCTGACTTTCCTCAAGCCAACTTTAATTTATTCTTGGTGACCTGGTGGTCTAGGGATAAGGTGTCAGACTTCTGTGCTGGCGGCCGGGGTTCAATCCTATGTCCCGACACAGATTTATCTGATTACCAAACCCTTCCTTCACCTCTGACAAGACATCTTGTGAATGTGGGGAATACCAGGCCTCCACCGTGGTTCGGATCCCACGTTAAACTGTAGGTCCTCCATTTCATCTCACAATCACCCTACCATTACACATTAGAGTAAGTGCGTATAACCCGAACGGTTAGTAAGACGTGGTTCTAATAATAATAATAATAATAATATTAAGTTATTCTTTTATTTGTGTCACAAGCTAATTGAGAATGGTTTTAGTGGTTTTGAAGTCTTAGAACTGCCCTTTCCTTGATAAATACCGCATTATGGGAGTTAAGGCACCATTCGACACAAACTAACAGATATGTGTAATAGACTATTTCACAAATAGGTTATTGTAGTATTTATATACACATATAAAAATGTCACTTAGTGTACAAAAATCATTTTACTTTTTTGGATGACAATATTTCTACCTTCTACCAACGAATAATTTTCAAGCCAGCCTTGAAATTTCCTCACGCCCCCTTTCCCATCCCATAGGTTGTAGAATCTAATGGGGAAATAATATGAAATAACTGCACCACTGGGCACATGGACAGAGGCGTCAGTACTGTCTGGCCTGGTTTACCGGTCGGGGGTTGATCTGGGTGTATTGGAGCGTGTTTCTTACTTAAATGGTGCATCACTTCCCTTACCGATAAACGTTTATACATTTATTCTAAATTATATTTTACTCATTCTTCCCTCACTAGCCCAAATATGTATATAGTCTGTTCGAGGAGTAGAAGGAATAAAGTGTTTTCTTTCTGTCTACTTACAAGAAACGCTAACGTCAAATTGTTTTATGTATCAAATGTCCAGAACATGTTCAAACGATGGTACTCTATTAATTTTGGTCAATTAAAGTAATTTACTAGAATGTTTCTTGCTAAGCTTGTCACTTTTTGATCGCAGGGAGTAATCCATTAGAATAATTTTGAAACAATTTCTGGGTCATCGATCCACACCACCTTTGAATTATTAATGGAACAAAGTATAATTTGGTTCTTAAACTCTTTACATTATTCAGATAATGAACTATATTTTTTTATCATCGATCATTTTAATGTCACACATACACAGTGGTTTACGGCTTAAGACTTAAGGTCAAGTGGTATAAGGCCTAAGGTGGGGTGCTAGTGGGCACGAGTTTAGGGCAGTATTTTTGAAGTTTTTATTGCATAAACCTTTTTGGTCAAAATAAATCAAATATTTTTCTATAGAAACATATATTTTAGATTTTGCACATGCTAATCTCAACAGTTCTTGAATATCTATCATGAGCATTGTGGCATTTGGCGACAAACTTTTTAAATAAAGAGAAAAAGTTGAAACATTCCAGAACACCCCTGACATATATTCAAGAACAGATGTTGATATTAGCATGTCCATAAAACTAAATTCTATGTTTCTATAAAAGAAATATTTGATTTATTTTGGCCAAAAAATGTTTAGGCTATAAAAACTTCAAATATAATGCCCTAAACTCACTCTCGCTATCCCCTTACCTTAAGACTCGTATTGTTCTTGGTTGCTCTTAATTATATCAGAATTTTATCCCTAATTAGATTCATAGAAGGTGGTTTTTATCTCATTTATTTTAACTGAGGAAATGTCATCCTTTCTTCACACAGATGTGGATGAATTATATAAAATAGATTAATAATTATCACATTATTATTATTAGCACCGCGTCTTACTACCCGTTCGGGTTATACGCACTTACGCTAATGTGCAATGGTAGGGTGATTGTGAGATTAAATGAAGGACCTACAGTATAACGTGGAATCCGAACCACGGTGGAGACCTGGCATTCCTCACATTCACAAGATGTCTTGTCAGAGGTGAAGGAAGGGTTTGAATTATCACATTAAAAGGTAGTAAATATTAATTAAAATGATATACAGTAAGCAAAAGTATATGGCAAACTATTAAAATGTTAAGAAATAGATTTCAATACATTTATTATTATTGTAATATTTTGTTTTGTTTGTTTCCACCTTTCTCACGTATGATGATTAGGTGTAAACGAATTTAAGTTTTGGTGAACTTTGGACGTTGTGAACCATAGTGGTTCACTTTAAGCGTGGTTGACTATATTGATATCTTTACACCCAAAACCACGTGACCTCCTGTGTGTCTAGTTCTAAACCCAAGAAAAATATAAAGATGGCACTTTTCAATCTACTTAGTCAAATCCTAAAGTTTGCACCTCAGGTGTATTTTTTTAAAAAAAAATATATATATATATTGATCCCATTGCCTTGGACCACGTTTCAAATTGGGAAGTGCATCCTTAAACTCAATTCACAAATCTATCTTAAACTTTAAATAAGTATCTAGGGAAATATTTAGTGTGTGTGCGCCCTAGCCTCTTTTTTTTATATATATCCATAGTGAGTCTAGATATTGTATATATTATTAGATATTTAGACTAACATTTTGGGTAGCTAAAGAATCAAGAAACAAAAAAGCTCAAAACTTGGTACTAACCACTTACTATGTGATACCTTAGTTCTTCATACTACACATATTGTGAGCATGAAGTATTAAACTGCGTGATTGCTAGTGCGGGAGGATGCCAAACGAAGGACCATGGCAATTTTAAACTTTGAATAATAATAATAATTATTATTATTATTAATAAGGAAAACTAGCTTATGTGCCATTTTTTTTACTTTTACATAAAGAATTATCTGAAAATGTATACTTTTGTTTGTTTGTGTTTTGCTCAATCACGTTCAAACCCCTGTACTAATTGTTCTGGTGAAATTTCGCATAAATATAAGTTGGACGTTTGTTTAACATATAGGGCTAGTTATAAATTGCGTCCGCCATTTTGTTTCAAGATAGCAGATACCAAACTATTCCTTTAGGCCTTTTTCTCAGCTAATGATTATTGTATTTTATTATACCTACTTTTATATGTTTCTAGATATATCTATATTAAACACTGCGGCCATCTTGAAAAATTCTAGTGTGGCTATAAAACACTACTTTTTAGCCGGTCCATAGCTCTAACCAATGAACTATGGGAAGCCTGGAAATGTGATCCAATAGTCCCTCATCATGTAAATAATATGTTATGTGTATTTGTTTATTTGCATTTATGTGTTTGTGAATGTGTGTTGGGCCTACGTGCTATAACCCAAAACCGAGAGTTCTGGAAAGCTTAAATCACACATACTTATAAAAATGAAAAGCTGTCTGTATTTTTGTTGCTCACGTACCCAAATCAGTATAATTTTAGGAGACATAAAATTAGAAGATTAACAGGAATGTAGTGGGGTTACTCCAAATACACCAATAATTCCTACTCATTCGAAATTTTTAAGTGGAGATTGGTGAAATGAAGATTTAGAATTTTCCAAAATGTATCTAAAAAACTAACTCCAACCAAACTTGCTTCGGTGGCTTTATGGTCTAAGGCGACACTCTCACAATAAACTATACTGCCGATTACAGTGAGATCGAGGTTCTAATCCCAGTAAGGTGTACCACCGAGGATGATTTTTTCCTAAATGGTTTTCCATTCTCTTTTCACACAAATACTGGTATACTTCCTCTAAATTCAACCTTCTCGTCCCTATTTCATTAGCGTAATTAATACCTAATATGCATATTGCCCGTACAGATATTAAGATGCGGTGCTTAAAAGAGAAAGTACGTGAGTGATAAAGCTACTGTCCTTTTTTACTTTTACACTGAAACATCGTCACCAGAGAATGCAAGTGTTGTATGTCCAATTTTTCACTTTTGTGTAAAAGAGCGCTGAAATTCGACCTTGTGTATACAACCAATGCCACTAGATGACAACTAGAGATTGTATCCTCTTTAATTCACTATGCGGTAGTCTCAACTTCCCCGCAGGTGAACCATATACATTCTAAATAGACGGTTACACCAAATATCTCAACTTAAACACTTTTGGAGATAGAAAACTTGCATTCTCGGGTGACGAAATGTTTCCACTTCACCTCCACTTCATTCGGGCTATACTCTCACGTCTTACAACCCGTTCGCGTTATACGATTATGTACCAATTACGCTAATTGTTCAGGGATTAGGATGGTTTTATTTAGAAGAAATGTACCCGCATTTGCGTGGAGGTAGAGTGGAAAACTATTTTGGGAAAATACTTCATTAGACCCGACCGTGATTCGAACCTCGATCTCCCCGTCATTCGCAGTCTAGTCTACTGCAAGAGTGGCGTTAAACCATGCAGCCACCAAAGCGGGATCCTATCTAATGAATTAATCTAATGTATTATGGGTGAGTAAGGTTGAATTCAGGGGAAGTGTACCCACATTTGTGTAGAGCGAGAGAGAATGGAAAACCATTGAGTGAAAACCACCTTCAGTGCACCCGACCGGGGCTCAAGCCCCGATGTCCCCACCACCAGCAGTCCAGTATAATTCAACAGTGACGCCTTAGACCATATACCCACTGAAGTGGGTAAACTGACCACTCAGGTGGAGTTTAGAATGTGTACGTGTAATGGCTTTCAACAAAAGTGTATCACACCTAGCATCCCATTTGTGACGGTTTAAAAATGCGTGTGCTAATTGAGTTTGTGGATTTACCCATTTATCTAAAAACAAGACCATAACTTAAATTTGATCATGTGACGAACTCTGAACCAATCACCAGACACCAGCACGAACCACGTAGGTTGTTCTGAGAGACAAGCTGTGTTTTTGCCACGCTTCTATATATAAAATCTGCGGGGAAGGAGGAATTAAATTTCAAAATCAGCCGACTCAATGCTCACATGAGCGTATAAAGCTAAATGCAAGTAGACAGTTTCATCTACTTACTGTTTGTAAAATTATTTATAAAACTCTTTAAATAGAATGTGTGTGTGTGTGTGTGTGCGTGCGTGCGTGTCGTTCTCGTTTTGTGTTGATTTATTTGATTACGTAACACATTAATGTTAGAAAACATCCATATTGTCAATCATTTAAACTATATGTTTATCCACTAGAAAATAAAATATATAAATGACCAGTTGTTTTAAGTTTGTGTTGCAAATAATTATGAGTCAATCGGAATTTCTGCTAGCGTGTGAATTGCTGCACCACTCCAGCCAATTATTCTCTCAAATTTAGGTGAGCTTATTAATCAAGTTTTAGACTCAGATAATTATATCCACGCACAATTCACAAATTAACATAGCTTTTGAACAGACAAGACCTCTAGTCCTCCATACGGCGACATATCACTATGAAAGTGTAACCATAAATATCTCCAAGAATAAATTTTCCAGCCGTTTCAAGAATAGAGCCCGGGGGCCTTAGCTCAGTGTTAAAAAGAGCTACCGGCTGAGTTAGGGTGTTGAACAACATATTATCTATAATTTATCTTTTTCGTTGGTGAAACACAAACATAAGACAGTGCAAATCATCATGATGGCCACACGGACATGGATTATCGTATGGTCCAGTTTACCATTGACGGGGAAGTCGGGGCTAGTATCGCAGTCGGACGTGCTAAGGGTTAATTGTGTTTAAAAAAAATCCCCCCTCTCCTTTCACACAAATGTGGGTAATATTTCCTTTAAGTTATACCTTTATTATACCCATACAATTAGTATAAACAAGATGTGTATTAATCACAGCTTGTGAATATGTGGAATGCCAAGCCTCCACCGTGGTTCGGATCCCACGTTAAGATGTAGGTCCTACATTTCATTTCCCAACCACCCTACCACTACACATTGGTGTAAGGACGTATAACCCGAATGGTTAGTAAGACGCTTTGCTGCTGCTAATAATAATAATAGTATAAACTTATGGATAACCCAGGTGGATATTGAGACGCTAGGCCTGAAAAGGAAAATTATATATACATATATATATATATATATATATATATTTATAATATGAGTCAATTTATTTCTCGATATCCTGGTGGTCTAAGGGTAAAGTGTCAGATTTCTGTGCTAGCGGCCGGGGTTCAATCCTCGGTCCCGGCACAGATTTATCTAATTACCAAACCCTTCCTTCACCTTTGACAAGACATCTTGTGAATGTGGGGAATGCCAGGCCTCCACCGTGGTTCGGATTCCACGTTAAACTGTAGGTCCTTCATTTCATCTCACAATCACCCTATCATTACACATTAGTGTAAGTGCGTATAACCCNATGTGGGGAATGCCAGGCCTCCACCGTGGTTCGGATTCCACGTTAAACTGTAGGTCCTTCATTTCATCTCACAATCACCCTATCATTACACATTAGTGTAAGTGCGTATAACCCGAACGGGTAGTAAGACGCGGTGCTAATAATAATAAAACTTTATCTCTCAATGTATTCATTCTCCTTGATAAAAGTTTTAATATATCTAAAAACAACACCGTTGTTGCAATGAATGTCTGTTCAGTATAATGTAGCAAACTGTTCAGCGCTTCCAAACCGCCAGGGACTTTCCCGCACGCGTCTACGTTCACATACTACCAAACACGAACCCAGGCTTCCGTCAAGTTCAGTGAAGATAAAGAGTTGGGAGGCGGGGTTGCAACCCACAGGTGAATGCGGTAAGATAGGCACACATAAGGGAGGTTGTGAGTTTAGGGAGGTGGTCTAAAAGCTACAGAGAAAAGTGTAGTCTCCAAATTTCCTTTACGTTCTTCACTAGATAGTAGAAAGTGATGCTAAAATATTCATCAACCCTCTACTTTCCTCCACTTTGCCATCTATTCGCGAGTACACCCTTTCGGTGAGAGAGGGAGGTTTTGACTTCGGCTGCATTAATAGATTACCTGGGGGATAGGACAGTTACGATTATATTCGTTAACACGAAGTTATAAGAGAGAAGCATAAAAGAAAGTGATGATGAGTTCTGCTTTAACAATTTTTGGTTCAACTTAAGTGTTTGACTGATAATTTGACCAGTCCCCATGCGAAAGTATATAGAAAGTTATGTTATAAGACTAGACAGCTGGTCCGTCTTCATGAATTTTAAGTGAATAAATATTCTGCTACAGGACTGGGTGACTTGTTTGTTTCTATGACTAAGTGCTTCATCAAAAATCCATCCTATTACAAGCTTGATGCCTTAGAGCACGCATGCTCCCTGCTGTGGATTTTCTTATAGTGGAAAGTCCATCCTTCTCAGGGTAGCTTATTAAAAATAAATTCGTAAAATTCAAAAAGCTTATTTAGAATGCTCAGGACAATCATAATATGCCTAGGATCTCAATATTTATTTCGACAAACTTGACTTTTGCCATTAATTTCATGGTTGGAACCGAATAGATTGCACCCCCTCAGTAATTAATCACCTCTACCAATGGGATCCCCAAAATAGAGACCACAAATCTAAGGATGTAGGACTCACAATATACTGTATTCACATGAAAGCGATGGTAAAAACTCGAATATTATCTGGGTCTATTAATAAGTGGTTTTAAACACACAATATTTAATTGTGAATTTTCCATTCCCTCTCTAAGATTACTAAGTTATTAATTTAATTGTTAACAAGCATACTACAGAAGGACTTTTTTTAATTAAAAGTATAAGGGATATATTTTTTAAAAATTATCCAAAATTTTATATAACCATTTTCATGGGTATCTAGGCAGCTGGTAAACAATAAATCAATAACCTCAAAATATGCTATTTATTAAGACACACATTTTATATATGCTATATAAAGCACCCATACACAATAAATACATAGATAAAAAACAAAAATTCAAATACAAAACATAAAAATACTTGTAAAAATTAACATATGAAGATTGCTGACTTAAATCATAATTAAGCTGAGCCAACACATTCCTCATATCAGGAAACCCGCTTGCCGCCTGTGCATAGTTTCTTGCTTTTTCCTTTATTAACTCAAACTTTCTTTGAAATTTTTGGTGGTTTAGTAAAGTTAGATTTGAAATGAATACAAACTCGAAAAAATTGACAATGTATATACATAACATTATCCAAATATTTCCTTCTAGAATTCGAATTAAATATTATTTTTAACATTGATTTAAACAGAAATTTCATGGGGAATCAAGCTGGGTTCGAGTTATCCCATTTTTCGAACTAACTCATTTTGAACTAGCCAAATGGTACCGTAAAATAAAACCTTTTAAATAAGACAATTAAAACGTGTGAAATAAATTTTAAAATATCTTGCCACCACACACAGATTCGTGCATGTAAGCGGATTTCTGCATTAATATTAGCAAGACAAATATAAAATAGATTTTAGTGCGGACCATGAATAAAATTGCAGCTAGGGTTACAGACAACTAATATTAATGTATTCTTGTAAATTCAATCAATAAAAAAGCCCAACTCATATTGGTAACAATGTTTTGCCCGTATTTGAGTACTCGCACTTGCAACGGAAAAAAAACTACAGCATGTTTATGTCCGGTTAGCCATATTATTTCGATTATTCAATTTAAAAGTCAAAATAATCCAATAAATCTCTAAGGCTGTTGATTTTATATTAGTATTATTAATCATTATTTATTGCAATTCCATTTTAAATATAAATTAAATATCTTTGATTTATTAATAAATAATACATTAATTAATTGTATTGATTAAATTTAATCTATTCGTTTCAAAATTAACTGATTTAGTTATTATTGTAATGAAATACTTAAATATACTCGATTGCAAACATTTTCCGAAGTTCTTCGTTCAGAATGAAGAATGAAGTATTTTCGGATGCTATATTTTTTTTATCGTCCACGCATCCCTGCTCTAAAGTATTCTTCTTTCTCCAAGATTAAAGATTAAGATTTTTCGTAAAATATTCAATCAGAATGTTTTCAGGTGATTATATCCCAGAGGAGGCTGTGAGAAGAGATCTGGAATCATTGTTACTGCTTTGTTGTAATTAATCTTATTATGTGTTTGATCTCAACGTATTTAGAATATACTAGTAGCTCTGTGAACAACTGACCTCACTCCGTACATGTTTCTAAGTTAGGGAGATTTAGCGTTTTGGAATTTCGTAGACATTGTTGTTTTGTTTTTTTATTACCAATCCTTACAAATTGGTAAGGTTATACGCATATGTACTAATTACGCTAATTATCTAGGTATGAGAAAGGTCGAATTTAGAGGAAGTGTATCCATATTTGCGTGGAGAGAGAGAGAGAGAGAGAGAGCGATTGAGTGGAAAGCCATTTTGAAAAACCACCCTCATTACTCTTGACCCTGGATTTGAAACCCAATCTCGTAGACACTGTTTATTCATTTCACTTTGTATTATTGGGTTGATTAATAGTTCAGTAAGTAAACACATGCTAACATTTTAAATAATACTACATGACGCAACCTACTTCGGTGGCCACATGATCTAAGGCGTCACTATCACAGTAAACTTATACTGCTAATGACAGTGAGAGTAGGGCATGAATCCCGGTCGGGTGTACTGAATATGGTTTTTCCTTAATTGTTTTCCACTCTCCCTCCAAGCAAATACGGGTTCACTTTCTCTAAACTCAACATTTACAATTCTTAATCCATTAGCGAAATTAGTACTTAAGCATATAACCCGAACGGGTAGTAATCCACGGTCCTAAATAGATTTAAAAAAAAACATTACTTCTAATTCGCGGGCCAGTGGAAGAAGAAATGAGCGAAGGATCGGTTGAGAGGCCAGCTGGTCGGCGAGCGCTCGGAGTCAGGTGGTGCGATGTGTAACCACCCTCTACCCTTGTTCCATATATGGAATAATCACGGCCAATTCATCCAGACCCTTTGGTATAAATACGAGCCGGTCCTTGGTTCACGTTACCTTTACCGCTCGTCGGAAAGACTGCTGTCAGAGATACTCTCTTCGTTACTCTAGTCTTAGTAGAGAAGATAGCGATGATTGTGACGTCCGTCCCACCTCTTCACCGCAGATTGAGTAGTTCGTTCACGGTAGGAGTTTACCTGGGAAAGGACTTTTTTCCCTACCAGAAATCTATTATATAGTAGGATATTGGTAAGAAAAAAGACCTTTCAGAGGTAAACCCCTCCCGTGAATGAAGTATATGGAGCTTAGCATTAGTATCGAGAGATATAATTGATATA
Organism: Timema shepardi; assembly: GCA_902151425.1. NCBI lineage: Eukaryota > Metazoa > Arthropoda > Insecta > Phasmatodea > Timematidae > Timema > Timema shepardi. The sequence continues at coordinate 208,825 of CABFVX010000915.1, forward strand.
GTCACTGTTCCCTTATGGTGTTTTCTTTTTCTATTAATGTAGCTGTAGAGTATTTCGTGTAAGTCGTCCTTAAGACTATATTTTTGTAGGTACTCTTATCTCTTTTCCTATGCCCTTATGGCATAGTTGTTCCTATGTAAATGCCCATATGACTTTGTTCACTGTAAGTGACGCTTGTCTGCTCCCCTATGGCCTTGTGGCATAGTTTATTTAGTTGAAATATGTGCTCATTTATTTTATGTCCGTAGGACATATAATGTGTATGTCAGTTGTTCTGACTTTTGCCTATGCCTATTAGGCATAGTTTATTATAGTGCGCAATGCATTATATCCTTCTACGTCTATTAGACTAGGTCACAAATATTGGGGTCATTAACAGACGTCTTAGACTGTTTGACCATGCTGCAGCTATAGAATAGTGTAGGATAAAATAATGGAAGTTGACAGATTATCTTTTGCTTTATTTCACGACCTAACTGATTCCCTTTTTCACACCTGTCATGTAGATGTCTAAAGAGGTACGCAACCTGTGGATGGGCTACTCGTTCTGAGGAGTGGCTCGCGGGACTATGTTTATTATGAACGGCCTGCTTGAGGTGCCTTTAGAAGTGAGGTGCTTATAGAAATGATCAAGTTGATCTCATTAATGAGTGATGTTATTATCCCCATTGCGTGCTAACTTAAAAAATTATACTATTGATTGTACTGGCAATACTCTTTAGGAAAGATCCAGCCATAGTAGTAATTGCTTCTAGATGCCTCGTGATTAGCCACTAACTCAGTTTAAAGGATTGGTTTCTCATCAAGGAACATATTTCAATGTAATTTATAGCTCTCGCTAGCTAGCTAATGTTAATTTCTAACCTTGTAGTTCCTTAAAACTAGGACTAAGATTATGATGTGTATCTAGTGTAACGTTATTGGCCACCCTACCATGTATTTCCTTATATTTCTCTATTTTTTGTAAATAGTTTCCAATTTATTCTAGTTTGAAATTATGCAATTCAAAGTTCGGCCGCAGCATAACGCGTTGTGTTACCGGTGTGACAAATAATATTATTTACATCCATTCAAAAATAAAAGGACGAAAGGAAGAACGTCTAACATTGTTTTAAATAATTTAAATAAGGAATTTTGACATAAGGAAGAACACTTACCTTTTATTAAACATATTAATTATCCTTCTAAGAAGTTTGTTGACTCTTATTTATTTATTTTCAATGTCGGCCATGATTTATTTCAACGCATGCGCAGATTTGTCAAACAAGTGAGTGGTGGGTCTCGCGATTGTAAAAGAAGTAAGAAAAGAAATAAGACGTGATGTAAATAACTCCAAACTAGCGCGCATTTCAATTTTGACAGATGAAAATAAACATTTAATGTTTTTAAGAAACATTGTTCATATTCATTGACATATATTTCAATCTTTATATTAAATTTGCATTTTTATTTTATATTCATCTCTAGTTCATAGCCAACATTTTATCTTTTGTATTAATATATTAGTTCTCTCTTTGAACTTGGAAGAAAAGATAACTTTTTAAATTTAATTCTTGGAACACTGTCTGAAGAAGATTAGGGTATTCTCCCTCGGTCACAGAGAAGGAGAGAACAGATCCCCAGCCCCTAGGTTAAAGTTGTTGCACTCCTTTTCGAGGCTTTACTCCCTCAACGTTGG
>CABFVX010000916.1:0-10844 GCA_902151425.1 Timema shepardi
CCCCCACCCTCCCTACTCAATTAAGGGCCCTTTGTTCGTGTTAATTAGCTCTTTGTCTGCCCTCGTAGATGTAGTTTCTTACTACTTACTTCCTCCGGGTTTCTACCTTCCGCATTCCTATCCCAATTAGTGTAAATATGTGCATAACACGGACGGGTAGCATTTAAAACAGTCACACACACACGACTTATTGTAAACTGTTAGCCTATGTTTAGTAGCGTTGATTCATTTCTTAAGCAAACGTCTTAACGCGTACGTTGACTTTTTAGTTCTTAGATTCTGAACCCAACTTTACTTTTGACATTATTTCGAATTGTCACCAAAATAAAGTGTTTCGAGAAAGGGATTGAACAAATACAATATTTGTTTTGATGGTATTTGCGTTTTCTCTTTGGAAGACAACGCTGATGAACAAGGTACACGTGCTCTGACATTTAGACAAGTATCTTGGCTTCAATTTCGGGAAGTTCTGTGGTGGGGACAGGGTTCGGGGACAAGGGAAATGACCTCCCCACTCACTCACACCGTTGACTGTACCAACTCAAAGAACACGCTAGCAAATGTACAGTAGCACCATGACCTCTTTGGTGCTGAGTGACAGCTGACGGCTTTGAAAAGTTACCAGACCAAATTATGTATCCCTTCGCTGAACCATATGATATGTAAAAACATGTGTTTAGCAACTTTCACTTCTGACAGTCAAAATTTAGGTATATACCTAAATGTTGACGGTCAGAAGTCAGCTATGAACTGTCAGTCAGCACCAAAGAAGCCACGGGGCTACTGTACACACGTCTATAAGGTTAGTTTGAATTTTAAAGGTAATTCCATATTTCACCGCTGGAAAGTACTAGCACGATGTAGAACTGAGGCTGTGAAAGGAGAAAAAGAGAACATTTGATGTTTAATGGCCGCCTCAGGAACATTTTACTTGGGATGGAGAAAAACTAATACTCCTGGTGTAGAGATATATTCGTTATTAATTACAAACTAACACATACGACGCTCAAACCTTTAACAATAAGGGGAAAATAACGTTGGAGTGATTGTTAAATTAACCAGTCTATACAATATGATTCTTGATGTCTTGGACCAAGAAAATAGCTATCTTTAGCCGACACACAATACCTCAAATGATTGTATGACTTGAGACGACCGTTCAAATTGAATTCAGCATATTATATTATAATAGTTAGGTAATGATTTATACAATTTACTTTAATCAGTGATGGTATTTACGATATTAGGACAGGATTCATGATGCAATAAAAATATGTTTTGAGGTCCTAAAAAAAGTTTTTTAGTTAGAGATTTACTCAAAACTCTCAAAACGTCTGAACTATCACTTGACTTAACTTCAAACTCTGTAATTTAGACAAATCATAAAAAATCTCACTTTTAATTAGGCCTAAATGTTTTCTTGGTATTCTTTTTTAATTTCAGGAATAGAAGTGTCCTAGACCCCAACCCCACCCCTTTATATCCGCAGGATCTTCGAAGCTTCCCTTGGCTACACGCCTAATTAAATTATTCAAATCTAAATTTTTACTGACACTGCCACCCACACAAATCAATACACCATTTTTAAAATCGCCAAGGACAAAATTAATAATTATGACTTACATTTATTTTGTAAACACAATATGAAGGTCTATGTAACTATGTCCTTGAGGTTTAATTCTATCACCTGTGCACAATTTTCACTATTGTAACAAAGTCTAAAGGTTGAGAAATATTTTTTTAAGGAACTGTGATTACATTTAATTCTAAAGGGACTTTATATTGTTATTAAAATAAATCTCCTTTTGAGTTTGGCTGGGCTTAACCTCTGTATGTGCTTATCCTGAAAGCCAGATTTTACTATTATTCCTGATCCTAGTGTTTAGTGTTGCAATCCTAGATTAAGTCAGTTTGTCATTAGAGATCCCTGTGTACGTGTTCGTCCTGCTACCCGGATGTTACAGTTCCATTTGTTAGTGCTGGTTGCTGTCCTAGATTAAGCTAGTATGTTAGATTATATCACTGTATATGTGTTCGTCCTGTTATAAACTTTAAAAAACGGCTTCTTAGACTAACAATATATTTCTCAGTAGTAAAAGCTTGCGGGACAAAATACGTTCCGCATTTGTTCGTGAGGTTCCTTTAATTTGTTTCCTTGACAAATTGGCAAGCTCTGGTTAACAGTTACATTGACCCAGTTGGATCTCTTTTCTGCAGTCGTGCGAATTTGTGTATCGCCAATTTCTACTATCGTGGGTTATTATTTACATGGTGACGTGACTGACGTCACCACCCATTCCTCGTCAGTCGTCACTAAGTTAAGGATTTTGTTCCCGATTTGTTAAATAGATTAGGTCATTTTAAAATTATCTATTAATTGAATAAAAATATTTTTACTAAGTCAGTTTTGAACGTAAAATCTGGTAATAATAGCAGCGATGAGTGTTTCCCCACTCATTACGATTTTTTTTATTAGTTTTTGGGTTAACAGTGGCTTACTGTATGAATTGCGTCTTGTCTGAGGAGAAGTATCGATCTAAGGTGGGGTTTAAGGGAATCTGATTTAAGACACGTATTAGCACAATTTTTTACAACAAAAAATCTTCTTTGGTCAAAATAAAAATTACGTGTCTTCAGTAAATACGGGTGGTTTACTTTTATTCATAGACCATAATCTCAACAGTTCTTTTGTCGCGTGCATCGTGGAATTCGAACATGACTGTCTCTCTTTAAAATATAAGTTTTTTAGTAAAATGTTATTATTACTTTTATGACAATTTACTAATCAAAAGAAGCAAATATTTACTTTCCATATTTTGAAGAAAAACACTAATTTGAATTAATATTGGTTTACATTTAGGGAAGGTTAACGAGGGGGGCGAGGGTTTGAGGTATTTACTGGGGAGAGGGGAGGTTAGTTACGTGTCTGATTCTATTCTTGATTTGTACATTTAAAATATATATTATTTTTTAGCACCACGTCTTACTACCCGTTCGGTTTATATTCCTACGTACTTATTACTCTAATGTGGTAGGGATTAGAAAGATTGAATTTAGAGGAAAATATTCCCACATTTGCGTGGAGTGAGAATGGAAAACCATTTTGGGGAAAAACACTCTCAGTACAACCGACTGGGATCGACCCATCATCACCCTGTCATCGGCAATCTAGTCTATTGGGAAACTGATACCTTAGTAACCTAAAAAAAGCACGTGTGGCCACCAAAGAGGCTTAGAAGTAATTAACAATACATTTTAATATACTCTACTAATATGTACAAAATTCATCATATTTATTTTATTTTGTGCTACGTATTTTAATCTGCATATCAATTATACAATGGGTAGGATAAGTTAGATAGAATTTAGATAAAATGATTTTCTTGAAGAGAGAGTAGATAAAAAAAAAACCTTCCCTAGGCCTACACTTTACCGGGATTAAAACCTTAAGCACCTCGTTATTGGTATAACTGATAAGATGAGACTGACGCCTATGTCCTTGTAAAAACAAAACATATGCAGTACACACGCACATGATGAATTAACACATGACCCATCCATGTGTCTAAGTTTCAACAAACGTCCCGCTGACTATAGTCGATACAGTCTGACCGTACCGAGCGATACGCCGTGGCTGTTTCATTCGTTTGGTGCTATGCGGGTTAGTATAATGTCTTGGAATGGCTCCATTAGCGGCCATGATAGTGGTATATGGGTCCGCCCCCCCTCTACCCCTCCAATTCCCCCTGGGGCGTTCCATCGTTTGTTTATTGCCAGAGATAACCCGTGGCTGCAGGCTGAATACGGGTTTCTCTGATAACAATCGCCACACTTGAAACTCCACTCGCTTAACTCACCATTCTAACGGGATTTTTTTTTTGTGGGGTAGGGGGTTATTTTATTGTGGGTTACAAAGCTTTTTAGAAAAATTATTATCAAAAATCCTGATTGGGAATTTTATGATAGTACGTGGAAACGTGTCTGATAAGATAGGGCATATAATTCTGTTTTTGGTTGGTGTGATTTTATACGTACGTTTTAATGTCATTAATGATTAACCCGAACCTTCCAAAGACAGAGAACACGATGAGGAGGGGAAATAGTGCCAGTACTGGCTATCAGCATCTATATAAACAAGGGAACTGTTCTTTCTATAATCGAGTTCAAGCTAAGATGATATAATTATATACATACGATAATCGGTGAACTTTTCGACCTCTTTATGACAGGATTCCTGATGCCCTAAAAAAGTTTAGGGTCTCTAATAAAATATATTGAGCTGTAGATTTTTACAAAGCTAATAAAACGACTTAACTTACACTGGGCTTTACTACAAACACTGGGATTTGGACGGGAAATAAAGTTGACTTAAGCAATTTTTCAACTGAATAGGATGATTAGTAATACTTAACACTTACAAAAGGGTAGGAACGAGAATGGGCGAATTTATAAGAAACATATCCGCATTTGCGTGGAGGGAGAGTGGGAACACCATCTTAAATACTACCTGACAAGGATTCAAACCCTGACCTCTTCAACAAACGGTAAACCAGTTTTGACTAGGTTGACGCCCTTGTCCTCTAGCCCACTTGTGTGGGTTCAACGTGAACTATTATTAAACCGGTATCGGTGGTCTAGTAGTCTAAGATCTCACTTTCCAATAGACTGTGCTGCTGTTGAAGGGGAGGTCGTGGTTCGAAACCTAGCTGGATGTATTGAAGATGGTTTTTTCATGGTTACAAACAATTCCTCCGTTCAAATGATGGGCGTATCCCGTAAATTCTACTTTCTTCTCCCTACTCCATCAGTATAAAGACGACCCAGTTAGATAACGTGCTAGTTTCGTGTTGAGTTAGACTGCTGAAAACGTGGATATTGAGGTTCGAATCTCGGTCGGTTGAACTGGGGGGAGGGTTCCTAAATTGCTTTCCACTATCCCTTCACGCAAATGCTGGTTCACTTACTCCATATTCAACCTTCACATTTCCTAACTCATTAACGTAATTAGTACGTGAGTGTATAACCTGAACAGGTAGTAAGACGTGGAGCTAAGTATAAGTATAGTGTAAATATGTGGATAGCCCAGATGGGTGGTAAGATGTGATGCACTCACAAAAAAATATATTTTCAAAATATTGCCCCTTCCCTAACTTTTTATGACTAAATTTATTATTTAACCCCCAACCGCTTCATCAACGAGAGAAACCGATCCAACTTTGGTGTGCATCATCTTTCCTCATCGATTAATACACCGAATGAGGTATGGAGGAGCCTGGGTCTTGGAGATTAATTCGCTGACTCACCTTACTTCTTGACCAATAAGGATGGTAGCATAGTAGGGGAGGGAGGGGGCCGGCTGCTCCGAAAGCTCAGATTCCTCCCCATCATGCCCTTTCAATTTTGGAACAAACCTTTGGTGCAATCATGTTAGATCTTTGTCCTATGGGGAATCGAAAAGGAAAGGTGTGACTCTTAGTCTATCGCCGTCGCCAAGATACTCTTCAGTTGAAAGGCTCTTTGAAATTAAGATCGTGCTTCAACACATGAGCTTCCTTTTTACAATTAATTTGTAACTGAGGTTTTAAAACCAACATTGTGCAATAGTAAATACTATACTGTCTATAAAGTGATGTTGAAACATAACATTCCAATTTTTTATATAAAATATCAACGAAAAAAAATATTGTCTTATGGAATGCGACTCTTGGTATTTTCTTTAAATTGAACTCTTTTGTTTATTTTTTAAAATTCTTTCCTTATAGAAAACAAACAAGTAAGCGTCATCATTTGCCCTTGTTTTATGTAAATACAGTCAACTCTCGATTCTACGTCCCCGGAAATAGCGTCCCTCTCGAAGTAACGACCCTTTTTGGGGAACCGTGAAAAATGTGGGGAAAAAGGTTGAAAAGTTTAAGGAAATCAGCTGTAAAATATGTTAGTTGCATTTATTTAGGTCGCTGCGTTGCAATTATCTTTGTGAGCGCTGTATTACTATTAACTGAGGTGGGTCAGGTATAAAAATAGACACCACCTCATCAATGCCAGCCAATAGCACTTGACTTTGTCCACCCCCTCCCACAAGCAAGACAATGTTTCCCCGCGCGCGACTGCCGCTACATCACGCGCCAGGCTTGCTTTTTCCATTCTGTGGTCCCAGTTCTATAAATTGAAAGACTTTGTCGAGAAAACTGGCTCTAAGAAGAAGCAGGCCTCCATAATGGACTTCTTTAAGAAATAGGTAGGTTATATTTTATTTACTTTTTCACGTGTTGTCTAAAAAAATGCAATTTTTTCGTATGAAGGTCAGGGGTGGAACAAAATATGTTAATATTTCAATAACGACCCCTTCGAAATAACGACCCTTTTCCAGGGAACCGTGAAAGGTCGTAGAATCGAGAGTTGACTGTAACAAGCAAGCTATGTCAATAGATTAATATTGAAAATGGCTTCTTGATTAATATTTTTACAAACGCCTAGGGGTGGCGAATTTTATACGTAGGCCTACTCACAAAATAAGGCTCTAACAAAAAACAAACCCCAACCTTTTTGGGTATATTAACTTTAATTTACTATAAGACCATCAGTAAAAAGAGATAATGACTTTTATTGATAGATTTGTTACTTGTTTTATTTCGTACTCTCCCTCACATCAAAAAAATTACACGAGAAGAGGAGTTATCTAGTATAAATAAGTATGGACTATCGTTTTTCTGCACTACATAGCCGCACAAGTGTGCTACTAATCACATTAGAGTTGTGTATATCATCCATTGGCGTCACTAGCTGGTAAATTCTAGGGGGGAGCAGGACCAACTCATTTTCACTTAAGATTAGAAAATAAAAAATATTTAGAACCAAATCATTAATACAAATAATATGAAGTCGGCGTTGCTCCAAACGTGTCTTTTAATGTAATGAACAAAGCGATTCCCTGTTTCGTCTACGCTACTAAGAGTGTCCCATTTTAGCGGATCATTGGGGCAACGTGCCTCCCCCCTTTTATCCCCCACTAACAACACCCGGAATATCAACAGCTACCATGACAATGGTTGCTAATTACAACATAACTGAGTATAATAATGGCTACCTTGCAAAACTCAAGTGTAATTAGTAGTTATTTCTATAGTAACACTTGCTATATACAGATTTAAGGTAATTACTGATTAGTAACACATAGGCGCAGAAGTGTTACGTAGAAAAGTAACTCAATCTACACTTATTTATTATTATTATTAGCACCGCGTCTTACTACCCGTTCGGGTTATACGCATTTACGCTAATGTGTAATGGTAGGGTGATTGTGAGATGAAATGGAGGACCTACAGTTTAACGTGGAAGCGAACCACGGTGGAGGCCTGGCATTCCTCACAGTCACAAGATGTCTTGTCAGAGGTGAAGGAAGGGGTTGGCAATCAGATAAATCTTTGCCGGGACCGAGGATTGAACCCCGGCCGCCAGCATAGAAGTCTGACACCTTACCCCTAGACCACCAGGTCACCTACACTTATTTAAATTACTAAGAAGTTTTTTTGTACACTGCTCAGTGCAATTTTATAGACCACCGAAGTGTCCAGGACGTCGGACTCGCAATTGAATTTAGGTCACAGTTGACCAAGGGGTGGGTTTCCCAGTTCTCCAACCCCGCTAATTCTAGTGTATCTACTTTAGTGAAAAGTTACTATTTTTTTCTTGCCATTTTTGAAAACGAAATATGAATTCAGCCCCACCAATCCTTTATCAGTACTATTTCAGCACTAGCCATAGTACTAATTCGGCCCCATGAACTAACCAAAAACTTTTCATCTAATTTTGCATTGACTTAGGATCGTGTTGCGCCTTAAGCTTGTTTAAGTTATTATCGTGTTGTACCATAGGTTAGGCTAGTATAGTTTAGGATTGTGCTTTGCCATAATATCCATCACTTGCTATATTTTGTTCACCTTTATAAAATAATAAAATTACATTCATCCTTAGTACAACACCCCAATAGCCGGTGTCGAGTTAGTACACCAAGAGAAGGCTGAGCTCCGACAACCTGCCTCCCCAACCACTTATAACGGGGCCGAGTTCGTATGCAGCCTTCCCGAGAAAGTCGTTCACTGATGGGAGCTAGATAAGATATTCGCTGTTTAAAATGTACATACTACATTTAAAGTCGTGTTTTTATTGGTGTTATTGGGCAGTGTCAGTGTCGATAAATTGAAATGTAGCGATGTATTCATTGAAAGTGAAAGGATACGGTACTGGGTACACTAAAGGAATTAACTACACTAGATATCATCTCTAAAGGAAGTGCATGGCTACTATTGGGAAACATAGTTTTCATTCTCTTTGTTTTCATGTATAGTCATGTGTTCCTTAAGACAAATTTTACAACGCTTGTTCATCGATGTTGCAAGTAGCTCCTTCCTGTCCCAGCACACCACCTTCCGATATATCTGAAAGCGAGGCTATTTGGCAACAGTTAATCGATAGAGCACGACGATAAAGCTTTTCTCCAAAAGACCTGCAGTTCTCTCATAGGTGATATTGGGTGTAGTATAAGCAGAGTAGGGCAAAAAATGAAGAAAAATGGCAGAATGAATGATAAATTCTTGCCGCTGGCTATGAGGATGTGATTAGCTGGCTGATTTTAAGGTTGCATTTTTTTTATTTAACAACTTTATTACAACATATTTGTTTAATCCATATATATTTCTAATTGATTAACTTATATAATACATGGGGGTAGAAGAAATCAGTCTAAGAATAAGTTTTATTTCGTGGGCGAATGGTCCCCTTTATCCTTATAGCACACAAAAAATTAGTTTTCAAAGTTCAAAACAAAATAAATCGTTCATAGGAACTAAACACAATCTTTTTTTTTCAACAAAACTGATTCTAATTGTGTTATGATATAAAAATTATTTTTAAAATTTCTTATTTCCTTTAAAAGCTGTTTTAACTGATGAAATTAGATATATCCAATTTTCCAAACTTATTAACTGCAGGTGTTTGATTTTTCTATATTGACTTGAGTTAATACTCTGTGGGTGAAGGTGTAAATATTTCATTACGATTGCTGAGTACTTAAACATTTAAATATTTACTACTACACATAAAAAGTTACATTTCAAAGTTTGTTTATATTTATTTTCTTTTTATCTTACTGTGTTAAAGTTTTAGATGTATTTTAAATTAATGATGGATTATTTATACAAACTGTTCGATATTTGGTATTTTCCTTTAGAAGATCGGGATCTTAAAATATCTTGATGCACACGTCATGGTGTTCATAGTTTTTAAACATCATTACACATAATACATTTTTGTGCGGATATTTATAGCACATTTAAAATAATTGCGTGTTTAGCTTCCTGATATCCGAAATACGGATACAGTTCCTCTAATCTGCTTTAAAGTAAATATAATCATATGTTAAACTCGCTTTGCTTGTTGGGGGCTCCGCCCCAAACCACCAGTGAGTTTTCTTTGCAAGTGGATGTAAACTAATGTAATTCCAGAGCCAGTTTTTGATAGTTTACCGTTTAGCCACAAGGGACCTCCAAAAAAAGGTCCGCACCGACTTAAAAAATGCTCCGACATTTTACACTTTTTCAAGGGTTGGACAGTTTTTTTAAACCTTTTTGGAATTTTCCCGTCGGTTACGGGCTAGAAGCTATATGTTGGCCAAATTTCAAGCTTCTAGCTCATCTGGAAGTGGGTAAACATTAATATCAGTGAGTGAGTGAGTCAGGCGTGTGTCTTTATAGTAGTATAATAAGAAGATGGGCTTTAATTATTTTTTATTGTATGCTTGTTACGTATAAAAATGGGTCTGTTATTCATTGGTTATCTTTATACACTATTATTATGTATTTGCACTGTCTAACAACATGGCCGGGCAATCGATATTTAATTAAGTTAGTGAGCTAGGAATGAGGAAGAGGCATTTAGAGGAAAGTGTAACATTATTTAGTTAAAGATTCTCGGAACACACGGCCTGGATTCACACCCTGGCCACCCATCACAGGTAAAGATAATAGACGAGATTGACGTTTAGTCCACGTGTTCACCTTACTTCTAGGTGCATTATTACATACATAATTGTTCTCAGACGGTGTGCCTTGAGCTTTTAGTTTTTTTAAATACATGTATGCTTATTTAGTTTAATATGTATTAATATGTAAGGGCCCAGGTATTGTATAATTTATATATGTTATATATAATTTCACTTTATGAACAGTCCAAAAACGCACATTGGTGTCTTGCAGTTTTTCCTGAAGGTTTCCCAATTTTCCTCCACGCAAATGCATGTATATTTCAGCCAAAATTTTACCTTACACATCACCTTCCATTAGTGAAATGAACCTGAATAGATACTTATATGCGATGTATGCTTAGACCTTTATACGATATATGTAAAGTAGAAAGTTTGTGTTCAGAAAAGGATAGGCTAAGGCACTTACTTATCGGTAAGTAGGAAAGCTGAAATCTCGCGGGAAGTTAGAGGGACTACCTGATAACTAGAAAACTCTAAAAATGGGAAATTTCAAAATGGAGTTCTAGTAAATGTGGGGGTGGAGCTAGGAAAGGGTGAGGGGAGATATTAGAAAAAAACTCTCTAAAGATGAGCTATGAAATTAAAATTTGGCAGACAAAGGAATCTCCAGAAACCTAAATAAATCGGAAAGCTTTAATTTCTAAGAGTGATTTGGAGAAAAGAGTGTGAAAGGAGAACAAAAACTACCAAAACTAATAGAACTAGCTATTTATCAGCGTGGTAGAAAGTTGAAATTCAGCAGGCAGCTAAGCTGGGGGAAAGGGGCAGTAACAGAAACAGACTACAATGACAGCTAAACTGA
>CABFVX010000916.1:13600-29718 GCA_902151425.1 Timema shepardi
TCCTCCTAGTAAGTGTTCGTTTCTCCATCCTCCTAGTAAGTGTTCGTTTCTCCATCCTCCTAGTAAGTGTTTGTTCCTCCATCCTCCTAGTAAGTATTCGTTTCTGTCTCCTCCTTGGAAGTGTTCGTTCCTCTCTCCTCCCAGTAAGTGTTCACTCTCCAACTCTTGTCTGCGCACCTAGAATATTTATGATAGTCTAAGTTGTTTAGCAATAAACAATGGAGAAAGCTATGGCGGGATCTTTCTCCCTCCCTCTTTCTTTCATTGTTGCTATAAAGAACCTGTAACTAGCTCCGTAAATTGTGGACAATAAAGTGATATATCTTGATAAGTGTTGTCTTGAAGAGCTGGCAAGGCAAGTTTAACGACGACTTTTCTAGTGCGTATTAAGAGTCGCATATACTAACATTCTTTTAATTTGCTCTATTTTTATTATTTTTATCACAGTCATTGAACAAACCCGCTCACAAGGCCGTTTTATATATTTAATAGAGATGGGGTGAACTCATATTCCTTATCTGAGTCAAGGTTTTAACTACTAATACCGAATCTAGAGTTCGAATCTTAGGGCCAGTTTCATAGTCAAGTTTAGTACGCCTCAAGTGCGGAGCTACACTAAGTACATGACGACACCTACCTAGACTCGAATGGAATGGGCCGTTCTCACATAGGAAACTGGCCCATTACGTTCTGGTTTAGGTAGGTGTCGTCATGTACTTAGTGTAGCTCCGCACTTGAGGCGTACTAAATTTGACTATGAAATTGGCCCTTAGATTTTGGTAATAAGCATTAGAGGTTAACTTTTCCATATTGGTATAATTTTCCTTCAATTCTAATTTTGTTTTTGTTAAGTTTTATATTAATGATTTGGGGTCTGGTTATTAGGCTTTTTTTTTATAATTATGTTGTATGTTGGGTAAAAGTCTAGTAAACATAATATCTTTAAAGCAATCAATTCAAATTAAATATTTTAAATATATCTATAAATATTATTCCGGGTCTCGACTCTTAAATATTTTTTCGAAATTACTTGAGTCTAAGATTCTTAAGGGTTTATATACATTAAGAAATCGCCAGGCTATCGAATACAACTTCTTTTTTTTACTGTAATTAATATGTCTTCACTGGAATTACTTGTATGTTCCAAACCTGACACATGTTCATTTTCATATATTCAAGGTATTCATCTTGCACGTTCTGAACCGAATAGTTATATCAGCACACGACTTATAAAACTAACTGAATATAGAACAAACACAACATCCAGCCCCCAGCCATTAATTCCTCACTGTGTAAGGGGAAACCCACATTTCACCAATAATACTTTTTGCGGCCATGATAGGAATCGAACCCGGGACCCTTAGCTCTGTAGATAAACACACTACTGATTGAGCTAAGCTGTCTGATCCTAAATTAATGTAGTTTTTTTTTCTTCTGACGGACACTAACCTCCTTTCCTCGTTCTCTTACCTCCCAACCAACAGGCGAGATTCAAGAAAAGGATGATAGTAAGATATGATAATAAGCGGTTTTTAGCTGTGAGATATGGAATTAGATTTTGAATTTCAACCAACCGCTTGGAATTTTGTCCATTTGCTACCGTGTTCTTTGAGTAAAGAACGAGCTAAGTAGTGCAACCCGGATCTCTCGTACTCCCACGGAAATATCTTCCTTCACACACCCGTTTATTTAATTTATTAGGGGTATTTAGAGTCCACGTTCTGAACAGAATGATTATATCAACACACATCCTATAAACTAACTTAATCTTAGCACGTACACAGCACTCATCTTATTACCGTCGATTCATAAATGTGAAATGAAAGACTAGAAATTTTCCTTCCATGCTTAGAATTGAACCCGGAACTCTTAGTTCAATAGACAGATGCACTACATATTGGGCTATGATGTCGGACTTATAACTTTTAAAACAAGGGTAGATACTTCGAGAGATGTTTGGTGACCTTCTAAACCACAGCGCATGACTGATCTTGACCACGTTTCCGAACCATATAATCGCTGTCGCCCGTGGCCAACTTTTTGTTGTTGTTTATTAAACACAAAAGTTTATTAATTACTTAATATATAAGCTATTAGTGGAAAAGGTACGTTAGATGAAGTCTATCACTCCTATTAGCGTGGAGAGAGCACGGGGAAACCAACTGTAATAAATCACATGCCGAAGACCAATATCCCAGTTGATTCAACCGATACTTGAACCTGCTCCTTCAAAGGCAATACGGAATATTGCGAGCCCGATGCCTTAGACCATTTTATCACTCGTGTAAATTTCCATCACGTAAAAGTAGTAGCTAGAATAATTATCTAGCACTGTATTAGTATTAGGGTTCTTACCGCCATCTCTACAAAGGTGGAACCTATTAATAAACTTAGTAGCACACAGTAGCAAGAGGAATATATTATGTAGATGCACCGACATTTCTCGAGACGTGTTTTTACGAACTATCACTTACGTCTTAGAACATTAAAATTACAATCATACGCTTCAGTGGCTGAATGTTCTAAGCCCAGTGGTTCCCATCCTTTTTTCAGTTGGGCCTCCTTTGGTAGATATAGCCAAAACATGTGATAATTTCTGTTTGTTTTATTCTTCTTGTAAAAGTCCACTGTCGTTATTTAATGTCCATAATATTAGTGTAAAAATACTATGAAGGCTCCAGCATGTATTTTTTCTGGTGCAAGTACTTCCTTATCTAAAAAGTTTGGGAATCTCTGTCTTAGGGGGAGGGTAGAAAGGAGAGTTGGGGGGTAAATCTGAGGTTTTCGAGCTTAAAAATAAACACGTGCATGCACACTTTTAGCTGGTCACCGAATTTATAGCACCCGGTAGGCAGTGTTGCCAATACCGCAAGAAATAATTATCTTGATTATTTTGGAAAAGTGATTTAAACAAAAACATATCTTCTAGTTGTATAGGATTTTTAACGTTACTTCTGAATTGTTCCACGCCCCCACCCCCTCTCCCAAGTTGGGAACCACTAGTCAAATTCGTCACACTTATGTTAAACTGGCTGGCCTGCTGATGATGGGGAGATCGGGGCTCGACTCCCAGTCGGGTCTACTGAGGTTGGGTTTTCCTTAGTGGTTTCCCACTCTCCTGTGGGTAGATTATCTCTAAAATGCTTCCTTCCTTATCCTTTACCTATTAGAGTAATAACAACATACAGGTCCTATGCGCATTGCCTGAACAAGCAGTAAGATGCGATGATTAAAAAAATAATATCAACATACACTTTAAGTTCATTGTGGCATTTTTTATATCGATAATATATGTGCGAAGTAAAACAAAACCATATCTTTTTGTGAAATTAACTATTTGACACACACTTCCGTGGCCTCATGGTCCAAGGCACTACTCTAGCAATAGACTAGACTGCCGATGACGGGCAGATTGGAGTTCAAATCCCGGTCGAGTGTACTGAGGGTGATCTTTCCAAAATAGTTTTCCTTTCTCCCTCCATGCAAATTCGGGTACACTTAATCACAATTCAAACTTCCTAATCCCTAACACATAAGTGTAAATAGCTCTGATACATATAACCTTAATGGGTAGTAAAACGCGGTGCAAAAAAAAAAAAGCTTACCTGTGAAATATTTGCATGGTGTGGATACATTTACTTTACTGTCTTGAGCTTTATTAACAATCTTTATGAAAGTAGCCTATTTTTTCATTCGTTTTACCATCGTTTCTTTTTGGATGAATGAAATTAAAACCATGGTTAGAGTCAGGAATGTAACCATGGTCCATATTATGAGGAACGTGGTTATGGTGTGGAGGATTGGGGGAGGGGGGGGGNNNNGGGGGGGGGGGGGGGGGGGGGGGGGGTGGATTGTTCGAACCCTCCTTTAGACGTTAGAAGCTTATTAATGCGTTTTGTCGAACCAAACTGATTTGGTTGACAATGTTTATTTGATATTTTTGTTTTATTATTTGAGTAATTAAAAAATCCTTGGAAGCCTATGGTAGTCAATTTTATTTATGCTCAGCATCATTTGGACTGCCAATTTATATATCAGTTCTATACTTTACCACTTCATGCGCTCTTTGTGACAAACACAGAGAGAAACGCATGATATGGCGAAGAATATACATTCTAACAGCTAGAGTCCAATTTTCATATCCAGATTCTTTTAGAAAATACAAATACAAATACAAAATTTATAACATTTTACTATATTATTAGTGTTATTTTAAATGGATTGATAATATCTATCAAAAGTGACAGCTACAGATACCATGATCTGACGTATGGATGGATATGAGAGAGCAGATCTATTAAAAGTGACAGCAACAAATAACATAACCTGACGTATAGATGGATACGTGAGAGCAGATTTAGTTGTCAGATAAAGGCCCTTTCTATGAAATGTAGGCTTTATTGTGACCATTCATTGGACCTTTTGTTTTCTACACTAAACCAAACGGAAATAAATTAGGACTGGCTGATCTAGGACACAGATATATAATATACCCAAATACTCAACCTCCAGGTTAAAACTGTTGCGCTCCTTTGGGTAGCTTGAGTCCTTCAACACTAGGATCGCTACGGCTAGTCCTATCATCACCCAGCAGTGACACTAGCGAAGCTCAGTGTTGAAGGACTCAAGCTGACAAAAGGAGCGCAGCGAAACTCCCGTAGGGATGAGTATCTGTTTCTTACTTGTCTGTGGTCTAGGATGATATCATTCACTACAGCCGGATGGTCATTTAAAAATATTTACACTTTCGAGGGCTCAGTGAAATGTGGGTTTGCTATCTTTAAATTATTGAATTTAGTACTAGGGCTGCCACCCATCATATATAACGGGATCATCCTGTATTGAAATTAGTTGTCCTTAGGCAAAGAGGTTGGTAACGTATTTAAATAACAATTATAATATAATATTTAACTTCACCGATCGCATTCAGATTATATTTTTATACGCTGAAAAGGAGCGTTTAGACCAAAAATTACATCTCTAAATGAGTTTTTTTTGTACAATCCTACTCCCTTCAAAATATGTTATAGTATTTACGCCACGGTCCACATACCTTGTTGTAGACATTTTACCACTCATCTACGGAAAAGTAGCTTCCCAATATTGGTCGAGACTCAAAGTAGGCCTATACAATAACTCCTCATCTGAGTAATACTGTCAAAGTGGAACAATCTGTCAATCTGGATTAAAATCCCAGTTCTGTGTATGCAGGTATTTCCCCCCTAGATTAGTTCTCACTCTCACTGCATTAGTGTCAATTTACGGAGAGCCTGGAATGGCAGTAAAACGTTAAATAACTTTTCTACAAGAAAATGCTAGCAAATGTACAAATGTCTAAACGGTTAACTCAGATGAAATTTAAAAATTAGTTCCATATCTTTAGAAATCACTAGTACAGGGGTTTGACTGAGAGGAACCTCCATTAACCTGTAGTACCACTTTTGAAATTTGAACTTTTTTCTATTCCAAAGTGTTGTATTAGTTTTGTACAGTTTTGTACCCGTAGCCGTTTTGAGTAATTGGCATATCAAAGTGGTGACGCCAGGTTAATTCGGTCGTACCACTTTTGAATTTTGAACTTTTTTTGATGCCAACTTTTTTTTGTGGTACAAAACGGTACAAAACTTTGGCATAGAAAAAAGTTCACAATTCTAAAGTGTTACTACAGGCTAATGGAGGTCTCAAAGGATGTGTTTGCAGCGTGAAAGGGGGTTACACTATATTATAGGCTTTTCATTCTTTATTTCTAGGTCACTTGTTGGTTGGGAGGGCAAATAAAAAGAAAGGTATTGGTCGAAAAAACTATGGTTATAGAAAACACTAGCAGTCCTGGTATATAACTATATTCGTTATTAATTTAAAACCTCACACATTGGTGGTCACATGGTCTATATTATATAGAGATTCTTTAGTATGGTTTGCCGGTGATGGGAAACTTGGGGTTTGAATTCTGGCAGGGCGTACTAAAGAGTGTTTTATTTAATGGATTCCCACTCTCACTCCACACAACTGCAGTTGCAGAGTCATGTATACTGACCGGGTCGTCATTTGTTTATATTGCACCAACGCAAAGAGGTTTCTCTTTTTAAACATGATCTACACGAAACCACGTATTTTATTATTATTACGGATGTAGAACGGGCAAATACCTCTCCCTCTTGTCTCCTGTTCTCCTAATACCATGCTAGTCCCGACCATATTTCATTAATATTATCGCGGTAAATAACAAATAGCGCGCGCGCGCGCGCGTCCTCTACGTAGGCATGCGCACAAATAATTAATGTGTGTTTGGTTATTTGTACCATCTAGTGACAGAGCTGACTATTAGTTGCTTAGCTTGGTGGAATCTAAACAAACCTATATTGTTGTTGAGGTGAGACATGAAAGAGAATAACGGCTTACAGCTATGTTGTGGAGTCACGACTGAGCACGCGGTCTCGTATTTGTTGTAAAAAAAACATAATTTTGTAGTCTAATTATTATTATTATTATTATTATTATTATTATTTACTATTATTTAGCACCGCGTCTTACTACCCTTTCGGGTTATATGCTTTAAGTACTAATTACGCTAATGAATTAGGAATTGGGAAGGTTGAATTAGAGGTAGTGAACGCGCATTTGCGTGGAGGGAGAGTGGAAAACGATTTAAGAAAAACCACCCTCCGTTCACCAGACCGAGATTCGAACCTCGATCTCCCTGTCCTCAGCAGTCGAGCTCAACACGACTAGCGCGTTAGCCAACTACATCACCGAGGCGGGTTGTAATCTAATTGATTATGCATTGTGACAGTACGGAAGAGGTAAAGCTTGAGAAATATGTGTTTATATGATAGTAGCGAACCACGTGTCATACCAAAACGAAATAAAAATACGTTTCTGCTTTCTCTTTTCTACTCCCACTACAGTATGTTCACCATAGCTTTTTACTTGAATGACGGTTGAAAAATCATATGTTTAAGATTTGGTTTGCCAAAACTTGTACAAGATCGTTGTTTAGTTATAAATTATAAGTTCTTTAATCACATGTTATATTTTACATCTAAAATATCGTAAATCGTTTTATCATACTATTTCATTACTTTTAATACATTTCTATTATCCAATCCGAAACAATATTTTAAATATAATTAAAAGTACTTATTATTCATTTTGGAATGTTATCGATAGTGTGTAATATAGTACCTACATTAATATTTTTTAATACAGACATTGTATTTACTTGAACAAGAGAAAATACTTGCCATTTTTTAAATAAATATTAAATTATGTTATGATTATTTTATCATATTTTGAAATATTGAACTGAATAAAACGATAAATAAGCTTTGTGCCCCCCTCCCCCAGATAAATATAAATAATATTGGCCTAAATTACTGTGGTTAGCTATCACATTCCTACATTATCTGTTTTCATAACAGCTATCCAAAGTGACATGTCAGCTCTTGGCGTAGGGATACACTAGGAACTATTTCTAGTAACTTTTTGAGCTGCCATTCAAGTAAGCTCGAGTGGTGAATGTAGTGTACTTTAAACACCCGCACGCACCTCCTCGTTTTGCGGTGCAGTAGTGTTTTGTTTCTAACGTCTCACACAGTACAACTACAGTTGCCCCATGGCTTCTTTGGTGCTGACTGACAGCTCACAGCTGACTTCTGACAGTCAAAATTTAGGTATACACTTAAATTTTGACCGTCAGAAGTGACAGCTGCTAAACACATGTTTTTGCAGATCATATGGTTCGGCGTAGGGATACATAATTTGGTCTGGTAGCTTTTCAAAGCTGTCAAGCTGTCAGCTGTGAGCTGTCAGTCAGCACCAAAGAAGCCATGGGGCTACTGTACCTTTCCTTGAAGAACCTTTTAGATACCTGCTACACCATTGAGCACGAGTACAAAGGCGCTATTCCACGCCCAGTCTAATCTGGTTACAAGGAAAACGGGATGGTCGTGGTTTGAATTCCGGCCGGATAATTTAAGTTTTTTTCCTAGGTAGTTCACCACTCTTCCTTCACGGCACTGTTGGGTACATTTCCTCTGATTTATACCTTCCTTCTTTCTTAACTTATTAATATTATATGAATATTTTGGTCGAGTACAGCTAGCTAGACAACAAAAAAACATTTTTAGGTAATATTAAAAAAAAAAAAATCCTTCACTAACCAAAGCTCACCACAATATTTAGCTTCCAGCTGTCTAAATTGAGAGCATGCTTCAAGCGTGATAACAGTAGTACACATTTCATGACGCAAATAAATAAACACAGTAATTTTTGTAACTGTCAAAATAAGTTATTTATATGGCAATCCAACCATTGTTAGGTTTTATAGTGCCATAGTTAGTGTAAGCCACCTTTACTTAATTTTACAGGGTGATATGAGCTCCGTAGCACATCCTTAACACTTCTTTATGATGTCGACTGTCAAAAACAAGCCTCCAGGCTTGCGTGAGCGTTCACAAAGAATTGTTCAAATATATTTCGGTTACTTCAAAGCAAGCTTGCCCCAAATAAAATTAATAATCCTCTAGACTAATTAATTGTTTTGTAAAAACTAAGTACATATAAGCAAACAAGACTTATCTTCTTGAAAACGTTACCAGATACTGCACGATTTTGTACGTGGATATTTTAAGTTTGTACAATATAGTTAGGCTATTTTAGTAGGGCACGCGGACTAAACTCAAGGTTCGTCTAGTTTGTTTTTCCACTGACGGGAAAGTCAAGCCTCGAATCCCATTTGGTGGTGCTCAGGGTGTTTTTTATTCAACGTTTTCCTTCCTGGCCTCCCCGCAAATGTGGGTATATTTTAAAATAAATTTAATCTTCCTCGTCCTTGTTTTATTAGTATAATTAAAATGCATTCGCCCGGATGGTTATTAAGATGCGGTGAGATGAAAAAATACACTTAAGTCTATGCTTTAGGAATTACGAAGGTAAAGTGTAGATGAAGCATATCTGCATTCACGTGGTTGTGGGGTAGAAAACCACTTAGGAAAAACCACCTTTTGTACACCCAGATGGGATAAGAACCCAGACCCTTCACATCACCAGAAAAACGGATTATATGAATATTAAATTTAATTTGCGTGCCCATCGATGTAGGTAAAAAAAATACTAACGAATATAAAATATTTCTACACCACTCAAGAACGTATTCCCAAAAAATTGGACACCAAGTCTTGTTTTCTTATCGATTGTGTGACTTTCTTTAACAAAGTGTACCATTTCCGCTTCATTGTTGGATTTTCTGTGACTCTGAGGACTTATGCGCAGACTAGCGCAGTAACATTTTCCCACCAGGGTTGACTTCTGGGAATAGTTGCATTGACAAATTCCACCTCGAGTCCAGGGACTTCCAAAATGCGTCCTCCGGATAATCTACATCAAACTTCTTGTGTGCAGCAAGTAACAATTTTTATTTTTTAGCCTATATAATTAAGAGATAATGTCAAGTCCTTATCTCAGCCGGTAGAACGTCTACTTTTTGAGTTTACGGTCCTTGGTTTGATTCCCAGCATGCCCGAATCATTGATTAAATTGAGGATTACTCTGAACTAACGTCTGGGGGACTGGGTGTTGTATCCGTGGTTGAATTAATTTAGCTTGTGTGGCATGTACTTATTGATCTATTATCACTCCATTTAAATATCCTATATAAAATAAAGATATTTATAACAAGTCCAAGTATTATAATATTTTTTACTTAGGCCTATGAATAAAATATTTTAATAGCTTACTTTAAAAAAAAGGTTTTGTTATATTGTACTTAGATTAAATAAGTAAAACTATTCATTATTTCCAGGTGAAAAAGCGTTCAATAAATACAAAAATTACAAGAGCTTATAATATTTGCTTGAATCCAAAAATGTGTATATGTTTGTGATCAAATGTTTAGTTATAAAATCGACACGTCATCCTAAAAGGTTGGGAGCCCCTGTTGCAGTAGTATAACCTTAGCAAGAGCCTGTTATTATCTACCAATGTTTAAAGAAAATGTACCCGGAATTTATGTGGAGGGAAAGGGAGAAACGGTTTGGGTAAAACCGCCACGAGTACACACAAAAGGAATTTTAACCCCTGCCTCCACCGTCATCGGCGAACCAAACAAGTCGAGCATGACGTCTTTGTCCAAGTACCCACTCACCGATATGAGTGCCGTGGGTTTTAATATCCTGAATTAAGAGCTAAATTATATATTTCTCTATCTCATGACGAATTCAGTCGCCCAGTCTAATTGTCGTCCTCGTTGCTGGCACTTGTGGCGGTATTTCAAACACTGTATCTTAAAACTACTAACCTACATCCGTGGTGAAGATGCTATCTATCACTTCTTCTTCGTGCGCTTTCTGGCTCTCGTAGCCTTCTCGAGCCTCGACCGAGACACGACTATCACTACCACCAACATCAAAACATCACACATTAGCTTCTATATAGACACATTTATAACATAGCAGTTAGTGGTTTTTTATCGCCGCGTCTTACTACCTTTTCAGGTTATCCGCATGTATGATAATTAATCTAATATTGTAGAGATGAGGAAGGAATAATTTTAGAGGTATTAAACTCGCATTTGTGTGGAAGGAGAGTGAGAAACAATTTAGGAAAAACCACCCCCAGTAGACCCAAGTTGGATTTGAACCCTGATCTCCCCATATTCAAAACAAGAGTGACGCCTAAGACCATTCGGCCACTGAAGCGGGTTGCTATAAAACAAAACTATCGTACTCTCCAAGTTGGCTGACATTAAGTTAGTTAAGCGAACGTATAGTTGATCGACAGCTCACATCAGCGATCACGCGTACTAATCGTCAAATTAGTATATTCTGTTTACCATTGACCGTAAGGTCGGGGTTAGCATCCTGGCCGAGTGTTTTGAGTTAACAGCATTGGTGAAGCCAGGGGGATATGTGGGGGTGCAGCTGCACCCCAAATGCCACTGAGAGTTTATTTTATAAATATACCATAAAGGAAATTTTGAACCTGAAAATACCTGTGTCGGTAGCAATGAGAAGCTGCGTCACGTGAGTATGTAACTTGTATGTAAGTCCATGCGTCGTGTGGTAATAATGTTTGTACTTGATGGCCAGACTTCAGGCAGGAAGAGAGAAGCAAAATGCATCCTTAATTAAATAAAAATCTTCATTAAAAAATGGGCGTTATGTGGGAAAATACAGTAACTTTGTGTTTTGACGTTGTTATTACCATGATGGGTGATTGCAAGCAAGGTCGTAGCCAGCCGATAATTTCAGGGGGAGGGAGGGAGGGATGGGCACATTCCCCAATTGCCGGGGGCTAGACAAAATTCTAAATGATAAACAGTTATAGAAGCTATCTGAAGTGTTTTTTTTTACGGCAACATAACCCCCTAACTGCCGGAGGTTAGGACACATTCTAAATATTAAACACCTTTATAAGCTATCTGAAGTGTTTTTAGGGCAACATAGCCCACTAACTGCCAGACGCTTGGACAAATTCTAAATATTAAACACCTTTATAAGCTATCTGAAGTGAGACTAGGACAAATTCTAAATATTAAACACCTCTAGAAGCTATCAGAAGTTTTTTTTGTGGTAACACAGCCCCCTAATTTGTACCTGTACCTTAATTTTGATATTGTTTTAACCGTAAATAAAGCCATATATATATTTTGTTCATAAAAGTTTAGGTGGGGGGTTGAACTGAGTTGGCTGAAGCCTAACTTGGTCAGTACTTATGCACCACGCAAAAATAACTCCTTGGTCTTATGATTTTTTTTTGCATCATTCGGCTCATTTATAGTCTTATTGAAAGCATCCCAAACTGACTGTGTTTAAGGATCTGGTTAAAGCAACTGATTCCAAACTGAAAACGTTAAAGTCATCGTCAGACACAAGGTGAGCCTGCCGTGTTGAGGCTGTTCGTTATTTGTCCCAGGTAGTTATTGAAGTAATTAAAAAAAGACTGTAGTACGTAGAAAATACAGCTGACGCTAAAGTAAGAGGCACAGGCAAAGGGATATTGCTGAAAATACAATAGTTTAACTTTACAGTGAGTTTAGAAATAAAGGATAAAGTATTCTACAGATTAAGGCTTCTGCAGAAAAAAAAAATCATTTCAATATCAGAAACAAGAAAAAGACAAGTCATTTTATTTTTGGATGAAAGTCCTGACACAGCTATTACTAACACTACCAAGAAAGACGAAACCAAGCTCTCCATTTACTACCTTGTTTTATACTCTCTTATAAGGCTTGAACTTAAGGTTTTCACAGGAAACAAAACAGGTAATCAGCAGTGTAGCGAAAATAACTAAACTCAAACTTGATGGATGCTCAGCAAATGGCATCCAGCTCTTGAGTAATAACTTCATTTTAAATACTTCGGATTTGGTAGATGAAATTAGTCTTTTGAGAAATAAGTGGGTGCAAACCTCCCACCCACCAATGTGCATATCTGGCTTAAGATTATTATTATTATTATTATCACCGCTTCTTACTACATTATTATTATTATTATTATTATTATTATTATTATTATTATTATTAGCACCGCTTCTTAATACCCGTTCGGGTTATACGTGCTTACGCTAATGTGTAATGGTAGGGTGATTGAGAGATGAAATGGAGGACCTACAGTTTAACGTGGAATCCGAACCACGGTGGAGGCAACCACGGTGGAGGCCTGGCATTCCCCACATTCACAAGTTGTGATTAATACACGTCTTGTCAGAGGAGAAGGAAGGGTTTGGCAATCTGGCTTAAGACTTTGGCAGAGTTCGACAGGGGGAAGACTTACAAAAGCTTTGCTTGTCTCCCCAGATAGTTTTCAGTCAGTCATCCCAGTTACAATCTGCTCGTGTGAAAGGAGCTTCTCAAAATTGATCAATTCAAAATCAAAACTGCGTTTGACAATGAAGCAAGCCAGACTTAATTCTCTGATGGTCCCATTTATTGAGCAGGACTTGATTATGAAAACAAAATTGAAGATGTTATTGATGACTTTAAAAAGATGGCACCTTTTTTCAGGAGAATGGCACTGTAAACGTTACACTATTTTACTTTACTAATTACGGTTTATATAATAAGTTTATTGTTGAAGGAACTTCTTAAACTCTTCAATAAAATTATCAATTTTGATTTTCTTACAATAAAAATATATAGTTTTTGTGATTTTAAAAAAAGAAGCAAGGTTTTATTTAAAAAAAACTATAGGTAAAATTGGAGCAATATGTCGTCACCCGAGAATGCAAGTGTTCTATCTCCAAAATTGTTAAATTTGAGATATTTGGTGTTTACGTTTATTTAGAATGCATATGATACACCTGCGGTGAAATTGAGACTATTAAATAATTACTAAAGGAGATACAAGCTCGAGTTGTCATCTATTAACATTGGTTTTATACACAAGGTCAAACTTCAATGCTCTTTTACACAAAAGTTAAAAATTGGACATAGAACACTTGCATTCTCGGGTGACGATGTCTTAATTTTTCTGTCATACCTACTCTTAGGCCATTAGTCAAATATAAAAAAAAATTGGGAAGAAAACAAGTTAGCAGACCATCAATAAAAAATTAAACCATGAACAGGGCAAGTATATTAGTGAATGTGAGGAATGCCAGGCCTCCACCGTGGTTCGGATTCCACGTTAAACTGTAGGCTCTCCATTTCATATCACAATCACCCTGCCATTACACATTAGCGTAAGTGCGTATAACCCGAACGGGTAGTAAGACGTGGTGCTAATAATAATAATAATAAATAATAATAGCTTAATAATAATAATAATACGTATATTAGATTAATTCGAGAAGGGGTGTTAAGATACTTCCTGGACTCTGAGGCTGGATGATATCTATTTTTAATTGATATAGCCTTATCATTTTTTAGACCGCACCCCATTGCCAGAATACGCTTATGACTGACTGACAGTAATTTAGTTGGCTGGCAGTAAGCTAGTTGAATGAACTGATAATTGGCTGGCAGTAAACTAGTTGAATGAATTGATACTGAAACTTGCACAGAATATAAGAAAGGATCCGAGGAAAAAACAACACTTGGACTTTAAATTAGTATTGGTCAAATCGTTGCGGTCGAATCATTCTTGCTCTATTTTTTTAATCTCTGTCTCTCTCTCTCTCTAGCCTGTCAGTCTAAAATATTAATTCAATAGGTTGGGAGTCTACTTACTACTCTAACTCTCTCAGACTTACATTTGTTTTGAGTATTTAACCTTTACTTCCTTTACAAAGGTTTTATCAACAAACCACAAACAAACCACGTTAGTCGAGGATAGTACGCCTAATACTACACACCGAGCCATAAACGCCTGGAGATAGCACGCCTAATACCACATATCTAGCCATAAACATCTGGATATTTATTTATTTAGTAGAAGAACGAATCCGTATACAGATAGTAGGCTAAATATCATGGTTTGCACCACCCAAAATAGAACAAAGGTCTGATAAACTTGTGGCCAATCATTCTAACACCTAGTCACGGTAACACATATATAAATTATATAAACATTAGATATGATTGTAGGCCTATATTTAATTTCACCACATCTTAGTATTCGGGTTATACGCATTCATTAATTACGCTAATAGAACAGGAACAAGTAAGGTAGACTTTTAGAGGAAATTTACCCGCACTTACGTGGAAGAAAAGTGGGAAACCATTCAATAAAGAAACACCCTCAGCATTTCCAGTCAGAACTCGAACCCCGATCTCCCAGTCACCAGGAATCCAGTCTAACGCGAGAGTGACGCATTAAACCTTACTACCACTGATCCGAGTAGCATTGTATTGAAAGGAGTTATCTTTAAAATAAAATACAGACAAGCATTCGTGAAATACATCGGTCATTCAATACTCGGAAATAAAAATGAGCCTGCCAAGAAATTACGTATAGGCCCATAAGGAGAGAAAGACCGTAAAAAAGGGAGGCTGGCATTCAAACCCAACAGTTTCCCCGTTAATTGTTACTTAATGTATGTTTTTTTTTGGCTTAAAAAAAGTCCTTTTACGTTGTCACACTCACAACTGACAAGCCAGTTGGATTCCGTCCGCGTCCGAATGATTTGTGGGCATATGTGCGTGCTCACTCGTAAGCATACCCTTGGCAGTTTCCGTGATATTCATTATGTCGAGGGTTGGACAAGTTTGTGGGTTTAAGGGGGTAGGAGGGACAAATGAATGGCTCTTGAGCGCTTCCCCTCCACTACTTCGCCGCTCCCACACTCTCATTGCTTTGCTCAAATCAACATACTCTCATCTCGAAACTTACCCCCTCCTTCCGCCTTTCAAATGTCAGCTTCAAACATTAGCTTCGAGCCAAAATGTCTTCTTCCCCACCCCACCCCGCACCTCTTCTATTTCTCCTGTCATCGTCTTTCGCTAGCAGCTGTCTTTTCTCTCGCTTGACACGCCCACTAAAAAAATAATGGAAAGAAAGAGGGAATGAAAAGCAAAGAGGAGTAAGAAAAAACATCTTAGTAGTTACTTCTCTATGGTACCATGGTCTTGTCATTTTCCAAGCGGGAAAATAATTTTGATGGCTATGCCACGTTACAAATGCCTTTTACTTTGATACGATATTGATTATTTTGTCTACCACACAGCGCTAGTGTATTAAACAACATTGTTTATTTCAACGTTTTCGTCACCTATTCTCTTAACTCGAGGTTGACAGGTAGTTGACAGGTATCTTTTTTTCCTATATATAGCTTATACTTTTTACCTCTTTCGACGTGACTGTTTACATCCCTATCTTTTCTTCTTGGAGAAGTGTTATTACGGACTGTTTCATTTTCATCTTTCACATTTTCGTATCATTCACTGAAGAGGTCGTGTCTTTAAGAAGTTGTTTTGTATTATTTTCTCTTTGTGGTGTGTTTGGCGGCCATTATGGTTCTCGTCATTTTGGTTGCTGTTTGTTTTGATACAGAGACAAGACACTGTGTTGTGCTTGTCTGCTAACATCACGTCCAATGTTGTACGCCCACCACCCCATTCAACCCTCTTGTCCATTGTTTACAGGAGAAAAATAAAGGCTACTATATGATGCGTTTGTTTATTTAGTTCTTGCTAGAAACGAAAATGCTTATCTTGATACCCCCCCCCCCCCCCCCCCCCC
>CABFVX010000916.1:37078-67652 GCA_902151425.1 Timema shepardi
CTGTAGGTCCTTCATTTCATCTCACAATCACCCTACTATTACACATTAGCGTAAGTGCGTATAACCCGAACGGGTAGTAAGACGCGGTGCTAATAATAATAATAATAATAATAATAATAATAATAATATGTGAGCAGGGAAGTGGCAATACTCTCTTAACACATTAAGACGGGTTCCCTGGCCCCTCAGCTATGGGGTTGGGGTGACAGTAGCGGCCATGACATCCAGGTGAAAGCTAGCACAAGTATGTTGACCTGTTGGTCGTGGCAAGCGCACACTGAGGTATTGTTATGCTAAGCTGGGGCAGCCGTGATATTGCTAGTCAAGTGACACAAACCTACATTCTAGCAGGCTTTCAGCTACAAACCTCAGCTCTGGTCAAGAGCGTGGTAGGCTAAACCTATCTAACGCTTGCACCACTATTCTTCGAGTCCTGGCTGGATACGAATGATAGAGATCCATGTAGATCATGGGTCGACGACCCGTTGATTGTGATATTGTGGCAATCAGTCGATAGCTTTTTAAGAAAACTACATCTTCATTAAAAATCGAGTTTTTAGTCTTTTAAACTCTTAAATCTATCACGTGCTTTCAAATAATGAGTGTGACAAAAATAACCTTGATCACTCATAGTCAGTAATATTATAAGAAAATTAAATAGTTTGATATGAAAAAAGGTTACCTGGTGGTCTAGGGGTAAAGTGTCGGACTTCTGTGTTTGGGGTCCGGGGTTCAATCCTCGGTCCCAGCACAGATTTATCTGATTACCAAACCCTTCCTTCACCTCTGAAAATATGTGATTTAATCACAACTTGTGAATGTGAGGAATGCCAGGCCTCCACCGTGGTTTGGAGCCCACGTTAAACTGTATGTCCTCAATTTCATCTCACAATTACCCTACCATTACACATTAGCGTAAGTGCGTACAACCTGAATGGGTAGTAAAACGCGGCGCCAATATTAATAATATGAAAATAATGCGTTTTACATATTATTTTTCTAGAAAGATACATATTTGAGGAAAAATTGAATCTAAGGAATACATATAATTTGTATAGAATAAATAAAAAGCCTAAGTAGAGTGGAGGAACAATTTATGATTGCAGGACCTTTGATAAATCGACCGAGGTCCAAAAAAAGGTTGCCGACCCCTAATGTAGAGCAATGGACGACTAGTCATTTTTGATCTCTCATTTACGAGTAGATACATTATCGCAATCGTGTGGAAATTTCCTCCCATGACATGAAGATCAATCTTGACGTCTATTGTGCTCCCGAACCCAAAAAATAAGCATGTCTTACAGTTATCTGTATATGTATTTGTGGCTACAGAAGAAACGGTTTGATGGGTTTTGTTCAAACTTGATATCTAGATGTTATATGGTCATACCTCAAGGCATTAAAAGTATATTTAAATATCAAATTAAAGGAAGTTTACTGATGCCTTCTTAGGAGGAAAACTTGTGTAGTTTACTTATAACTAGAGACATGTAAAAGGCGAGGTTATTTTAAGGGGAAAAGTGGTGGGTGATATTTTTCTCAAAAATCGATGATATTAAAAGCGGAAAGCGATGTTATTATCCATGCACATATGAGTTAAATTAGTATTCTTAAAAAAAAAACTAGACTAAAACTGTATACTTGTTTCATTCATCTTGCGTATTTAACTATTTATTCGGAGAAAAATCAAATACAAATAAGCACAGAACATTTCACGCTTAGTAATATCAAACTAGATATTTCAATATCATTACCTTCGAGTCTTACGAATAGCAATGTTGAAGTTGCTTTGGCTTAGACCCAAAAATAATAACACCGGAACTTGTCGTCATAGAAGACTAAACTACTATCAAATAAAGAAAAGTGAAAAATTAAGAAGATACAATTTTGCCAAACATGACTGCCTTTGGGAAGGTCCATATATATATATATATATATATATATATATATAAATGTTCTTGCTTGAACCTAGCCTGAAATCTTTTAAAGGCTGAAATATAAAACATATCTATCAAAACTTTAGTATCGTAATGTGTAAAGGTAGAAATCGTGATTTTTAATTCTAACCTTAGAAAAAAAGCCTAAATATCCTGAAAAAACTAATTTTTTTCTGTGATCCGTTTTATACCTATAAAACTCGCTTTGCTCGTTGTGAGCTCCGCCCCCAAACCCCCAATGAGTGTAAACTAATGTAATTCCAGCGTTATTTTGAACGCTGATTTATTTTTACAATTTTTTATTCTAGATATCCCATAATTGTGTCATAGAATTAAAAAATGTGTGTAAATTGTGCAAAATTCCTAAAATAAAAGAATCTAGCTATGGTGAATCCGTTTTTTGATGGATCTTACCGCTTAGCCACAAGAGGCCTCCAAAGAAAGGTCCGCACCGACTTTAAAGTTGCGCTGCCATTTTGAATTTTTTTTCGGGGGTTAATTTTTTTAAAAAACTTTTTGGAATCTTACTGTCGGTTACAGGCTATACGCTATAAGTTTGCCAAATTTCAAGCTTCTAGCTCATTTGGAAGTGGGTAAACATTAATGTCAATGAGTGAGTGAGTCAGCCATGTGACTTTATAGTAAGATGATAAGAAAAAACCGATACTATCCATTCAAACGGCAGCCTTGGCATAGAACAATCGCCAGTTTTGCATGTCCCTGATTAATACTGATTTTTGACAGTATTGCCTTTGACGGGGAGGTCAGCATTTTAATAAAAACTGCTTTTACTGAGATTTTTATGGAATAGTTCCCCATTTCCCTTTCATTTCATTGGTAGTACATTTCTTATAAATTCTACCGTCCTCCTGCCTAGATTATTAGTGAAACTAATTGCATATAGTCCAGATGGGTAGTAATACTTGGTGCAAATAAATAACCCAAAAAGTATTATAGGAAGTCACTGTAGGCTTATTACAGTTACAAAAGCTATAATACGAGCAATGTTTGATGTAGGGGACATATTTATACGTTGTCACTTAATGATCTGCGACTGTCACTTTTAACAGATAATATTATTACCATTAAATAATACTAGTAATATTATAGTAAAATGTTATTGCTGCTGGCCACTAATATATTTTTTTAAAAAGGTCAATATTGCCTTGTTCTTACTATGCGACATCTGTCTTTTAACTCTCATGTCTTCCTTGAGGACGTTGCTTAAGCCTACCTGTGACGTCATGGCATGTCTTGATGGGAGTTCCCATGTTTGTAAATTTACGTTAATTCAGCTATTTTTAAAGATATAACTTTGAAACAAAAACTATTAATTCTTAAATAATTCTAGAAGTAGTCATGCACTGTCAAAACATTGTTTTCATCTTGAAGTAGTTTTATTATAAAGCACCTACAGCTTAGGCTATTTGGCTTGGATATGAAAATGGCCTGTTGGAGTCTTCCTGCCAGGATGCACTTTAAAAATGTCCGTGGTAGCATATGTATATCTAGACTAGGAAACAGTAATTTTAAAAAGCAAGTCAAGATTTTCGAGGAACAGATAGTATAATGACTGTGTAAACTCGTCAGAGGAAGAGGGGAAGGGTTATTAGTAGATAAACAAGAGGCCCCACAGGCTGAACAGCTCATTTTCTTACCTCGCTTTCTATTTCTTACATTGGTGTCTAAATGTGATAGTGCTTACTGCTTACACTGCTTAGGTGCATCAGGTTACGATAAAACCCACCTCGCAAAATAGATTAGAAGTTACCAAGTTGGCAAATTCGTTAACATAACTTTCTGTCTCAGAGGCGATGTTTTATCGAGTTCAGTTAGCAAAAAATAAATAATAAATCTCAAGCAAGATCGAATCTTCTTCATTACTCACGGCATAAAAACCTGGAGAGGGACAGAAAGGTCAGATCAGAAATTCTAGGAGGTTAAAGCCAGAAGGAGCGATTCAGGCAAAGTGGGTAAAGCGGCTTTAGAAACACGCATAGAGAGCCTCGCTCAGCAAGTTTTAGGAATGAGGGGAAAAGGAGGTGCACAAGAGTCTTGCGGTCTCGTTTTCAAGCTTAGGAGTAGTATTCGCGGTTCAAAGAGTGAGAGGAGGGGAGTGAGGTTAGGGGGTGAATCAAGGAGGATACATATTGGATAGGAAAGTCCCCTCACGGGGAACCTTACATGACACAAAATATACTAGATCTATATTATGATGATGGTAGGAAGAACAGTAGTCTGCTAGTTAATAAAGTTACTAAAACAGTTTTAGTACGTCATTATATCAAATCATGTTATCTGTAGCTGCTACTTTTGATATATATTATCAATACCTATAAAATAACACTATTATAGTTAAATATAATCAATGTTGGCTGCAAATAAAATGGTTTGAATTTTCTAAACTGTTCTTCCGACACAAATATAAACACATATATAAATACGTCAATACAAATGTCCCGCACCTTTTCTTATTTGAATTTGTTTAACGGCGTCTTATTCCCCGTCTGGGTTGTTTAAATTCCAAGCTAATGGGCTTTGTTTGAGGAGAGTAGACTTTTTGAGGAAATATACTCGCATTAGCGTAAGTAAAGCGTGGTACACCGCTTGGTGAAAGAAACACTCTCAGTACACATGGACGTGATTCGAGACCGGTCTTTACGTCATCAGCAAAGCAAACTTTATGAGCTAAACGTTTAGTTCACGTACCAAACGATGACAGTCTAAAAACTCTAATTATATCAGCAAACGATTTACTTACCAATTTAACTTTAGAAAAACACATTGCGTGGTGATTTGTTTTAATTTATTTGAGATATTTTAACGTGCAATTTCTGAATCAACTTAAGCTGACTAAAATCTAGAACAGACACAACATCCAGCGTCCGGCCGTTAATACATCATTATGAAAGGGTAAATCCATATTTCGCCAATGATAAAGTTTTTGGCCATATCAAAAATCGAACCCGGGACCTAAGAGCTCAGCAGACACTCTACTAAGCCTAGGTGTAAGACCATCGCACAGTCCCCTAGTCGCTAATGTCAATGGAAAAGAGCCACCAATGGGCACGCAGACCAAGCCGTCATTTTTGTATGGTTCTGATTTAACAGTGACAGGAAGGTTGTAGTTTGAATCCCAAATGGGTGTATTGAGGAGTTTTTCCTAAATGGTTTCCGAATCCACGCTTAAGAAATGCAAATTTAAAAAAAAGTAAATTATTACATGAAACGTAACCGAACATCTATAAGGCATTGAGTGTCGGATGCAACCGGTTATTTTTGTAATTTGTGACGTCAGTTAAGAATCATACGATGCAGACTTGTTTATCTTAAGACGGAAAGACAATGTTCTTAAGCAAGTTTGTTAAAAGTAGCTACACATTAAATAGTAACATTGGATTTATAAGGGTCGAGCTACCCACTTGCGGTCACGTGGTCTAAGGCGTCAGGTTCATAAACTCTAGAATTGACGGGGAGTTTTAGGTTCCCCTCTCAGCCGAGTGTACTGAAGAGTTGTTTTCTTCATGTGACTTTTCACTTCGGGTTTTCTTATTCTCTCTCCCCTCGAATATGGGTGCATTTAAACTAAGTTACCCACCCAAGTCCGGCAAAAAATTGGTTTTATTAATTTAACTTTTAAATTTTAACCTTTAACACTTAACAGCTCAAGTATCAGATAAGGAAGATTGAATTTGACTCATTTTTTGGGGAGTCCCTCTCCAGTACTATATCTTCCAAGGATTGAACGCAGCATGGAAGTTAAAAGGGAGGTATGAAGAGGAAGAGGATGAGAATGGAGAAAGGAAAAGCGATGGATACGTGGACATCACAAAGCATACACCTAACTCGGGCGTTGGGGCTGGTAGGGAAGGGAGTGGGTGGAATAAGGGGTTTTAAAGAGAGAGAGAAAGAAGAGAGTTTTTTTAATTAAAAAAACAACATTTCCTCGATGTTCCTGTGTGAAACCCTTTTCCCCATTAGTGTTTTGTTAACTTTCACGCTCTTCTCCATGTGTGTGTTTTAGCTCAGATCCCAACTCAATTGTTTGTCTGTTATCAAGTGCACACGTACTGTATTCAACAATGCAATTAAATGTCAAAAGAAGTGTTTAAAAACATTAGTGAGCAAGAGAAAGAGAGTTCAACAGAAGGGTCCAATTACGCCTCTCTAACCCGGACAATTGCAAGCGTACTCTTCTAGTGACTCAAATAGTCAGTGGTGGGGTTAAATACATAACATATCTTCCTCACGATAAAGTCAAACAAACTATCCACGAAACTAGTCTACCCTGATACCCAGCCATTGGTAGTAAAGTAAAGCCGTTGAATGTACTGTATCTACTCAAAGAACACGGTAGAAAATGGACACAAGTATGTATGATTAATTTTAATTTAATTCCATAACGTCCTGCTAGAAAGCGCCAGTACAATGGGGGGGCTGGGGGGGAGAGGGTGTTGTGAGCATTAGCTTACATTCATCCTTCCTTTCGCCTGTCAGTTGGTAAGGGGGGTGGGGGGGGGGGAGAGAAANAGAGAAATGAGAAGCTTAGTGCTCTTCAGATAAATATTTACTTTGATTGGAGAAAACACCAGAGACTCTGCTGGAGGGATGGTAATAATTAATTTTAAAAGATCAGTTTTTGTCACTGGACCGATAACTTCTTGGTTTATAATATGTAAGCCTACATTCAACGGTGATGTCACCAAGCAATTTTTTTTTAAGTAGGGCTGAGGGCCACCTTTCTCACCACTTTCAGAAGGTAATATGTTAGGTGACATCACATATGAATATCACCTGCTTCGGTGGCCGCATGGTCTAAGGCTTCACTCTCCCGATAGACTAGACTGCCGATGACACGGAGACCGGAGTTTGAATCCCTGTTAGGTTTACTGAGGATGGTTTTTCCTAAATTCTCTCTCGCTCGCTCTCCGCGCAAATGTGGGTAGTTTACCTCCAAAATGATTCCTTCCTCATGTCTACCCCATTTGAGAAGTTAGTACACATGCGTATAACCTAAATAGCTGTGATAAAAAGCAAACAAATATGATATACTAAAAATTATAAATAATAGCTTCAGCTATTTGATTCTTTTATTTAAATTAGTTGAAAAATTACACCTGAATACGGGAATTCAACCCGGGACCCTTGTCTTACTACGCCAATTCTCTACCACTGAGCTATCCAGTATTCGTCCCTTGTTAAATTCGCCCCTTGCCCAATATTGTATTGTATACTGGGCAGCATAACAGGCCTACCGAGCCGCAGATGGCTGTTCTAGCTGATAGCAAGAGATATTAATTGATCGCTTGTATGTAGCTGACGATTTCAACACATCTATCACAGACTCAGCCTTAAACTATGAGTGAAGAATTACCCCGACAATGGGACGAATCCTGGATAGCTCAGTGCCAGATTAATCACGTGCAAAGTCAAAAGTCCCGGGTTCATTTCGATCCGTACGCAGGAGTCATTTTTCAACTAACTTATACTAATTTAGAACAATTAATATTGCCACTCAAAAACATTTCAAAATTTTTCATTTTTAAAACCTAAGTAAAGTATTATATTTTACATTTTAGAATCGTTTAATCACCAAGGACGTTTGATAGCCAGATGAATTTGAAAAAAAAGTTAACCTTTATTTTTAGTGGTACAATTCGTTTACCTTAAATGTATTTACCTTTACTGACCAGACCATGGCCATATCTTATACCCTATACCATAATGGAGCGAATAAAATTAAGTTTGATAGCGTTCATGTTAAATGGAGTGTACATTCCCAACATTTAAGAAAGCTGTAATTAATTATATTCAATTTAAAAAGAGACGGGCATTTACAGACCGTCCAACTATGTGTGTTTGTTACATGAATAGATAATCTACTACCCCCGCTAGTGAGCACGCATACAAAGGCGACAGTCCCGTTTAAATATCCTCACTTAAGGTCATTCGACCATCAAAATCTTATTGTACAATTTTAGCAAGTGCATTAATACAAACTATAGACGGAGATGGCTATAAAATATCAATTTACAAATATCATGATGAAATATTGTTATTAAAATGTAATAGTTTGTATAATGTAGGCTTATATTGTAATTAATAATATTAATAATGCTAA
Source organism: Timema shepardi (assembly GCA_902151425.1). Classification (NCBI taxonomy): domain Eukaryota; kingdom Metazoa; phylum Arthropoda; class Insecta; order Phasmatodea; family Timematidae; genus Timema; species Timema shepardi. The sequence continues at coordinate 45,137 of CABFVX010000916.1, forward strand.
TATTAATATTATAAATATTTAATTGTGTAAACCTTGATGAATGTCTAGTTATACTAAATTTCAGCCCCATACATTAATTAATTTACCTAATAACAATGGTACGCAAAACGCATAGAATAGCAAGCTTGACCTAATCTAGCTCGTGAAATGTATTGATTTTAAATAATTGAATCACAATTATTCATTTATAGCTTAAATTATACACTCGTTAAAATTGTTCGATACAATTTTGATGGTCAAATGAGCCTTAACTATAATAATTATATAGTAATGAGAACGATACAATTTATCAGAAATGTATCCGCAGCTAGTAATACCACGTTCAGTACACCCAGCAAGGATTTGAGCCCCGACCTCTCCGTCAGCGTCAAACCAGACAAGAAGAGCTACGTCTGGCCCGCATGTGACCACCAATAAGAAGAGTATACTTTCTTTTGAAGATGAAACTTTGTGGCACTAGCTCCTTTTAAATGTTCATCATTTGGAGAGTAAACAAGAGAGTCTATATTTCGCTGGAGTACAGTAAGACACAATGACTGCCCTTGTTGAGGCTTCTAACGAGAACTCTTTTCATGACAATTGAGCGAGTCTTGGGAGAACAAGATACTAAAACACCGATGATTTTAAATACCAAAACCAGAAAAATATGTTTAGGGGGGAGAGAAAACCACTACTGACTTGACAACGGGGAGAGAGGCTGTAAAAAAAAGCTAGAAATGTGATGCTTGAGTCCTTGATCCCTTGATTCCTAGAATCCCTAGAATCTTATGATATTTGAGAGCTTCGTAAAAATTTCAATACTTAATATGAAGACCTTGACTTGATATATATAACAATTTCATAAAGGACTTAAACATACTCGTGTAATTGAGAGAATTAAAAAATCACACAAAAAGGACAAAATTGTTTTAATGTAGTTAATTTACTAAAAATGTGTTTTCTTTGTTGTTTATGACGTAATAGACACGACAAGCAAAATAGAATATGTCAGTGTCTACAAGCGTTAAACAACTCTTCTTTTAAATACAATTTTAAATATTTAAACTTAAACTTAAACTGTACATTTGTAAAGATTTGAGATTGGAAAGAAAATTTAAGATTCATATTCGAGAAATATACTATAACTCAACCCATCTTTTTCTAAAAAAATACCCAACAACAACGCAATAATAAATTATTATTAAGGACCTAAAGTTTAACGTGGAATCCGAACCACGTTGGAGCCCTGGCATTCCCCACATTAACAAGATGTCTTGTCAGAGGTGAAGGAAGGGTTTGGTAATCAGATAAATCTGTGCCGGGACCGAGGAATTGAACCCCGGCTGCCAGCACGGAAGTCTGACACCTTACCCCTAGACCGCCAGGTCACCAATGATAAATTCCATTTGGATAACCATCTCTCAACACATCTTGCTGTGATTTGAACCTTGATCTCCACCGTCAACAGCATTACAGTAGATTGCTAGAATTGACACCTTTTACCATGTGACAGTCTTTAAATACATCAATAAATAAATGAAAAGTCGCTAATCGATGTTTTATATCGTTTCTGTAATCTTCGTACATTGACAATGCTTCGTATTAATTTTGGTAGCCGCGTGGTCTTACGTGCTACTCTTGTGTTAGACTAGACTGCCGATAACGCGGAGATTGAGGATCGAATCTTGGTTGGGTGTACTGAGGATGTTTTTTTTCCAATGTGGTTTTACACTTTCCCTGCACGCAAATGAGGGTATGCTTTCTCTAAATATAACCTTCTTTATACTTTAAACATTGGCGTAATTAATACATAAGCGTAAAACCCGAATGGGTAGTAAGACGTGGTGCTAAAATAATTGAAAGGGGAGGAGGAGGAGGAGATCATCGACTGTTCAGGGGAGAGGGGAGCGGGAAGAACAAAGACCTACTAATTTCCGACAGTGATAGAGGTAGTTAGCACTGGCTCAAGGCCTCATTAGGCTCTACACATCTCGAACGCCAGTGTTAGTTTACAAAGGCTACAAAGGTAGAGTCGGACCATCATTTATTGACACTTATCTAACGGGTTTTAAATAAACAAAATCAATTCTAATGTATTAATATACTAAAGAAGTGTATTTTTCGAATAATAACATTAGAATTTCATAATAATGTCACTATTAATGGTAAATTTTTTAATATTGTCGCTATAAATGGTTGTACCATGAGAACGTTTGGAATGGGTCTGGTTTGGGACCCTAATGAAAACTACTTGCAACGATTCGCAAGTCTTGTTCCTCCATTTCCTCACAATTAACGTATCTCAGTTCGGGCGAACCACGAGCATTTCAAGTCGGTACCGAGCGGTATTTCCTTAATTAGCGACTAGAGGCTCATTATGGCTTGTGAGTAGCAGAAGCAACCACCAGACTAAACTTCTAATCTGGTTCTAATCAACTCTTCATTTCCGGGAATGTGTTCTAGTCCGTCTTCAATGAGTGCCTTTCAAATATCATAAGCCCATCGTTGTTCTGTTTCATTTTGGTTCAGTTAATTGAGTTGTTTTGTTTTAATTAGGGATACTTGAGTGCACTTTCTATACCAACTGATTATATTAGCACATGACTTACAAACCAACGTAATTTTTGAGAAAACACAACGCCTAAACCCTTGTTCGTCAATTCATCACTGTTAAAGGGATAACCTCAATTTTAATCTAATGGTCTTTTTTTGGCTATGCAGGGGATCGAACCAAGGACTCCTGACTCAGTAAACAGTGAGTTGATGTGTCGGACGCTACATAATACGCTCTTGGCCACGTGGCCACCGATGTTTTTTTTAATAAACCAATGTTACCTTTGTGGATGAAAATATTAAAATCGACCAGCTTATGCTAAAACATTTTTTTGTTTTTGTATTAAACCCTAAATGACTATATTTACTTTTTTAATATAAAAAAGCAATTAAGGAAAAGAACAAAAGATCTAAAAAATATATGAGCGTGTTTTGAACTATAATTTATGACATCCATCGGATATAATTTGTGATTTTTTTGTTGTTGAAAGTACTTGTAGAAATGAAAGGAATTTATGAAAGGAAACTTACGGTATTATGATGAACGACAATTTACTATTTGTGAGTCAACTAGTTTTAAAACGGAACAAGGTGTCATAACAGATAGACTAGCGTTGTTGCCAAATAATGCTATATTATGTGTGTCTTTTTAGCATCGCGTTTTACTAACCGTTCGAGTTATAAGCTTATGTACTAATTACTCTAATGATTTTAATTATTATTAAGGTTACATTTAGAGGAATTGTACCCGCTTTTATATAGAAGGAGAGTGGAAAACCATTTTGGAGAAACCACCCTCGCTACACCCGACAAAGATTCGAATCTGGACTTCCCCGTCATCGGCAGTCTGGTATACTGCGAGAATAGTGCCTTAAACCACGCAATCACCAAAGTGAGCTACAATATGTTATTAACAAATAAAATAAAACTGATCAAATTTATTTTGAAAACCATTATTTTTAAATAATGCAAGTTTATAAATTAAAATCCCCGTTCGAGCTATCTGCATTTAGCTACCTTAGTGAGGTAGACATTTTGAAAGTAGATTTTAGAAATGTATCCGCATTTGCTTTTAGAGAGCAATAAATTATTTTTTTAGACACTTTAAGTCAGCCCAACCTGGATAATAGTCCTGACCTCCTTGTCACCAGGAAACTGGGATATTAAAGTTTAATCCATTTGCCAACCAGTGAGAATTTTATGAAACTGTTAACTTATATTTAGTTCTTACACATTTTTTTAACCCAAATTATAATTATAATATTTTGTTTGGTGTGTATTACAATTTATTTCGTTGATCCGCGAAGGGCAAGGCCTTGCCGGGGGAAGGGAGGAAGCATTTCGAAAATATTATTTAAGTGAAATGTTATATTCGTTTTGATCTGGAAAAGAAAAGGTTGTAGGGGAATGGGATAGCTGGGGGTAAATATTGAGTGACGCAAACCACGACCGTCAGAAACAGGATAGAGAAAAAAGAAGAAGAAAAAAAGGAATCCGACGCTCATTAATCAGGATTGCATTGACATGAGGGAAGGGGGTGAGGGGTTTATACACGGTCCATGAACTGAACTTGTTGGCAGGAATCGAGTGGGAATTATCTCCCAACGGGGATCTCTATGCGCATGCGTGGATCTACTTGTTTGCGTGCCAGATAATTTGGAGATAGCCGCGCTTGCATTCATCCCTAACATGTTGGAAAAGGGGGAGGTGGGGAAATTATCGGCTGATTCAAACGAAAAACTCCCTTCAAATGAAACAGATTGCTTAAAATAAAGGCGTAAAATTATAAAGTACTCGTGGCTGCTTGTCACTAGGGAAATTAATTTCTTCCAACATCTGGATATTATCTTATTCACAACCATCCCTCCTATACAATGGCCGTTGATTCTTTTCAACTTTGTTTACCAATACGTAGCATTTGGAATACCCTTAAGAAGTTTCTTTTTATATTAGAAAATGTTTGTTATTTAAAAATATTGTCCATAACAAAATCGAGGTGAAAGATATAAAAATGTCCTTATAGAAGGTCTTACTTACATTTCCGGTTTTATAAATTAACTTAAAACTTAAATAATGCAAAGATGAAATTATTTCATTTTCAAGAACGTTTTGCGCGAAATCTCTCAGTTCTTGGTTCAACGTAAATGCTAATAAACATAGATTTAGCCATGCTCAAACAAATAAAGTATTTTTTTTAAAAAGCAAGGGCTTATCCAGGGCTTGTGTTCAAGAAGGAAGGGGGCATTGGTTTTCGTAAGACTCCGCCAGGTATTAATTTAATTAATAAAGATTTTAATTTTTAACTATTTTAATAACAATATAATTACTAGTTTATACAAATAATTTTAACAAACAATTATAATTATAAAAAAGAGGAATTGTAAGAAAAAATACAATACTGTGTTTTGATTAACAAATTTGTCATTTGAATATGGTACAAAAAACATTAAATCAAAATCCACTATAACCATAAAAGAAACAAAAATTTACACAGGTCTAAAATGTTTTAGTATTAGTAGAAAAAATATATATTTAAATACAAATACTTGGTTATCATATTAAACCTAATAATATAATTACTGGAAAGTTTTAGTTTTAAGCCACTTGCTTTTCTGCTAAGTTGAGTTATTCGCAAGGTCATGAAAGGGCGTGGGAGGTATATTATTTTTTCCAATGTATTTAGCACCACATCTTACTGCCCTTTTGGGTTATACGCCTAAATACTGATTACCCTAATGGGTGAGAAATTAGAAAGGTTGAATATAGAAGAAGTGCACCCTCATTTGTGTGGAGGGAGGGTGGAAACACATTTAGGGAAAACTACCCCAGTTCATCCGAGCGAGATTAGAACCTCAATCTCCCCGTCCTCGGCAGTCTAGATCAATACGAAACTAGCGCATTAGCTAACTACGCCACCTAGGTGGGTCAAGGTGTTAAAATAGGTCATATTTTATAACATAAATGTTTTTGATTATTTTTTATGTGGAGGCGGGTGTGGGGGATCGTCTCCCCCTGGATCTACCACTGCTTTTAACAGAACATTTTAAAATAGTGAAAGTTTGAGGGGTTTTGAAGCTTCAAGCCATTCACAAGATAAATGTTTGAGGATATTTCCCCATTAAAATAGGTGGTGCCCTTGAATAATTATATATCTAAAAAACTCTTAATTTCGACCTCAGGTTTGTTTTGATAAAAAAAGAATTGAGGACATTTTTTTTATTCATCCATTTTTAAAATCCTAATCATCACAAAGAAAATAATAATTGCATTTTCAGCTATTGTGATTTATTCTCTCTTACCGTGAGCAACTTTTTGTGTTATTTATTCCGACCTGTTCCTCTCCTCTCTCCGTTCCACCCTCCTATTTTTAAAAATTTCATCTCCCGTAGTTTTCAACTAACGAAGCAATTGTTTTGTTTTCTAGGACAAGCCTCTGTGTAAAGTACAGACAAGCCTCATTATTCATATTTTTTTGGGCTATTTTTGCTGAGGGAGGACTTTTAAAAAAAATAGAGGGGAAGGGGGAATCAATATCGGAAACTGCGACTAATTTGAAAACATAACAAATGAGATCACAGTTTTCTGGCCGTTGATTGAGAGGTATAGAGTAGAGAGGAGTTTTAATGCTCCCCTAATTACAACCCCATCCCCTACATAACCCAAGCCAATGTCCCTCTACCCCCCCTTAAAGTATTGACGGGTAACGGATGTTACGTCAAATGCGGATGACATCCTTCGTAGCATGTACGATTCGTTACGCCCCGTCCTCTGCAGTATCCGCAGTGATTGTTTTGTTCATTATTTTCGGGATGCGATTTACGTACACTTTCTAAACAAAAGGCCACTTCCCACTGGATATGTCATATTATTGATCAGACATGAGTCTTCGAGGGTTTGGCTCGATTCCGGATTGTACTGATAAAGATAGGTCTAGTGTAGATTTGTTCACAAGTTTTTCCTTCATCCATTTAATACACAACCACGTCTGAGAGCGTGCCGGACTTATAAATGGGCTGTAGGGGGAGCCGATTTTCTTTATTATTAACTTTTGGATGTCGTTATTTTAAAGTTGGCGCCCCGGTGTGACCATTGGATAGTCACTGTAGTATCATTGTTGTATCAAAAACTGATGATCTAAATATTGTTCACTCTCCTCATTTAACATGGGAGTGATGTGCGAATAACGACCGTGTTTTAATTTCCTGTTTTACGTACTGTGTACTAAGCCATTTTCTTGCCATATTAAGTATAATCAGAGGGATCTTTTTAAATAATTAGTGTGATCCCAATTTTGTTTAGAACCTTAGCCTTTGTTTGGACTATGAAAAACAAAAATGTACCTAAACACCGGATTGGGGGTTACTAGAATTTTTTCTTGAGCCTTAATTTTGTTATTGTTTGGACAGTAAAGAAGGCAGTATTAATTTAAATTTTATCTGTCTTGTATACAATGTATAGAAGCTATGATTTTTGTATTTTTTAAGAATTAATTTTAAGCTAGAAGCAATTCTTGTTTAAATTTAATCTAATCTTCTACACATCTCTTTATCTCTATACTTTAGCTTTAACTAATATCTTAAGTTTTTATTAAAATTATTTGGAGTATTGAGGGGATGAGTGGGGGTAAGGGTTCCTCATTTGTTCCTCTTTATGTGTGCCGCTGCTCTACGTCACATTTTTTTAAAATATGAGTTTAATTTTGATACTATAGTGAGACTTAAGACGTTGTTACAGTAAACCTGGAAAGGCCATGGATAGTGGTTATTAGGTCGAACTGTCGTACCTCATCGTCTTTCATCGGTTCACATGTCCTACTACATCATTTCCCATCTTTTCAACTGTCCTACCACATAAACTACTATCGGTTCAGGTGTCATGCCTAAAAAATACTCTTTAGTTCATCCGTCCTATTCTTTGAAAAAAATGAAACTGGTTCGAATAATGTTTCAGTTCCATTGTCATAGTCTTACAATAATCAAGAAATCAAGCTGAATATAATAATAATAATGACTCATATGTGAGAGTTGTGGAAATACAAAGAGAAGTGCAAAAACGTGGGGTTTTTTCTGTTATTAATTAACGCTCCCTCCTTGCGTACATAATTAATGTGTCGTTTTCTTCTATGGTACTTCCGTTTTCTTTTACATGCGCGCGCAGTTAGACGTCACATAATTACTAACCACGACCATTTTTGTTTTAGATACGGGGAAACTTTAAGAAAAAGTAAAAGGTGGGAGGGGGAGTTGAAATTTTACTTCATGACGTAGTAGTTGGTAGGACCACCTGGTACTCGAAGCTGATTGGCTTAGAGCTCGTCACGTGACACACCCTCTCGCTCTGATTGGCTGTTGGCTTCCCCCTACCTCACCCAACCTACCCCAAGCTGACCACCTTTCCACGGTTTGTATGTGTGAGAAGTATGGGAGCAGCGCTGTGATTGGCTGTTATTTATATCACTGGCTGAGTACAATGCTTTCCCCTCCCCCTCCAAGTTTGACCCCCTTTTCCCTCTGATTATTTTCATGACGACATGGGGCTAGCGACCTGTTGTCCTCCTTCAATGCCGCAAAGGTTTATTTCTGGTCTTCTATGTGGCAATGGATTTTCCCTGATGACTGATGCCAGTTTGGTGGCTTGACAAGACAGGTATAGTTCACGACCTTGAATGATGTCGCAACCCTTCCCTTTTATGTGGCAATGGGTTTTCCCTGATGACTGGCACCAGTTTGGTGGCTTGACAAGACAGGAATAGAAAACGACCTTTAATGATGTCGCAACTCCCCCCTTCTATGTGGTAATGGGTTTTCACTGATGACTGGCACCAGTTTGGTGCCTAGACAAGATAGGAATAGAAAACGACCTTGAATGAGGTCGCAACCCTCCCCATCTATCCAGCAATGGGGTTTCCCTAATGACTGGCGCCAGTTTGGCGGCTCGACAGAGGCTAGACAGGAATAGATCACGACCTTAAAACCATGAGCTAGTACATGAGGCTATTGACCCTGGAAACCCTCCCTCGGCAATGAGTTTTCCCGATGACATCATCGCACTTTCGCAACCTTGATGGCTCATACCTGTCGCCAAACTGGCGGTACTACAAATCAAGTAGAGACAGGAATAGATCACGACTTTGAATCATGTCGCAACCCTCCCCACCCCCTATGTTGTAATGGGTATTCCAGACATTACCATTGCAATGTCACAACCTCCTATTTAGTAATGGGGTTTTTACTGTTCTTGTTGCAACTAGTTATCGCAATGTCGCAACCCCCTATGTGGTAATGGTTTTTTTCCCGGTAATGTCACAACTAGAAAGCATTGACACATTTCTGATTATGCACAATCAGCGCCTCGGAAGCCTTACGGTGATTTATAATCCTCAGTTAGGGGCTGCTATCACCACCCCAAAAGTATATGAAATCCACTGTTTGGTATCGTCCATCGACATGCGTGGATGTAAGTATCCGTCATGAACCGGAAGAGTAAGGTAGAAATGTTCCAGCGTTTACGTGGAGTGAGAGAGAGTAGAAAACCACCCCAGTTCACCCGAGTGAGATTAGAACTCACAACCTCTCACGTCATAACTAGATGAGTTAAACGTGGGCCAAACGTCTATATATTAATTATGATGTGCGAGAGGGATGATTAAGAAACTGTTCCGGAGGGAGAAATACCAACAGCTTACCCAGCAGGAATTTGATTTCTCCCGCCAGAATTAAATGAGGCTGACATTTAGACGATGTGCCCAAAAGGATTCGAACTCCGATATCTTTATCATCGCTTATGTCTGTTAAAATGGTCGTACTTCCTTCCGAGTGCACCCCTCATTTGCGAGAGTGAAAAAAGGGTTTGGCTAGTCGAGTAGATTTTTCGTCCAGGTAGAATGTGTACCAGAATTTGGTCGAGAAAACCCTACAAACAGTCTCATTGTTTAGATAACGTTTATAAATTAACTAAGTTTGGGTTAAGGTAAGGTGGCAAGTTCACATACACACAAACCCACATACGTTCATTTTTATTTATAAATTGTGTTGGTAGATTGCTACCCAAGGATAAAGTGAAAAAAGAAACAACCGTTTTATTTCTTGAACCACTTATACCAACAGAAAAAGTTTTAAATAAAATTATTGGTTGTACCGGGATGTATCATTATTTGCACCAGGTTGAAATGTGAAAACATATAGGTAGTTTATGAATCAAATAGCCAAATGTATACCAGCAATTGCGTTGGTTGAAATGTGAAAAGACAGGTACATTGTGTACCGGCATTTTGTTCGAGAAAACCCTACAAACAGTTTCACTGTTTAGATAACGTTTATAAATAAACAAAGTTTGGGTTAAGTAAAGTGGCAAGTTCACACACACACACACACACAACACACACACAACACACACACAAACGCACACCCTCAGACGTTCATTTTTATTTATAAATTGTGACGGTATACTGCTACCCAAGGATAAAGTAAAAAAAAAGAAATAACTGTTTTATTCTTTGAGCAACTTATAACAACAGAAAAAAAGTTTTATTTAATATAATGTAATGTTCTCATCTATATTTTGTCGAAATAATATTGCTCTTACATTAATTCATATGTAATAGTGAGTTGAGTAAATTGAACTTATTGTCCGCAACTATATTTTGACGAAATAATATATAAATACATAAATTCATAAGTAATAACAGGGCTGAGAAATATATAAAATGTACTTGCACTTGTGTGAAGGCCAAGCGGGTAACCAGAAGCGATACTATCGACCTGGATATAATCTCCTCCTACCTCCCATGAAGTTAAACTTATCGGTATTTAGAACCGCGTCTTACTACCCGTCCGGGGCACAACCCATGGAAGATGAATGAGGAAACAAGCTTAAGTACACACGCACGACAGCGATTAGAACCCCGACCCCCTCCCGTCACCATTTATTTAGATAACATGTGGTAACCGTTGATACTCTTATTCCTTAAAAGATTTGGTTGTATATTAAATAATCATTTTCCGGACTGCACTCATTAACGAACACATAATATAAGAGTTTAATTTTGAATAGAAAAAATGACTACGCTATAATATTTATTATAATTAACACGTGTTTTTTTATAAACTTCAACTGTAGTGAACCAAGCTGGAAACTAATATCAAGCAAGCGCTGGTGGGGCCGTCCTCCCGACAAAAGCCCACCAACATTTGTTTTGTTTGATAACTACTGTCAGCTACTATACTGTAGATGATTAAGTACTAATTACGCTAACAGATTGATAATTGGGAGTGGAAAACCATAACTGTCAAAATATTCTAGTCGATAAAGATGGCGACCCAATTCGTCTCAGGAATGGTGAGTGGATCAGTGTTGATGACGAGAACAGCTGGCCGAGCTATTCTTGCGGGTGGTTGATCAGCAGGTAAAACACCCGACCATACAGAATGGAACCATGGGTTTGTTTTCAGCGCACGTCTTATGGTGGGCGTGTCCATCTTCAATCATCCAATCTCGAAGTCCCCAAACGATGAAGGCCAAACAGAAATTCCATAAAGAACTATGTGCCATGCACATGATGCAGCTTGATTTAAATGTTTTCAGAGATGAACAACCTTTGTCGTACATATCTACGACAGGTGTAGGCGTGTATTTGACTAGAAATTTTTCTTTTATGCTCCCTTGACGTAGACGGTTTTTGCACGCGTTGTGGCATGAGAGATGAGGGATTTGAGAAGGATGTAATCCACATCACCGGTATCCCAAGGAATACCGTGCAGATTGTTGACGATATAGTTGGTTCACTTTTTAGCGGTGGCTGAAAGTTCCTCGATAACGTATGGGGGTTTTAACACCCAATGTTGAATTAATGTACCGCGTAAAGATAAAACACTCAGTTCCTTGACGATAAACTCTTTGCTGTCATCGATGAAGCTCTGGAAATATACAATGACGTATATGATTTAAATGACGAGTGTAAGGGGCAGGAAGTCGCTTATATCAACTCCCATAATCGGTCACTACGTTTCTGTCCTTGTCGATGGTGATGATGTTGGCAAACTCCCCGTACTCAATACAGTTGATAATTTTGGTGAAAGCTCTGGTAAAGCTCACTTCATGCTCATAGAGCCATACCACGTCAAATCACAATGCAATGTCACGTAGGTGGACAGAATAGGTGTGAGATCGAAAACCATGAGATGATATTCCTTAGGGAAGGCTTCCCGTGTGATGTCGCTACCTTCGTTCATAAAATGAATACCCATTCCAGAAAACAGTGTGTGGTAGGACATTACATATTTGCCATTTGAAAATGGGGGTGTAATGGTTTCGACGGGATTTATTCCTCGTCCACGTACAGCGAGAAATGGTTCATGCCATAGGTTTGGAAGTTTATCGGGTTCTTTGTGGCGTCCCCGTTGAACGCAGCGTGTGATACAAATAATACGATGCATTGTTTGAGAAATTGTCAGGTGAATACGTTGTTCAGTGATTTCCCTTGCACACCCGTAGGAATAGTGGCTGTTTTTAATTCCACATGAGTGATGGGATACTTTGTGGGACTGACGTTTAATGGCTTGGCATGTGCCAACAGTATAGGAAGTGCTACTTTGACACGTCACACTAGAGGGCCAGCCTCAGCGATGTGAACCTTAAGGTGAGGGAGTTCAGGGATGGCTATGAGACTAACCCCGTCCCTGGAACGGACCAACTTGACTTTTAGTGTGATGCCGTTCAAAAGGTATTTCTCTTGGTTAAATACGTCACCGTGTAGATACCCCGAAAGATTCACCGTCTTACATTTTGCGGCGAGACTGCGACAGGCCACAAATCGCTTGTTGCCAGCGTTAGCCTCAAAGATTCCGAGGCTGTCCGCGAACCACAGACCGCAAGTCAAATGTGTTCTTTTGGCGTCACTTATAATTGAGCAACGTTTCAATGATCTATTAGCATACGTTTTTCTGGGCGGTGAGACTAGTTTTTGGTTTAAAAACACATCCATCTGCATGAATAGCGAATGCGACCAGTGGTTGAAGGGAACCATTTGATCCACCTTAGTGAAAGCACCACCGTCGGGTTTCATGATGGTCAACCTGAGATAGAGCATGGTCTGTGATAGATAAAAATAAAACTCGCCTTGACCAGCAACGGTAAATTCGATGGGTGAATTATTGGTGAGAGAAGAGAGAGGTTTTTACTGGAGACATTGTCCGATTTCAAGACTGGTTTGCGTGGCGGGGACGGAAAAAAGATTGAGTTCACCACTTGCACACTCGCAGGACTGGGGGATTAGAAATGACGTTTCAGCTTAAAATATCTACCGCTTCTTTCTTGACCTTTTTACGTCGGGAAACGACAGAAAACTGACATCGGTGCTTCGTACGACGCCCTTTATAGCCTGAGAAATTTGGCTCCCGCCATGAAAAGTGTATTCGGAATATTTATTTGCACACAAATAGATGTTTTAGAAATTTGGCTCACGCCATGAAAAGTATACTTGAAATATTTATTTAAAAAAATTATAGTTAGAGAATATACCTTACACTTTAAAGTATATTATACATGTTTAGGTGTAGAGGAAACAATAATCAATTTCTTGAGCTGCAGTAGTGGTCTCGGTACTAATTTACAAATTACAGTTTAAAGAGTTTGAATATATGTATACAACCAGATGGTTTCAATTTATAGTATAAACAAGAAAATAAACAAATTTGACTAGAATTAAATTTATATATATAAACAACTATTTGCCTCGAAATAATCAGGTAGGCGAAGGATTGTACTGGCAGATAAAAAAATTTAAAAAGTATCCCGGGTGCATAAAATTAATCAATAAAAAATATGAGTTTTTATGCAGAAAAAAATATGAAAAAATCTCAAATCTTTGATAAATGGTATGCCAGTTGAACTGTATAAAATGAAAGAAAAAAAAGGTAACTCTTCAGCCCGTCTAAATGATCACATTTTAGTTGTGGCGGGTGCGTTTACAAGGACTCTGATACCCAAAGGCAACGTATTATAATCATCGGTTATCTGTCATTTGGTGTACACGGGCCGGTAACCTTATTCTGTGAAATGGTACATACTGTCCCAATAACTTTTCTTACAATTTTGTGTGGTATCTATATGTATCTTTCCACGGACTCTTCGGTGACCATCGCTTTCAAAACGTCAAAATTAACGTCTTTCCGGTTGCCGTAGCTTATGGTGATCCCACGAAACTTAGACACCGTTTTTGTTTAAAAAGGATCACCACCAACACAAACTCGGTACGCGTAATTCTTGGGAACGCAAGATACAAAGGGTTAATATAGATTCCTGGACCGTAATCTTGAAGTTTATCAGTGAGGTCACCTAAAATGTCTCCGGTTGGCGGACTCCAATCACCGGGACTCTCTGTGAACAGAACGCTATCTGTATCGTGATACAAAACGCGGTGCCCCAGTTTTTCAAGGATGCTGTATAAGTGCAACCTAGCCATAGCAGTCGTGTAGCATGCCACTGCCACACTCGTATTAGGGTAAGGGCACAACGCATCACGCGCATCCTTGTAATTGAGGAACATAACCTTATCATTTACAATAACGGTGATGTACGAATTTGTCAAGTACTTGTGTATGCCCAGATATTCGTTGACAACGGCTACGTGTGGCAAATTTTTGGGGTGGCTGAGGGGATATTTTTTGTACTTGCAAACGTTGGGATACAATGAACACACATCTAAGTGCTTGATCTTCTCTACACAAGAAAGGTCTGCTTCGTGGAAGAGCTTGATAAAATTTGTACGCCTGCCAAAGAATTCGTCCCTGGGACTGAGGGGCTCCTTGCTGTACACTTTGTGCTGGAGTACAAATTGTTTCAAGTCCTTGTCTGTGCCTTTCATTGCATTAAACATACACTCCAACATCTTTGCGACCGTGTAGCTTAAACTTTTCCACACAGGCCATGGTTGCTCTATAGCGCGTCTCCATGGTCACCTTGGCAGCTGTTTTTGATAGGGGTGGTCCTGTCAGGATAACAGAGAGGGCACCCGTGCCAATAACTGACCCAGAACTGGAAGACAATGGTGATATCTCCAGCCTTAACAACGCGATCTACACCTAGCCCTAACACATATTCCTCACGGCCGTTACCAACATTAAGGATAGAGACATGCCGTCGGTGGTCCTCCCCGCAGAGCCATTGTACGGCGACGTGCGACTGTTGGTCTGCACACATGTAGCCACCGTTAGGTATGATACCGATGGTATTTTCCTTAAGATGACTTCGGTGGTAAACCAACATGGCCACTCCTGCGATTGTACACACTTCTCTGAAAGGACACACATTTGCTTTTTCCATAAGCATATCTCTAAACTTTAGAAAGGCCTTCCGTAAGATCTCTACATCTTTCATGCGATACAGTTCCAACTCGCGGTTAAAATCAAAGACATAATTTTCTTTGACCAATGCGTCATACCACTTCTCAATGGTCTCCTTCCCTTCAACCAACATTTCACCGATGCCGTAGTCCTTCTTTGGTGGCAAGGGACCCCTATACCCCACGTTTTCTTTTTTATTGAAAAAATGGGCGAAATGTCCCTTAGCTAAAGACTCGTTCCTAGCCGAATATCTTGGGCATCTTGGACAACGACATTAGTAGAAAGTTCAGCGAGTCAATAAAGTGGAGCGTACCGTAACGCATGGACATGATTTTCCCACCGTTCATTATGAGCTCTGAAGTCCATTTTTTTACCTTCATCATATATTTTAAAATAAAATTATCATCAAAGTATTTCTCATCGTGGGCTAGGAGGGCAATGTCCTTAAATTTTGTTGCTTTATTTTGCTCTAAGAATCTGAAAAATTGGGCTATTTTGGCATCACCCTTGAATATGCGAGTCCTATCGCCTCACCATTCGGTGCAATGATCGTCATTTACATCGATATTAAGGTTGGCCTTGCAACACGTTTATACGATACAGAGGTTAAGCTCGTGCAAATACGTGTTGACCACACCTTGAAGAAGCGTTTTTGTTTGCATTCAAAATCTTAGAACACAAACTTTAAATTACTCTTTTCTAGTGACGGCTTCGATGGGGTCTGCTTCATATAGCAGAAATCACCAAAAGGCCGATGGGTCTCGCATACTCTACAAAAAGTCTCATAACACCTGTGTGAATAATTTTACTTTTCTAACCTGAAACATTGCCCACAGACTTCACAAACATTTTTGACAATACAGACCGACACGTGACCTCTGCAAAAACCGGGACGTTTATGGTCATCAAAAGATATCAGGTTTGTGAACCAACGCCCACACTCTTTACATGTCACATTTCGACCTTCACTGCAGACTGTTTTAGCGTAGCACCTTTTGCACGTGGGTTCACATATGTGCTTGTTATTTGTGTTGAATGGCACACGGCACTCGCGACAAAAGTACGAGCACTTAAATGCGGCTGTCAAGGATGTTATGACATCAAAATTGTTTTGATTATCATCGTGAAAATACAAATCAAAGTAGCCCTTAAAGGAATGTTCGGGAGAAGTAGGTCTTTAATATAGGAGATGGCTCTCCGACGTTCCCTGAACACTGTGATTTTGGATTAGGAGATGTATGTTTGGAATTGTTTCAGTTCGTTGAGGCCACCACCTTTCACAGGATTCAAACGGGCATCACTGCATAGTTCATCTGCTTTGATATTTTGAATATGATGACCCATTTTGATCTGTTAAACGGTGTTCACGTCCATGCATCCTGGTTCTATTTAATATCACACACAGCCTCGGCGACAACAAATGCATGGGTAAGACAAAGTGGGTCGTTGCCACTTTGAATCATAATGATCCTTTTATTTCTTCTACTATATGTGGTAGCTGGGGAGAGATAATCACAATGGCGTGCACTCCCACAAGGCTCCTTAAAATGGCTGAGTTTAACGTACAGTGGTGCTGTACTCAAGAATAAACTATTTCTTTGCAACACACGACTTACGTTATCGAGAATGGTTTGAGCGTCTAACTTACCTGCCCGCCTAAAAGAGAGGTGTACAGGATTCAACGTTGAGTCCGTGCTGTTCAAAATTAAGCCAACATGATCACCGGTGCTGACACCATGGTCATGTAGCCGATTGGGCAAAACAGTAATTTGCTCTTCAAGCCAGCTTAATGTGTCACGATCGCTTCCTGGATCACCAAGATGTACGGTAATTCTTTACCAGTATAAAATAAACGCCTCAGTTGTTTTTTCTCCTCGCCACTTATTCCCGTTAGGGGTGTTGATGACGCCCCCACATGCCTTGAAAGGGGCCGCAATTCCCTCCTGCCTCACTACTACATCACTGGCTTGCGGGAAGACGTCTGGAGGCAGAAAATCTCCCGCCAGCTGAATGGGGGCTGCGAAGTTTGGGATCTGGACCACGTCTTCCCCCTGGATCAGACAGGCATCTCCGTTATTCATTTGAACTAAAACACAAGATTTCAATTCAAACACAAATCTAAATAACTACAAAGAAAGCATTCGAAACATTATTTTTCCAATCAAAGTCCATTAAAAAAATTAATTCTTTGCCCTCTTTAAATCTAACAAATCATCATATAATTTAGCAAAATAATTCCTGAAAACAAAATGACCATTTTATTTAAAGTTTTTCTTTGGAGAGGACAGTGTCAATATCAAATATTAAATCAGATCCCTCAGTTGCTCTAACTACCCAATTTAAAAGAAACTGGTTTATTTCACACAATGTTAGGGACATTTCATTTATTCTAAGGTTGGTTCTATTCGAAATTTTTTTCGCCCATTAGTACTCTATTATATAAGTTTACTAAGCAATCTGCTCATTATACACGCTTTCAACTAATACATATTTTTTATATTATTTTAACGTAAAATATAATTCTCACCCATGGTTACATCAATCGCATCCAGAGCGTAAAAATGTCTCTTAGGGGTGGTAGCGGTGGATGTGATACCACCGCATACACCTGATACGGAGGAGATATCATATATTGGTCCTATGCATCTGAAACAAACATAACTTTGTGTTAGAATTTTTAACGTAAGTGATAGCCATGAATAATAATACAGAAACTACCTATTAATCTGAATAGCCATTTTCTCAATAATAGCTATAGTCCTGTCGAGACTCGAACCCGGGACACTTATACCAGGAGGAAGGCATTCTACCAACTGATCCAAAGTGGGATACAATAATATCGCAATAAGGAAACCACCTTAAATTAATATAATATTTACCTCTTAGCATTTATTAAAAAAACTGATAATCCGCAATTTTGTTCATGAAAAACCCCACCAATTTTATCACATTATTCATATTTCGAAACAATTTTTCATGGTGCTATTTTTTGTTTTCTGTTCGACTCTTAAAGAGTAATTATTATTTCATACAAATCTGGTCTTTCATTTGCCAGCTGTTACCAACCATTTGCGGTCAATTTCTCCATGTAGACACCGAAGGCCATCATATCCGCGGATGACTGAGGATCTCCTTACAGCTCATTCTCTAAAAACTACAAAGCAACAGATCAGATTGATATTCAGTATAACTTGAATTAAAAATATTAAACAGACCATCTACGTGATATAATATTAAGATAATTAATCTCCAGAGTGTTATGTAAATCTGAGACATTTAGCAGTGTTAGCTCGTCCGGGCCAATGTGTAATTTTTGAATACAAACGCCTCATTTTGAAGTGTTAGCTCGTTCTTGGTATCTGTATTTAAAATGTCTACAGTAATGGGTGTCCTCAGCCATCGGTTGAGCTTTACATATATTTCCCATATGCAGGATGGTGACCGTTGCCAATCTATTCACTTTGTATGAAAATGGACAGCATTTTTTGCGGTGAAAACGGGTGTTTAGATACTTTCAAACAGTACAAGAGTGGTTTTGAAACACAAAAAGATCTTTTTAAATGGTTTGTTTTCTGGTACATTTAGGCTGGACTATGCAACGTCTTTCATAAGTGCAGGTGTCACAGAAAATGATGGCATTTTAGTATTTTAAAACACCACCCTCAATAAACACATCATTATGTTAATTATAATAACGGTTTGTTCAAAATATCTTTTAAATTAAATTTAGTTTTTTAGTAAACTCCCCTTAAATAATTTTATAGTTTGTAATAAAGTTATTCAATAAACTACTATTAGATAAAAAGATAATAATTTAATTTATTATATCCACTTTTATTTATACGATTTTAAATAATATTAACCCATTAGTAAATTACCAACAAAATTTATTACCATTTAACTATTGCTTGGAGTCAAGTTTTTTCAATAAGCTACCCCTGATTATAGTAAACATTTGTTCAGGCATAACTTTATCCGAATGTCATTGAAAAATAGTAGCTGCTTGGACACTTTCAAATTTTATATATTTTTAATTCTCCTATAACTATTATAGATTAATAAACTTAGACAATTCTGCCATGGTTTATTGTAATTTTGAATTAAATTATATGTATATACTTTGATTCAACAACAAATAAATAATGAGTGTGCTTGTTAGAAATGTAGATTTACTCATCCAAATCCGTCGGCGAATCGTAATGACTCATCCTGGGTTGCTTGTTCAACACTCAAAGACAAGCTATACAATGAAAGGATTTCAAAAAAGGTCATGATATTTATAGCTGTTACAAGCTAAGGCTGCCACAGAGCGATGACGTCACAATGGAAAACCCATTGCCGCATAGAACGGGAGGGTTGCGACATAATTTAAGATATATTCTTGTCTCTACTTGTCTTGTCAAGTCGCCAAACTGGTGCCAGGTATGAGTCATCAGATGAAGCCCATTGCCACATAGAAGGGAGGAGGGTTGCGATATCATTCAAGGTCGTGATCTATTCCGGTCTTGTCAAGCCACCAAACCGGCGCCATTCATCAGGGAAAACCCATTGCCACCTAAGAGGAGTGGGGGGAAGAGTTGCCAGGGCCAATGACCTCATGTACTAGCTCACCGTTTCAATGTCACAATCTATTTCTGTGTCTACTTGTCTTGTCAAGCCGCCAAACTGGCGCCAGGTATGAGTCATCTGGGAAAATCCAGGGGAAGTATTGCGACATCACACGCAAAGATTATGTCACAAAGATTGAGGCGGCTTGTCTTGTCGGCTTGTCTTCTCGAGCCGCCAAACTGGCGACAGGTATGAGTCATCGGGAAAACCCATTGCCATAGGGGGAATGTTTCAACATCACACGCAATGATTACGTCACACAGATCGAGGCTACTGGTCTTGTCGAGCCGCCGAAATGGCGCCAGTCATCAGGGAAAACCCATTACCACATAAATGGGGGAAGAGAATGGGGAGGAGTTGTGATGTCGACGCCGGGAAACCCATTGCAGGGGGGAAGAGGGAGGGTTGCCAGGGTCAATGACCTCTGATACTAGCTCACGGTTTCAAGGTCACGATCTATTCTTGTCTTGTCCAGCTGCTAAAATGGTGCCAGTCATCAGGGAAAAGCCAGGGGGTAGTGTTGCGACATAACACGCAATAATTACGTCACCGACAAAAAAAACATGTTGACCCTCTGAATGGAATTGGGGTTCCCAAACGCCCTGCCTTCTACTCATGGCATATGGAATGAGTCACCGATAATAGTTACGATTTAATATTTTATTGATTGAGTTATTCACAGCCTATTTCAAGTGGTTTTTAAAAGTATTATGTAATTCTACATTGCGTAGATCGAGATGGTGTATTGCAGTATTATTTATTTGTTTTAAAAATCCTCACCCAAGAATGCAAGAGTTCTATCTCCAAAATTGTTAAGTTTGAGATATTGGGTGTTTACGTTTATTTAGAATGAATATGATTCACCTGCGGTGAAATTGAGACTACTATATAATTACTTGAGAAGATACAAACTAGAGCTGTCATTTAGTAACATTGGTTTTATACACAAGGTCAAACTTCAATGCTTTTTTACACAAAAGGTGAAAATTGGACATAGAATACTTGCACTCTCGGGTGACGAAATAACGATATTTATTTCAAAACAAAATATTGGAAATTTGATTTTATGCCCCACGTTCATAATACTAATGAGGTAGAGAGGAGTACGGTAGAATTTAGAGTAAATTTACCCAGCATTTGCATGGAAGTAAAAGGGAATGATAATTTAAGTAAAACAAATCCTAATTACACTCAGCTGTATACAGTTAATTTAACTTTAGACAAACTACAAACAACACATTGTGTTGTGTGCCATAAATTTTATATCCATACTGATGGGCATGGGGTCTAAGACGTTAGACTGATAATACATTGAATTTACCATGGAAAGGGAAGGTCGAGGGCCATATCTCAGCCGAGTGAACAAACGGGTGTTTTTTACAAATTTGGTTTATTACCACTGTGGTTTCTCCATCCTTCCTCTACGCTAATGTGGCTGCATTTATTTTAAGCTGGCCTCCCAGTCTCAGCCCCTTAGATAAGCCTTTAATAACTTTGGAGTTGAACGAAGCCATAATAAAAATAATAATAGTAGTAATATTAATTATAAGCTCAAACGTCCTTGTAAGGACAAAGGCATCTTTTTTTTCTTGTTTGGTGTGCCCCAATGGGGAGGTTAGGGTTTCTAATCTTAGTCAGATGTGATTAGGCTGGTTTTTCCTAAATTATTTTCCCACTCTCCCTCCACGAAAATATGCAGTAAGACGCGTAACACTAAACAAATAACTCTATATAAAGACTAGAACGAATTTTACAACTTCAATAATTAAAAATATTGGTGTGGTTACTTTATATTTCCGTGGGGGTGACTAACGAGGTGTGGACCTAATTGGGCTCAGGTAAAAGGGGAGGGGCCAAGTAATTGTATATTTTAATTAAGAGCATACTTGCGCAACCATCACGCGAGAGGGGGAGGGCGAAGGTCCGGGATCGTATCCCGGCGTTTCCTGGTGATATCCATCACGTCACAACCATACACGCAATCCCGAGAAGGGACTGGTGTGTCCCTGGCCTAGAAGCAGATTGGCTCCAACATCCTGTGGAGGGGCTTCTCTTCATGATTCACATACACACTAAATATATGTGAAATGTATGACATACCCAACTGTATGACCAACCGACTCCTAATTTATTAGAATTAAATGTATGACTTGTCTTTCTGTAATATAGGCCTACCAATGTTATTTATCTAAATTAAAGCCCTCTGTCAAAAGTGCTGCAATTTTTTTTTCCTAAGCATAGAGTCTTACCGCTTGTTCAGGTTATACGCATATGTACTAAATACTCTAATTAGCTAAAGATGAGGAAGGTTGAATTTAGAGGAAGTGTTCCCCATTAACGTGGAGGGAGAGTGAAAAACAGTTTAGGGAAATCCACTCTCAGTATGCCCACTGGGATTCGAGCCCCTATCGCCCTGTCATCGGCAGTTTAAGTCTATTGCAAGAGTGACGCCTTAGACTATGTGGTCACTGAAGCACGTTACTGTAAATTACTCCCCATGGCATGTACACACACATGTAGATCTGGTAACTTTTTGTAAAGGTTCTTTAGCCGGTAAATCGTATGAACTGAGTGTGGTTTATTAAAAAAATGATTTCTAACTTTCCTTATACAACAAAGGCTAATACATTTCCGTTAAGCTCTACCACCCTTTTCTCTACTTTTTTATTGTAAAATTCAGATATACCAGATGTATAGAAAGAGGTGGTGTTCAAAGAAGAAAAAAAAATCTCCGACAGCGTAAAGAGTTTAATAAAGTTCTGCGCTCGAGCGTACGCCTTGTTGTAAGACTACTTTCACTCGGCTAAGGAGTGGGAGGAGGTGAAGGGGCGTCTCGGCGCGCCTTGAATTTATCGACGAGTTGCAACGTCCCTACAACCCCCTACTTCTTCCATTCCATCCTGCTTCAAAGCTGCTGATGGCTATCCTTGAGAAAATACAACATTATTTACTTTTTAGTTCGTACGCTTTAGTGTCAGAACTGGCTATCAGTGAGTTTAACCTTCGTTTTCCAGGAGGAAGGGGGGGGGGGGGGA
>CABFVX010000916.1:76463-145903 GCA_902151425.1 Timema shepardi
ATATATATATATATATATATATATATATATATATATATATATATAGAGAGAGAGAAAGAGAGAGAGAGAAACAAACTAATCCAGAACATCACATGCCCAGCACGTGAATGAATATTTGAATATCCGAGTCAACCAATTTGACAAAAAATAAATACATAAAATACCGCAAACAAATTTCCCATTTCCGTGCCACTGCGTTTCAAGCTAGTAATAAAATACCGGTAATTATTCATTGCAGGCTTTCCGTCAAATTTAACAATTCATAAAAGCATTTAATTAAATAATTCAGCTGTTTTAATAGCTAGTATGCTGTGTTACAATATAGGATGTGCCCCGCGGTCTAGGCTAGCGCCAGAAGAGGTATTTCCCATAATACATCGCGGAAATGTCAGACTAATTAGGTCTAAACCAACCCAAATGAGGGGATATAATTAGTATTGTATAAAGCTCTACCATTGCACCATATTAATATCCTTAACTAACGCTATTGTTCTATTACAATATCTCAGTTCATTAAGGCTTCCGTGTAAGTAACGCAAGCTGTGTTATACTTTAATCTCTCCCTCAACCGGCAATAGCCTACTTTTCCCACCACTAAATAAATTACTATAAAACTATAGTGAAACAAACCGCATTGGTGGGAAACGCGGACTAAAGCGTCAGGCTCACTTAGTATGTTTTTTGTTTTTTCAGATGATGAGAAAGCTAAGAGCTCAAACCCCAACCAGGTAGATTTTTCACGAATGTTTTCCCCACTATTTCTCCTGAATGGTTTCCCCACTATTTCTCCACGGAAATAATTGGTACATTTCCTAAACATTCTCACTTTCTTTTCCCTGCCCCATAAGTGTGTAACATATATGCGGGCAAACCCCGGCTGAGTAGTAATTATGTTCACTGGTCCTACTCATATTACTGAAATATGAAAACATTGAGTCCAAATGGCCTTAGGTTAGTTTATGGAACTAAGTGGAATTTGGAACTGAGAGCCGAAATAATAGAACCGTAACTGACAAGATTTTGGAGCTAACACACACACACAGACATATATATATATATATGGGGTGAACAATACTACTATTTTCGCTCCAGTGGCCCACAAATTAAATTGGAATTGAACCAGCAACCCGTGACAAAAGTAAAAAAGAGAATTTCGAAGGGGTGGGAAGTAGGGGAAATAGATTCAACCCCCTTCGCCATTTCACTCTTGTAGAAATCCCTGGACGATCCGTCATATCATCCCTGTGAATGCACCGATGGGTATTGAAGTGGGAGCGAAGGATGAGAGCAGTTTGGGGGAGGGGGGTACTAACAACGAACATAAGAAGGGGGAGCCCAAAGAATTATTCTTTTCTAATACAGCTTTTCCTCGAAGTAATTCTCCTTCTTTTGAAAATAATATCAATATAAAAATGGTCTTGAAAATGGTCATTTTACTATAGTGTGGTTTGATTATAATGATAACTCAAACTATCGCTGGTGGTCTAGCTGTCTAAGGTGTTATATTTTCATTAGACTTGTTCACTGTTGACAGGAAAGCCAGGGCTTTAATTCTGGCCAGGTGCATTCTGGGGTGTTTTCCTCATCCTTTCTCTCCACTGTGGGGTGGACTTACTCTGAAAACCACCCTTCTTGTTCTTCTCCCCCTTACCAATGTGGCTACCAGGGCTGATACTAATCATGGTAATGCGTGTATTGGAAGGTCTACCAGTCCTAGCTGGATGCATTTAAATTAAGCCAATGGTGTAGGAATGAGGAAGTTAGAGCTTAGAAGAAGTGTACCTGTCATTCACTTGGAGGGAGAGTAGGAAATCTTAAATATATATATATATATATATATATCTGTATTACAGCTGACAGAGATTTGAACCCCAATCTCCCCTTTTCTGGAAGTTCATATCACACGTTAAGCTGCGTGCCCACCGACTCTTGAGACAAATTCTAGTTGAAATCTTGGTCGATGTGAAAGCGCCTCTTTGTTAAGTTGACTGCCATATTTATAAATGTGATAGACTTAAGAGGGGGTTGTATGGGACGTGAAAAAAGGGCAAAGGTTTTGAAGTTTTTATAGCAAAATATATTTTTTGTCCAAAATAAATAAAATTTTGCTAAAAGAAGAGAAAAGTTATTACATTCCAGGACACGCTTGACAGATATTCAAGAACTGTTGATATCACTATGTGAAAAAAATTAAACTCTATTCTTGTACTGAAGCTATATATATATATATATATATATAATTTATTTTGACAAAAAACGTTTTTATATAAGAAATGCAAAAACACTGACCTTTCCTCGCATTCCCTAGGTAATCCCCACCTAAACCCCAAGCACAAAAGTTTCTCTTTTAACACCACGTGACGTTAAGCCCGCATGCTTAATTTAATTACTATAAATTGCCTATATGATGGCTATATGTTTTGTAAGAGAATCAACGAGAGCAGTGGGTATTTTTTAATTTATGCTAACAGTGCCACTCACCCAAACACGAGACGGCGTCAGCAAACTAAATCAGAAATCAAACACGCAATGCGGGTACCCTTCCGATAACATTCCTCATCCCTAAAACTAATAGCGTAATTACTACATAAGCGTACAACCCAAACAGGTAGTAAGACGCGGTGCTAAAATTAAGTTTATAAAATTGTCAAGAGTTGAGTAACCAAAAGCAACCTGAATAACAACGTGAAAGTTTTTATCACCTTAACCGCTTATCTATTTGAATTTGGCACATTCCTATAATAAATAGAATTATTTAATAAAGTAAACACAAAGTTAGAGCTTCAACAAGCATTACGACTCCACCCGAAACATACTATGACCCTGAATGGGATCGTGACCCCCATGCTGGAAAGCGTTGCCTGCCACCATGGGGCCAACGAAGCAAGTCACATAACCTCGCATAAAGCACATACGAGCATTATAACAGATCCCTATAAAGAGAGAGAAAGAAAAGAGTCAACAATTTGAAAAAAGAGGAAAGCTGCAGAATAATAAAACTAGTTACATAAAGCAAGTTTATAATGTGACCAGAATAGGGATGGAGTATAATGCTCGGCACACACGGGTGATATTTCCGTACGAGCAGGTTATAGTTTTCAGCAATGTTTAAGTACAGATACATGCGTAGAAAATATATTTGTAGTCTTAAATGAGCAAAATTGTCTTTCAAACAAAAGCAAATTGAAATATATTTATTTAAAATAAAGTTGTTTCAATTAAATGTGTTTTATTACAAACAAAAACAAAAAATAATGCCAGATTGTTTCAAAATATGCATGATATGATTTTCAATCTTTACGAACATATTGTAAGCTAGACCATTTTATAAAATAACTTTTATTTGTGTTTTTAACAATAACTATTCACAAATCAAGGATGAAAATAATAGCCGTACGAATACACGTTATATATCTCTTAGTTGCTACATCGCTGGTTATTTCGTGATAGTTGCCATCATGGTTTCAATGTAAGTTTCCTAAAAAGTTGGGTACTAAAACATCGCCCGTGTGTGGTGCATAGCATGACATGATGATTTTTGAGAAGATACATGCTGCATTATCTGACAAACTCTTTTATAAAACAAATGAAAGGTTATAAATGTTTGAAGCACAGAATCTTGGAGAAAGCACATTCTATGCCAGAAGGTTTTTCTAAAGAGAACTGAAAAAAAACCCACATAGTTTAATCCAAAGATTTTATGAGAAAAGCAATTAAAAATCACTAAGGCCACCTTATTTTTCAACCAAAGGCTTAAACTATAAATTACCAATAGAACTATACAAAATATGTTCTCATTGTGAAATTAATAAATAAAAAGGTTATTTTAAATGTGGCCTACAGCTTAATTTTGACAGCCGAATTAGGTGGGCATGCAAAAAAATACGTCAATCTATAGGTTGGGGTTCGAATCATAGTTGGGCGTAGTGAGGTGTTTTATCCCCTTACTATCACCCCCACCCCCCTCTTCTCCCAAGAAGGTACGTCAACATTTCCCCAAAATTGTAACTAATTTATCTCTACCCTTTCAGTGTTATTTTTTGACACCTTAACTAAGTCGGTAGTGAGCATCTTCCGGAAAAATCAGGGGACCCAAGGAATGTCATATTAACTTTTCATTAGGAATGCAACTATATTGAATACAGAATTGTCTTCCTCCCTTGATCCTCCGTTAATCCCGTTCGGAAAATTCATATTATTACATTAAAAAAAAACAATATTATATTGAAATAGAAGTACTTAACGTGCACTTTATAAAACACTGATCACAGTATCACACTACTTACAAACTAGTATAATGCTAGAACAATCCCTCAGACGATAACTAACCAATGATCAATTTTAAGGCATGCCACTCTTTGAACCTTGGTCGAACGACTTATGTATAGTTAAAGAAAAAAATTGTCTGACATTTTAAAACCAGCATACAATGATTATTTCATATTAATGTAATGTTCTATTGAATGTATATATTTTTTTCTATTTAACTTAACTTGATCGCGCGTACAGCTCGAATGGGTAGTAAGGCGTGGTGCTAGTAAAATTACCAAAAACTAGATCATCCAGGAAAAATATCAACTTCAAATCCAAGGAGAAATAACTATGTGAGGTATTTTGATCTAGTTGTTAACATGATGTGCTGAACGTTTTTTGAATGGGGGGAGTGAGCGTGCTCGACTGTTAACATAATTTCTAGTTTATATAATGTTGATTATTTCACCAATGTATATTTGGATTGTATATAGAATTAGACATAGGGCTCGTATGATGTACACACTGCATAGTCTAATAGATATGAAAATTAGAATTCAACCCCCAGTCCTCCAGAATAACTTCCTTCTTGGACAAACGTTGAAATATTGTTCCATACCAAGAATTGAAAATGTCATGAAAATGATTATAATAATTATCTTTTAACAATTTAGGTTTGATCTTGACAGAAAATCTATGGCTAAATCCATATTATTTTCAGTCACTTTTAATCACGTTATTGTATATAAGTAACGTTGCCTTTTATTTTTTATGGTTGTTTTAGAGTGTTATCAGCCCTTTTACAGGTAGCACAATTCTAAACAGTTTTGTATAGTCGACTTCCCTCACTTTAAATTATGGGTACCGGCTTCTTATTGGTAAAAATCCTCACTCTGTTATTTTTTTTAATGGGAACTACAGTTTTGACTTTCTTAAAAACTATCAAAGGAATCCTCAAATAACTTAAAATTTTATGTTATAGTCATAACAACATAATGCTGCATTTGTCTGAAGAGGGCCGCATGTATCTAGTTTCCTATACCTTCCGCCTTAATTTGTGCAAAACGTCGTTGATAATAAGCTACTTTACCTTTTTAGATCTATTTTGTAATCAACTAAAAATATAGGGCTATATACATACAGAGATAGAGGGAGAAAGAAATGTAGGTATTTTGCAACATTTTTGTGAGGTAACTAACTATATTT
This sequence comes from Timema shepardi, assembly GCA_902151425.1. Taxonomy (NCBI): domain Eukaryota; kingdom Metazoa; phylum Arthropoda; class Insecta; order Phasmatodea; family Timematidae; genus Timema; species Timema shepardi. The sequence goes on from CABFVX010000916.1 coordinate 81,921, forward strand.
TGAAATAACGAGCTATCATCTAAATATTGCAATGAAGCTGAGCTTCTAAAATGCGTTTAAACGTTACCATAAAATAAAAGTTAAATTTTGAGAAGCAAGAAAAATTGTGCTGAAACGTTGATAAAGGAAATTTCTGTGGATTTGAACAAATAAGTTCTACTGATTCCATTGAAAGAAAGAGAGAGAAATGAAAAAGGGAATTACGTCATACTTTTGTAAGCTCTAAGCACAAGATTTTCTTCAAATACAACATTTATATTGTTGTGCTAGGGGTCTGGCTTGGGCTGGGAGAAGGGAGTATTAATTTTTCAAGGGTTCTTGAAGAATCTAGGGTTATACGAGTTCTTGTATCTAGGATATAATCTTAACCTTCTCTCCACCCCAATTTCCACAGTTTCTCCCCTCTCCCTCTTTTTGTACTTAATGGTCGGAACATGCGCCTGGCACTTCTCTACCCTCCCCTGAGGGGGGTCTAGTCCCCCCCTTACGCCTCCCCATCATTGCACTATTGTCTACCTATCACAAATGGACGCCCTCCATCGTCTGAAAAGTGCCTGACTGGCTTCCATTACCAATTACTTGAACATTTTTACCGGACAGAAACCAGTCTCTTTTTTTACCCTCTTATTACTATTTCTACTAACCCCCTCCCTGACACCCCCTTTGTGTCCGACCGGTCAGACACAATGCGCTTGAGCAGTGGTTTTAGAGAAACCTGTCATTTTCGGCCAAGTGTTTTATCAATCATTTATACCACAATTGCACGTTGTCAAGATATGAAAGAAGTTATTTAAATGTATGAATGGTTTTAGCTCTAGGTTTCTGAGATAAATACTTTTCTTCTTCTCCATTATTCATGTATCGTTCGAAATGATTGTTATCGACATGACTATGACAAAATAAATATATTAGACTAGCTAGTATTTATTATACCTCCAAATATTGAAATTTCTAAAAGGTCGTGACAATGACAGTCATGTCGGAAAGGAATTAGTTTTAAAAGGTGTTTTGACATGCATGATTTAAATACGATTTCATTATAAGCGAGTTATAAAAAGTAGCATTGCAAAGCCAAAAATCCTTGCCTATTATTGAAGTAACAATGTTAACACACAGGGCAGAGTCCTTGCTTCGTATTGAAGTAACAATGACTACACACAGGGCAGAGTCCTGGCTTCGTATTGAAGTAACAATGTTAACACACAGGGCAGAGTCCTTGCTTCGTATTGAAGTAACAATGTTAACATACATGGCAGAGTCCTTACTTTGTATTGAAGTAACACTGTTTACACACAGGGCAGAGTCCTTGCTTCGTATTGAAGTAACACTGTTTACACACAGGGCAGAGTCCTTGCTTCGTATTGAAGTAACAATGTCTACACACAGGACAGAGTTCTTGCCTATTGTTGAAGTAACAATGACTACACAAAGGGCAGAGTCCTTGCTTCGTATTGAAGTAACAATGTCTACACACAGGACAGAGTTCTTGCCTATTGTTGAAGTAACAATGTTTACACACAAGGCAAAATCCTTGCTTTGTATTGAAGTAACAATGACTACACACAGGGCAGCAGAATTCTTACTTCGTATTTAAATAATACTATCAGTACATAGAACATATTTTTTGACCTTTTATAAAATATCAATAATTAATTAATCTTAACAAATCCTTTATTTACCTCGGCTCAAAATAGTAAGATTGTTAACTACTTACTCCCTTGTGTCTGAGAGATAAGACAACGCACACCCCAGTTTTTATAGGATACTACAAATTTAATTCTTGCGGCCAAAATTAACCACATTTTACTATATTATTAGTATTATTTGATTGATAATATCAATCAAAAATTACAGCTGCAGATCACATGACTTGACGTATGAATATGTGAAAGTAGATCTAGTTACTTTACTATTAGTTGGATATGGCGCTTTCTATTTAAATTTGACTCTAGAAATCTTTTGATAATGTACAAGATATAAATCTTTGGTTAATTATGTGCCAAGATTTCTGAAACCTGTATAAAAAAAAATCTCCTATCAATATTGTTGATCTGTGACTGATGGTTTGTGCGAGTTAAATAATACAAAATAAAAATATTTAAGTTATAGGATCTTTTATATGTTATATATATATATTTTTTTAGAAACATTGGCCACACATCAACGAGTACATTCGTTCATCTGAGACAAATAAGAAAATGTTCAAAATTTAAGTTCGCTATATACGTTTTAATAATTTTTAATACGCTTTCTTTATTTTTCCAATGAAGTGAGTGTGTGACCTCCACAACCGTCTTGTTTGTTGAGTCAACCTTGTCACGTTTAAACCACTTTAGTTTTATATTTTGATGGAGGTAGTTAACATATTCTTTCTGAGCGCACAGATTATATCAACACATGATTTACTTGCTCGTTTAACCCAATACCACACGTATAATACAACCTACACCCAACCTTAATACTTAGATATTTACTAATTGGATATCAGAACAATCCCGTAAACACTTAGCAAATATGTATATCTGCACCCCTCGGAATCAAAACAGTGTACCTAAGAAATGTGGTTGACCACACTAATCACTTAGTTAATCTCCGATAGATGGAAGAAAGCAACGTTGTACAGTTAACTATCAATGCAAGACAGAGCTTGGGGGATGGATTATTATAATAACGGGAATCAGTCGTAGCTGATATTCGATTAAACTAATTTTTAACGTTGCTTTCTTCCAACTAGATTAGTTTGGAATGAACAATGAACAATGTATCTGCACTGTTGGGAGCATAACACCCTAATCGAGTCGCCGATGGCTGTGATATCAATGATAGTGCTTAGTAGAAGATGATATCCACACGTCCATCACAGACTCTGCCTTAAAATATAAGTGAAGAATGATCCTGCCCACTGAATAGCTCGGTGGTATAGCATTGGGAGCTAAGCCAAAAGTCCAGGGTTCAATTCCCGTGTCCAGATGTAATTTTTCAGTTTATTCGAATAATCTCAGATAGTCGAGTTACCGAGAATAAATACTCCTTCAAGAGAGTACTAATCCTATAAATCCCAAGCTATATAAAGCTGGTTGCTTAGGTTGAGTGGCTAGGGAAGTCCTCATAAGAGGACTCGAGAAAGATTAATTTAAAAATATTAGCATGTAGATAACCAAATATTATCTTCTACTAAAATATCCTTTAAGCTAAGGTAACAGGCTAATGAAAGTTATTTAATGTCACTAAAGACTATCAGTAATTTAAAATATCTGAGCAAGTTAGTGGGATACGTACTGCTAGTAACTTTAAGATATTTGTCATTTTAAAATATAGTTCATGTCAAAATATAGATGAAATATATAAACATATCTATATAGGAATAAAACCTTTCACTGTAAGTTTTATAATTTAAAAAACTTACGAAAATATGAAATTAGCTTTGATTTAAGTGCGTTTCACGTGAATTGTCTCAGTTCTTATATCAAAGTATAAATAGTCAGAAACAAACATCTTGCCTTGCCCAAACAAATAGTGTTTATTTAACAGGGTCACTAAATGACATTATAAGATAATTGATGATTATTTGAGGGGTTTGGAAGCTTCAGAACTTCCATTCTCCTAATACTAACTACGCTAATGAGTTAGGAATTGGAAAGGTTGAATTTAAAGGAAGTGAACCCGCATTTGAATGCAGGGAGAGTGGAAAACCATTTAGAAAAAAACACCCCAGTTCACCCGAGCAAGATTCGAACCTCAATCTCATCATCTTCGGCAGTATAGCGTAACATGAAACTAGCACTTTAGCTAACTACGCCGCCAATGCCGGTAGTGGGAGAGTAATATTTACCTTCAACTAAGCAGCGTCTTTGAACTTTCTGACCAACGGTAAGGACATGTGAATTAGGAATCATAAAAAATATTCACAAGCATTTGTTTGAAAAGAGGTTTGATAAAACAACGCTGTAGGGGAGAAAACCACAAGCTGCTACCATAAAACTAGCGCTTGTCGATCCATTTTTTTCCACATCATTTCTGTAAAAAAGTTGATAGTATATGAGGTTCGAGGTGGGAGGGGAAGCCTAGAACCAAAGGACTACTAAGTCGACATCAAAGCAAATTGAAACGAGTGGTATGATGTTTTTTGTGAGGTAATAAGCACCTGCAGTATTTTTTCATCCTTTTTTTTAAATGTTTATTGAACTAACTTGATGTCATCTCCACAATTTTTTTTTTTTTGCGGGAGGAAATTCCTTGCATGGGTCGAAGGACTTGTGTACGTATGTAAATGCTTTGAGTTTGTGATGATGGAGGATGGGGTGGTGGAATAGGGCGATAAAAAAGATTGGTGGGGGGGGGGGGTAGTAGGGAAAGAACGAATGGAGTTCACCTAGTGTATTTTTATCTCCGTCCCCTCCCTGACCGAAAAGTTCGTGTTGATTAGGTTGAGAAGGGGATGTGTGGCTAGCGTGATTTAAAAGGTTGTAATCTCGATAACCATGGATAAATGGTTTTTAATTACCGACCACAAGTTGATGGGAGACTTGTTTGATTCTCTGGGAGGATGATGAAGATATTTACTATTTGTATATGCGTTCGACCTGCAATCCAGTTAATATTAGACAGGCACTAGGACTTAGGGTGTAGTATTAGACATAATATTAGTTTGTAAGTTCTACCATGAAATTAATATTAGCTGGTGTTTTAGGGTGAGGTGTGTAATGTTAATTAAACGCGAAGTAAAAGGGTTTTATTTAATTTTAAATAATGTTTCAAATAAATGGTACTACACAATCCTACAAAAGTTCTATCTTAGGACAAAGTTTTATAAATCTCATTCAGTAAACTAGGTACCCTTAAGGGAATTTTCCTCAGAAAACCAAATCCATAATTTGGTTAATCACAATACATACTCATTAATTTTTTTAAAAAATCGTTGTTCAAACCATTTTAAAAAAATCTTTCAAAAACCAGTTATTTGTTAATCACTCTCGATTTTTATATGCATACAAATATTTTTATTACTACTACTACTATTATTATTATTATTATTTACAGTGAAAAATAATTCTCAGACACTTATTTTGAACTACATCTTAAAAGTTATTTTCGAAATATTTCAAATTTTCTAGAATGTGTTAAAGTAAGCTAGCCTTAAATTAATTTATTTTGGAAATATATATATTTATATAAAGTTTGATAAGCCTTTTACCGATAAACGAAATAACAAGAAAATGGTTGAACCATTATTGATAAATGAAGACTCATTTTAAGGATTGTGGGTCTAGGATGACATAAAAAAAATAGTAGCTTTCAAAGAAACTCTGATTTTACTATATTATTTTTAATTATTTAGCACCACGTCTTACTACCTATTCGGGCTATACGCTTTAAGTACTAATTACGCTAATGGATTATGAATTATGAAAGTTGAATTAGAGGAAGTGAACCCGCATTTGCGTGGAGGGAGAGTGGAAAACCATTTAGGAAAAACTACCCCCAGTTCACCCGACCGAGATTCGAACCTCGATCTCCCGGTCTTCAGAAGTCGAGCTTAACACGGATTTTACTATAGAATTTCCAGATGCTCTATTTTGCGCTGTGGCTCATCTGTACAGCAATATCATTCTTTGTTTACATCACCGTGAGAACATTAATTTGTGCAGGTATTATTGTAACCTATTTCTCTTTGGTTAAAAATAATAACAGCTCATTATTTTATTAGGTGGCATGATGCAACAAATAGAAAGAAAATTAGATGAAGGGTCGTTTCAAAAGTTCTCATCAAGGTGTGAAGGGGAAAATACATGTTTTACTTAAAAAAATTAAGCACTGAAAGCTCAAAATATATGGAACGTTGATAGCCTTTGACGAGTAACCTTTAACTATAAATTTTATTATTGATGATAATAATAATAATAATAATCAAATATTACAGAATTGTTTGTTATGTCAAACACACCCCAAATATAGATTTTTTTAACAACGTCCTTAGTGCCATTTTTGAAATATTTCAAATTTTCAAAATTTCCTCATCAGTAAAATACCCTTAAGCGAATTTCTCCCAGAAAACCAGTATAAATTCTTATGTATTTGTAAGGTCATACATGCTCTAGATATATATTTGGAACAAAATCGTTAATAAGATTTTCGAAATTTTTTGAATTTTCAAGATTACCCACTATTAAACTTAATTAAATTTAAGAGTTAGGATAGAAAAATAAAAATCTTTAGATATGGCCATATTTAATTTAAATATCAAGTTTGGACAAACTAAATCAAACCATTTCGTATTCAGGTCCAGGGATAGACAGACAGACAGACAGACTGAATTGTAAAATCCCTTTTTGGGTTCCAGTATATAAAACTTAAATATTCATAATAAAATCGAGGTCGAAAATTTTCACTATTATAAAACTTTCTCTTTACATGAGAAAATAAAAATATTTGCACGTCTTAAACAAGAGCTACCAACGAGTTAACATAAAGGGTAAGGATTGATAGGAAATATACACGCATTATTTTGGAGAGTACAGCTTGTGAATGTGAGGAATGCCAGGCCCCCACCGTGGTTCGGATCTCACATTAAACTGTAGGTCCTTCATTTCACCTCACAATCACCCTACCATTACACATTAGCAAAAGTGCGTATAACCCAAACAGGTGCTAATAGTAATAATATTGTGGAGAGTGGTAAAACTTACAATTCAACCATATTAGAAACATGTCTTCCACTTTTTACCCTTAATGTGCCTAGTGGAGGTTTAAACCCTTATCGCTCCGTAAATGGTTACTGATTTCAATACGAGTCCAACGTCTTAAACTAGTTTGCCATCATTGCGGGTTTTATCTATTAGCACCACGACCTACCACCCATTCAGATTATACGCACTTAACGCTAATGTGTAATGGAAGGGTGATTGTGAAATGAAATGGAGGACCTACAGTTTAACGTGGGATCCGAATCATGGTGGAGGCCTGGAAATCCATACATTCACAAGTTGTTATTAATACACGTTTTATCAGAGATGAAGGAAGGGTTTGGCAATCAGATAAATCTGTGCCAGTACCGAGGATTTTACTCCGGACCCCTAGCACACAAGTCTGACATCTTACCCCTAAACCACCAGGTCACCATTTCAGGTTTTATTTAAGCACAAGCCCAAGAGCTTTCTCCTAGGAAAAAAATTTAGTTGAAAACTAAATTGGCAAATATCTGCTTTGTTACTGGTTCAGGACATGATTGCCGCCCTACCTGACCAAAATATGACGCCTAAGAAACTCACTAACCCTTGCCTATAACAAGAATTTAAAATGGAATATGTTCTAGCCATAAACGGGTCGCGGTTAGTGAATATAGATCGCAGATTCGCATGACGACACTCACATGTTTTATTGTTCGGTTTGTTATTATATGAACACGTAATTTTTTTTTATGTGATCACCTAATGTAGCGCTAATAACATATTATTAAAGTGGATTTAATTGGTGATACCCAGGCTGCCTCGATTTATGTGAAGTTACTAGTTGGTCGTCGAACCGAAGACACTTGAGAGTCCTTCTAACCTCACAGATAATGCTCAACTTGTATAGGTAATATAGCTTGAAACAATCTCCGCATCTAACTGTGATCTACCGGAGTTTTCGTTATAAAACAGTGAAATTGAGAATAGTGAAACCATTTCTCCATATTTAAAGAAACACTTGAGATTTGAAAAATAGACTAAGGGTTTTAGGATTTTAAAATGATTTCATATATCCAAATTTCATTTTTGTCAACTGAAGAAAGCAGAAAACCTCACTTTGAACTCGATATCTGTTTAAAGCATAGTTTTGTATCTAATATTCCGGTCAATCACTCGTAAAACGGTTTCTTACAGGGGCCGACGTCCTGATAGTTCACGTCAAATTGAAGGGGGAAACGTAACAACATGCCTCTATAGCGTTAATAACTGTACATTTTAAACTTCATTATATTCAAAGACGTTTTAATTTAAATGTATCAGTGTTTAGATCAAAGAGGGTTACAACAGAACATTCTAAGATAATTGAGGATGGTTTTAGTGGCTTTAAATCTTTAAAACTGTCATTCACAAAATAAATACAGTAATGTGAGGATATCTTCTTTCAATTAGGCACCACATGAGTACCTGTCGTAAAAACAGAATGAGTTTTTTCCCTAAATTTCACAATTCCTCCTCACAAATGTGGATGTATTATTTTGAAACTATACCTTTCTCATGTACTATTGATTGTATTAGCTTGACTGTATAATTTTGTTTCACTAAATTACATTTTAATTTTGGTTTGTGAAGTTATTGACCACTTTTGTGTTGACGCGTTTTAAAACCATAGTTATATTAACATATTTTCATTTTACTTTATTATTAATAATAACAATAATCTTTAAACCCGCGAGTATTTTATCCACTGGAATTGCTTTCTTTTTTATATGCACCACCTCCGTACTGTTTCCATCCTCACAATATTAGGGTAGGCATGAGAAAGATAAAGTTTAGAGAAAAAGTACCCGTATTTTCATGGAGGAAGATAAGTAAAACCAGTCAAGGGCGAAATAAGTATCTCAGCACACCCAGCCAGAATCCAAAATCTCAACTTATCCCCGTCATCGGCAAACCCAGAACAAGATGACACTGACGCCTTTGTCCACCTGTGTGCGTGTCGGCTTGCGTTTGCAAACACTTTCCGACCACCTTGTAGGGTAAATAACGCGTCTACCATGCCCGACTCCTGTTTAAATTGGCTGTTTCAGTTTGGCGTCGTGGAGTATCACGTGACCGACCAGGATGAGGGAAAAGGAGCTGAGCAGAGATAACTTTTTTCCGTGTGACATTCTGAATTCCAAGGAAAGAGAGAGAGAGATACCTTTGGGTAGAGAGACTGGAGTGACAAATCAAGGCGTCACACGTGGGGGCGTAGACGTACGTTCGTGTATTCAGTCCAATGCGTGCGTGCAAAGGATGGAGCAGAGGATGCTCTGACATGACGAGACCGACGTTTTGAAAATCAGGAAGATGAAAGGAGGTCTTTGGCAAGAGAGGTTGCCTCTTCATTCCTTACATATTTTGTCTCTTCTGGTGATCCACCCCCTCCCTTCCTCTTCCCACCTTCCGGGTCCTTGATGCGTCATATGGGCCTTAGTATGCTGAAAGTCTTTCACTTTCATCGTGGAAAAATAAGGTTGAAACCCTCACCTCGGTCTCGTTGAGGACATGGGATCGAATTTGAGAAACGTGCAGCTAGTTTCAGGGAGAAGGATATTTATAGGAACAAACAACATAAGGATAAGATTTTTAAAGAATTCATACTTTTGTCTAACCTCTAGTTTATCATTATTTGATTTATGTTTTCCTCATCTTACTTCGTTCGGGATACCTGCATATTTGCAAAAATGAGGCATCACTGTGAAAGATAGAATTTAGAGGAGATATACACGCAATAGATTTAAGGGAGGGTGGAAAAAATTCAGTGAAAAAAAAACAGTGTACTTAGACAAGACTCGAGCCATGGTCTCCTAGTCAACGGAAAACCAGACAAGATGAGATTGCCACCTGGCTTACACGCTCCCTTAGTTGCGGGATTATTTAAAGCTAAAGCAGTAAAATTTGAAGTTCTTTTTAAAATAATATTAATATAATATATTACTAGCTGTCATACTCGGTGAAAAGTCACCTTTGTCAACTTTGTTGCTTGTCCAAATCACATGTGTTTTTAAGAAAGGCTAGTGACAGTAAGGCACCTTGAAATTGGTGTGAAAATCTACTGATCAAGGTTTCTTTAAGAAACCTCAATGACATTTTTTATTACATCAATAACTCTGTCACAATAGCACCATACAATCACCGACTAACTTAAATTATCTATAGATAGTTTAAACTAACAGTACGCTCTAATAACGGCCTTGAAATTAAGGACACCCGCCTAACATAATGTGTCCACCCTTTACTTGCAAATAAAACGATATTGCTTCTCAAATTAGCTTCGCTTGTATCCATGGCTGAGTGGTTAGGATGGTCAACCATAATTCAAAGAGACCCTGGTCCGGTTCCGGGTTGTTCTAATAAAATATGATTAAGTCATTTGAACACTAATCACGATCAGTGAATACCTAGGTAGTAGTTTGTAAATATGGTATTAATATAATCTGTATTTAGAAAGTATATTATACTTTATTATACTTTATTATACTTTATTATACTAGGTAGTAGTTTGTAAATATGGTATTAATATAATCTGTATTTAGAAAGTATATTATACTTTCTAAATACAGATTATATTAATACCATATTTACAAACTACTACCTAGGTATTCACTGATCGTGATTAGTGTTCAAATGACTTAATCATATTTTATTAGAACAACCCGGAACCGGACCAGGGTCTCTTTGAATTATGGTTGACCATCCTAACCACTCAGCCATGGATACAAGCGAAGCTAATTTGAGAAGCAATATCGTTTTATTTGCAAGTAAAGGGTGGACACATTATGTTAGGCGGGTGTCCTTAATTTCAAGGCCGTTATTAGAGCGTACTGTTAGTTTAAACTATCTATAGATAATTTAAGTTAGTCGGTGATTGTATGGTGCTATTGTGACAGAGTTATTGATGTAATAAAAAATGTCATTGAGGTTTCTTAAAGAAACCTTGATCTGTAGATTTTCACACCAATTTCAAGGTGCCTTACTGTCACTAGCCTTTCTTAAAAACACATGTGATTTGGACAAGCAACAAAGTTGACAAAGGTGACTTTTCACCGAGTATGACAGCTAGTCAATTATTAGTGCTTCATCAGATACTTGACGTAAGTGTTGTTAATAGTGCCTTGAACCGACATACTAGTGAACACCTACTAACTCGTACCCACCTTTTCCCCCTCCCCCCTCACACTCTATAACTACGTGAAGATTTAACCAAAGTGTCACCCATATAGGTGGTCAAACATGGGCCAGCAGTTTGACTATCTCTTTCTTGGGCGAGGTCGAGCACAATGTGGTCACAATGGGTAGGTGAAAGAGGGTTGAACCCGACACGCTAGCCACGTCAAAGTGAGTCTGGAACATATTAACCTTAGCGCGTGGGACAGACGGATCAAACAAGTAACGTTACTCTTACTGGATCGCAAATATCGGGCAACTTTGGTTAGCAGGAGGCGGATCGTTTAGGATTTTTCTCTCTAAATTCCCGCTACACCCCAGGAACACAATAACTATGGGTGGGGAAGCCTCAGTTTCAAAAACATTAAAATATTGTCTCTCCAGAGAATAAACCTAGGTAAACCCTAAGGTGGGAATATAGCGAGCACGAGTGCTACGGGCATTGTTTTTGCACTTTTATAATCAAAACTTTTTTTGGTCAAAATAAGTCAAAATGTTTCTTCAGTAGAAACATAATTTTTAATTTTATTCACATGGTGACCTCTACAGTTCTTGAATATCTATCAAGGGTGTCCTGGAATTTAATGACATTTTCTCTTTAATTAAACATTTTCTCATCTCATCTAATGCCGGGATTCTCATCTCATCTAATGCCGGGATTCTCATAATAGATATTTAAGAATTGTTTAGGTCACCATGGGAAGAAAATTAAACTCTTTATTTATACTGAAGCAATATTTGATTTACTTTGGCAAAAAAAAGTTTTGCCATAAAAACTGCAAAAACACATACTTCAGCTAGCGTTTCATACACTTCTATCTTAAATCAATCGACAACATATATATACTAATTATGTAGGGAGTAAGAAGGTACTTAACATTTCTAACCGAGTGCTTACCGATGTCAGTCAATATATTGTGGATAGTTGGCGTTCCTAACCATTCGTTCACAGAAGGGATATCTATGTCTACACGCAAACAATAAAGTACGGTATACTAGCCTACACCTGTGCGGAAAAAGGAGTCATTCTCTTGAGCTCATTACATCCGATATAGATTCGAACCTAGATCTCCCTGCCACTGGGAGTCAAGGCTATTGCGAGAGTAACGCCATGGAATATTCTACCACTGAGGCATATCTGTGAAAAAATAACTACCCGGAAAGAAGCCTTATTTTATTGCTCTGAAACTGCATGATTGGTTAATAGTTATCTCCATAATAATAGTTACTAGTTCCCTTGTTTGGACTAGAAATCTCAAAGCCCATAAAACCTAGGAAGTTGACATTTTGCAGGCAGTTAGATCCTAACCCAAAAGGATGCCGGAATACTTGGTGACCAAAAATTCTCATAGGGATCTCCTAGATAAAGAAGTTTCTAAAAAACTATACTGGCTTTTTCTCGCGTACCCTACTTCGCCCCCTTAGAACTATATTCCTGTGTATGTGTTAGTCTTATTCCTGATATCCCCCCTCCCCTCCCCACCTTGTGTTAGGACCTACTACTCATCCCGGCTGTCCGCATTTTAATTATGATAGTGGAAGTAGGGATGAATGAACTAGATCCTCAAGCTTCCTTTCCATGGAAGTAAAGTGGGAAACAATTTAGGAAAACATACTGGTAGTACAACTGTCCGTATTTGAAACCTTCACCTCCCATATCGAACAAACATTTAGTTCGCAGGTTCCACCGATGTGGGTGCTAGGTACTACTGTCCTAGTTTAGGATAGTTTGTAGGTATATAAAACACTTGTGTATGTATTGGTCTTGCTATCCAGACATCGTGTGTATTCTACCCGCCTAGCTGGCAACAATCTAGCGCAACGCGGTTGACTGATGGTGCTGTGGCGCTGAGGGTGACATGGTCAGTCCCTGTCTTTTTTTTTTTTGTGGAGGTTGACTTCACTCGTAGACCCTCCTGCTATAGAGTGTAGGGAGTTATTCATCACTCCCTCCCATCCTGACACCCCGGGTAGTATTTAATTAAGTCAGAACACTCGCGTCCTGACGTCACCATGGACGATTCTTTGTTATTCTTGTTGAGTGTTCATGGGGGGATGAAATGGGTGAGTTTGTTTGGTTTCTAACCCCCTTTTGGCTTTATGAATAGGAACCTACTCTCTACCTATGGGTACGAGGACCAAGGCGTCAGTCTCGTATAGTGTGAGTTAGCCAGGTAATGGGGAGGTTGGAATTCGAATCACGACTGAATATACTGAGGTATTTATTTTACCCATAAACAGTTTACCACTCTTTCATTTCATTTTAATGTGGGATGACTTCCTTCCTACTCCCATAAGTGTAAATTTGCGAGATACCAAAAGAGAAGTAGGAGAATGCACAAACGGCTTACATCCACTCTATAATGCAACTTGCATTGCATGGATACTCGTTGCTCATTCGTGGCAAGAAAAAGTAACTATTATTTATCATCACCGCGTCTTACTATCCGTTCGGGTTGTACGCACTTACGCTAATGTGTAATGGTAGGTTTATTGTGAGGTGAAATGAAGGACCTACAGTTTAGCGTGGAATCCGAACCACGGTAGAAGCCTGGCATTCCACATATTCACAAGTTGTGGTTAATACAAAGAAAAAGTTGTATCTATCTTGCGGGACCCTCAAGTTTAATGCCCCCTTCACTCCGGGCATGTTTTCGAAATTAGTTCAGTAGGGAAACCTTTTCTGAAATAATGACGGCAACTATCACGAAATAACCAGTAAAGTGGATATTGAGAACTAGTCTACGTTCTGTACATTCACATGTTCATTATTTTTTATCCTGGTTTTGTAAAGAGCTAGTGTTACCAACACAAATATAATTCCTTTGAAAAAATTCTTTGTGTTTGTATAAATTAAACATTTAATGTGTGTTTCGAAAAAAATCTGGTATATTAAAAAACTTATGAATGCATCTTTAAAATACATTTGATTAAAACCACTTACTCAAGCTAATTCCAAAACAAAGGTATCTCATTTTACATATTTTTTAAATAAATGAATTCACTAATCATGACAGCTTGTTTCTCTTCTCTGCATGCATCTCTACTTAAACATCTCTTAAAATAAAACGACCTGCGCTACTGTCAAATTACGCACAAGCTTCTATAATAGATAATGGTTTTTATAATTGTCTCCATGATGGTCGGTACTACACACGGTAATAGTTTGCAAGCTCTGACTCAATTAAACACTGAATTACGTACAGGGTATATTTATATCCAAACAGGATTTTAATGACACAAAGAAAAGGTCGGAATTAATATCTTCTTTTCACCACAGGCCTTACGTAATGTGAGAATTGGCGATGATTGGGATACAAGAATAACTTTGTTTCAGAATTATATCTGCAGTGAGCCATTGTTCTATTAAATTTACATATTAACAAAGGGATACGGTACAGTCTGTTTATATGAACTATATTTCTGTATGGTAGGTAGGAAACAGAGGTTTGAGATAAAAATGGTTTCTTTAATTTTTGTCTTATAAAATTTTCTACCTATTTAAATGTAGCCAATGCACTTGAGATATCGTAAATTTGACCTTTCCTCTTCAGTTTAATTTCCCCTAGGGTCACCAGAAACGTTCTCAAATAAATTCCAATTAGGACATAACGATTCCAGTTCTCTTCTCACACTCACGTATTGACTACAGCGCTTGGTGGTTGAATATGTCACTAACGTTGGGGCTATGTTGACAAAATTATATCAATACATTTTTTCCACTCTCACTTCACGTAAATACGGGTACACTTCCTCTAAATTCAACCTTTCTAATCTCTAACAAATTATAATAATTAGTACATCTCTTCCCTCGTGATTGAATCCTCTGACATTTTTACCAGGATATTTCTTTAAATTAAACAGAAAACTTTCTGATTGAAAATGTTCTGGTAATTATTTTTCTACCTTTATCTACCTACACGAAAGCTAGTGTCAGACACAATTATCTTTATTAATTTTATTTTATACGTTTGGGCACATGGGCTATTTTTTTATCGAATGGATATAATAATATAAATAGAGAGCTGTTTGGAAAACCATGGTGCTAAATCACATCTCTTACAATATATCACTGTGGTTTTATTATATTTTGTTGGCGCATTTCAGGCAACTACCTACCTCATTCCTAATTCTTGGAGTAGATAATTAAATAATCCTTGTTTTAAAAAGTGAATAAAAACATAAATGGTTTCTCTCGCTCCTTACATGCAAAAACATTTACATTTTGTCTTATTTTTTCCTTTCTAAACCTTACCCCGATAGTGTAATTAAATTTGAATTGTCCGGACGCGTTGGAAAGAATATCTAACTTAGATACGCCGAGACACAAAACATGGTTGCGCCTTTGAAAAATGTGACAGGTACAAAAAAGTCTACTGCCACTTTTTAATTTCTCGTTATCTTACAGCTAGAGAAAGTATTATGATCGTCAAAAAAATTGAACTCGAGATTTTGATGAATGTCGACGTTTCATGACCCCCCGATTCCGAAAAAGTGGTTTTTGAATTTCCATTCTTCTGTCTGTCCCTCCAACTAGAGCCTAAACTCTTTTACTAATCGGGATAAAACTTGGTATCTAGAGTTTACATAGGGTTGCCTGAAGGAGGGGGGGGGGTTGGAATTTGATATCTAGCCCTAAAATTAAGGGTAGTTTACTGAAGAAAAATAAAAAAAGAAAAAGTAGATTTTCTTAAAATCGACTCTAGCGATTTTGATTAAATTTCCTTTCTAAACATTCATAAATAATTTAAACAAAAGTGCTACTTTCAATATTTTGGCAAAATGAATCTAAGGGCTCTGGTCTGATGCGTAAATTATCTTTTTTTATAATATATCATAAACTATTTGAGAAACGAAATTACTTATCATTACAAATATGTAGGTCTATTTATAATACAATTTTTATATTTGAATCATATTTTTATAAAACAATAACTTTCAAGCTATGCGCAAATATATAAATTGTTTAACTTTTCGAACACAAAAGATAAAGTATTACAACCGTAAAAAAAAATCAAACCTGAAATGTTGATGGATGTCGACGTCTCATGACCCCCTGAACCCTACAAATTGGTATTTGCAATGCCGTCTGTCTGTGTTTCTGTTTGAACTTAAAATTAAGAGTAGTTTAATAAGGGGTGAAAAGAGAAATTTTTTTTTTCTCAAAATCAGCTCTAACGCTATTGATTAAAATTCGTATCTAGGCGTTGATTAAGATTATAAATAAAATGGCTAGTTTCATTTTACCATGAAAATGACTTTTAGGGTAATTTACAGAAGCAAAAACTTCCATATCTCCGCAACACTTTGAGATACAAAATAATCTTTCATCGCAAAATTGTAGTACTATTAAATATATATATATATATGACATATTTTTATAAAATCAACAGTTTCTGAGACATTGGCAAGTATATTAATACAATTTCGAGCATCAGTTGTAAAGAAATACTACTTAAGTTGCCATAGAGTAATTAAATATAAGTAAGTCTCTCAAAAAGTTTATTTTTCCTTAAACCTCTTAGGAGAAATGTTTGTACAGCAATGATCTATCTCCATTTTAGACTCAATAGTCAATATTTACATTTTTTATTGGTCAAAATTTATAAATAAGTAAGTTAATAGCAATGCGATGGCATGAAGATTTGCAACACCTTATAAAATGTCGAAAATTTTAACCGGAAGTTGAAATTTCAATACGAAGTGTTGACCCTTGTGGACCCACCAATATTAATCTTTCTTAGCGATCCAAACATACAAATGAGGGCATTAATTCTTTAAAAATAAAATTATACAATTCAAAACCTGGACTAAATTTTTTTTTACATAAGCATAGTGCAATTTATGCTTGGGTTTGCTAGTGTATATTATTTTGTTTCACATATATTACGAGTTTTGGGTAAAAATATCTCCATTTTTAAACAATACCGCGAGAAAGCCCGTGTGGAGCTCCGTACCATTTATTTACTTTTTCGGTTAGATAAATATTGTAATCATGAACATTTCCTGAATCTATACTATAATACAGCTTGACGTTTTATATGATCCCACCCGAACCTAAAACATCGAGTTTATACTTATTTTGTTTGATAGTAAGGTGTGTCTTCTATTTTACTCCCTTCACCTTAGGGATGATTTTCACAAACTTTCCAATAGTATGAAATAAAATCAATAATCTTTGAAACAAATAAAACTTGAAGATGGTGAAAAATCACCTAAACATGTCATCGTCGTAGAAGAAAAGTAGTATATTAAATAAGGAGAAGGGAACTAAAAAGAAGATACAACCTTAATATCAATAATTACTCCTTACCAAATAAACATAAACCTTATTAGAAATACTTATTTTGTTTGTTTGAATCTTGGACGACAGCCTAAAATGTTTGAAGGATTTTGGGCAAACTTGATATTTGGATGTCACATGGTCATACCTCAAGGACCTTTATTTTATTCCTAGAATTAAGGGTAATTTACTGATTACCTAGTTTCGAATATTCTAACATTTTTGAAAATGGCTCTAACAATTTGCTTTGGGGATGGTTTTTACATGATTAAAACACTTTATACTTTTCAAATACAAAATCATTTAAGAGTGAGTACCACCATTTACCTCGTGAAAAAGAATGTACGATTGTGTCATACCATTTATTTTTATTTTATGCGGCTGTACCTGAAGTCAATTGAGTGTTGTCTGGAATCATTGTGTCGCATTGTTTAGAATGTATTAGGGTCAGTCCACATTATCATTCGATTCGTGGCTTTAAATTTCATTGAATCACAACCGTGCTATTATGTTTCATCATGTTTTATTCATTACTTGTATTTTAAAAGTGTATCGAATCTATTTAGAACCTTTTTTTATCTAGTTTTTTACTACACAGGCGTGACAGGCTTAGAATTAAGTTTTGACTGATTGGTTAAGTAGATTATGTTGTTGTTATCATGATGCAAAATAATGATTGTTGTATTTTGTTTTTTTTAGGTGAGTCGGATTATATCGATGATAAACAAAACTCATGGATTTGGGTTTTACCTCCATGCAGCTCGGACATTTATCAGTAAGTGTTGCATTATTTATAAAACTATAAATATACTAGTTTTTTGGCCTGACTACGACAAGTTGGTTATAATATTAACTAACCAAATAAAACCAAATCTTCAATTATTGATAAACGCATGGAAGGTTACGTTTCGTTTGGAGAAAAAAAAAGTGCTGTTCTGTCAGTTATTACGTAAGAGTGACTTAAATGAGAGAGCACTTCATTAACTATTTTTATTAAATAAAAAAAATCGAAAATTAAGTTCCATTAGGTTTTGTTCTGTGGTTTATAGTCCATACCATAAGGGTGCAAATATTTAAGCTTTTTAGGCTATATAGGAGAAGATCGGAGCTTCTGGAGGCTGCGTAAACACACACACAGGCTAGAAAACTAAATATAGATTAAATAGTTACGTGTTTTTGTAAACTAGTTTCATTTTATTTCGTAAAAATATTCAATGATTTTGTGATTCTACTCGATAATTTTAGGTTTTAATTTCCACAGTCATGTAAGGAAATTATATTGCTTGAATATTAAACACATCCTTTATTTAATTTTTTTTAATTCCTTAGCACCGCGTTTTACTGCCTGTTCAGGTTATACGCAATCCTTTATTTAGATTTTCTCTTTTTTATAGCTATAATATTTAAACTTAAATTAGGCGCGTTGTTAAAATAATAACATTGAGTAACTATCCAGTTGGGAGTAATATTTTAAAGGTTAAATTTAGTACAATTCCCTCCCTAAAAAAAAAGCACTTTGGTTTTACTAAACAAATAATTTTTTGTTTTGTTTTACCCGCCACAGATGACCCAATTTGTCTTTCTCATCCCTAATCCTTGGACTAGATTGCTTAATTTTTGGATATCCATTAATGACACAAGAGTGTGATGATTAAAAAAAAAGTTTTGTTCCTAACAAAATAAATTATAAAAAATACCCTTGTTGGTTGGCACATGGTTGAAATGTCAAGATTGCTAAGTCTAGTTTGCTGGGATGTGGTGGTCGGGGCTAGAATCTCAGCTAGGTTAGTTTTTTTTAAATGATTTCCCCATTCTCTCTCCATGTAAATTACTAAAACATTTTCCCAAAATGCTCCTTCCTCCTTCCTACCACATTGGTATAATTAGATGTGGATGTCACGGTAAGAATCATTGTAAGAAACGAATATAGCTGCGCATATTTATGAACTTTATCTGTGAGCCTCTGTTAGTCTGCTGTGTAGTGGTTCTATTCTTTACGTTAATTACTGTGGTGCCACTTTTCACGCCTCATGTCAGCCGATGTCGATTCATTCGATAGTGGGAGGGGAGATTTTAAGGCCCAGTTGCCCTTTTGGGCGTGTCCGCACGAGTTGATGCATTAGAAACACCCCACCCCCCCTTTCCCGGGCGGAGGTAGTGGTTTTTGTCAGAGAAGGGGGGGGGGCAGGGAAGGATGGTCCGAAACGAGGGTTTTGTAGGGCCACGTATGACCCATCAGGAGACCATGAGGTGGCAGGAGATATAGATTGATGACAGAGCACTTCCTACGCGCCTGGTATTTTCTGCTCTAAATTCCTACACAACGCCGCTTCAATAGAGCGACACTGTAATTGACGTGGAGGGAGTACAATATACATGTACCCTTAATTGAAACATTTTCTCATATGAGGCGGGGGAAGGGCCATGCACATACATACACCCTGATTTTGGTTAGAAGAACAATATAAAAATGAAAGCATATTTATTTGTGGCCAACACGGATAACATTTTACTATATTATTTGTGTAATTTTACAGGTATTGACAATATTTATCAAAAGTGAAAGTTGCAGGTAACATGACTTGATATATGAATGTATTAAAATTGTTCCAGTAACTTAAGACTCTAACAGATATTTTTCTTCCTACCAAAACTGAAATTTGGAACATCCGCTGGAGTTATGAAACGAAAAATATTCCTTTAATTTACTCTGGAAAATTTTATATTTTGTGATTTATAAAAAAAAATTCTAATGAAAGTTTACAGCTATTTAAATTGAACTAATCAAGTCGAGCAATCCTCGGTTTTAAAATTTCACCTATAGGTTGATTTCTCGCAAGGATGTTAACATTAGAAACATGTGCTTATGTTCACTAAAGCTATGAAAGAGATTCAATATCTCTTCTAACACTCACGTATCGATTGCATAACTTGGTGGTTGAATGCGTCACTAACGTAGGCTCTGCTCTAGGTATATGCTAATTCTTCAATATTAGAATCAGACCCCTTACCAAACATCTCTTCCCCCGAAATTCATTAATTTGACATTTTTAATGGAAATTTTAATCCATAATGCCTCACACGAGTGATATTATAAGGGAACTTTTATTGAAACAATTATGGAAGCTAGCACAAAATCACCAGGGAATTATATGTTCTGAACTATATTATCCGTATCACAAGAACATTGTTTACGTCTTTTTTTTTTGGGAATAGTTAATACAGCCAACACAAATATAATCCCTTTAAGAAAAGAGTTTGTGTATGTAAAAATTCAAATTAAATGAGAATTTTAAAACAAATCAGTATATTTTTAAAAGTTTATAATTTGATAAGGCTGTTTCCGGTTATAGAAATTACGAGGAAATGCCTGAACAGGTTTTGACAAACGAGCTCTCATTTTAAATGTTAGGGGTTCAGGATGTCGGGGAAAATAGTAGTTTCCAACGAAAACCTTATTTTAACAGCAAATTTTCAGCTTTTCATTCTTTGTTCTCATCACCATTGAAACCCTGATTTATGTATGGCTTAATACCTCTAAATAAAATATTTATCTTTGTTTAAAAATTAAAGGCCTAACTTAACTCTTACTTAAGCTGTACAGTGCAACAGATATAACAAGTGATGGAAAAAATGTATATGTACTAAACACACCAATAATAATAGTTTTTTAAATCTATAATTTTGTTTGGATTGATTCTTTTTCTTCTTCTTTATTTTTGAATATTCACTTTTGATCAAAATATTGCTTTTATAAAAGCTGTTCTTACCACATTCTTTATATAAATTCTTTTCTTGAAGAATTAATTTCCTAGAACTGGGGAAATATTTATTGTTACTGGAATGTTGTAATCGTTTATTCACATTTAAATCAACAATATTGACTATAAATCGTAAATTAAAAGATTAATTGGCCATTTCGTCAAATATTTTCATCCTTTTTTTTCGATCGTGAATCATAAATTAAAAACTATACTATTATGTTTAAATGTGTTTAGATAGTCATTTTAATTGTTAAAGTATGGGGTTTGATGTTCATATTTTCAAATAGTTTCACGATACAGTACCAATAAGTTCAATTATTTTTCCTAGCTACTACTTAATTTGAGTTTATGTTGACAAGATTTGGAATTCACTTTTTCAAATAATATTTCAATATAAACTCGTAAGTCAAATTATGTTTCCTTGCTACAATTAGATTTTGAGTGGATAATATTTCAAAATAATGTTTTGTGACTCACTTCGGTGGTCTCATAGTTTAAGATGCTACTCTCACAGTAGACTAGACTGCCGATGACTAGTAGCTCGAGATTTGAATCTTGGTCAGGTGTGCTGAGGGTGTTTTTACCAAAACGGTTTTCCACTTTGCCTCTACGCAAATGCGGGTACACTTCCTATAAATATAACCTTTCTCATCCCTAAGAGCATTAGCGTAATTAATACATAAGCGTTTAACTGGAACGGGTAGTAAAATTTGGGACTGTACTTCATCTCTTTTCTACCATACACACACACACACACACAAAATCTCTTTCTCTTTCCCACACTCTTACTCTCTCCCTCACACTCTCTTCCACACACGTATTCTCTCATACACATTCTCTTTCACACACACTATCTCTCTCACTATCTTTCACACACAATCTCTGTATATCTCTCACAATCTCTCTCTATCACACAATCTTTCTCACACATTTTCACACACACTTTTTCTTAAAATAAACTCTCACACAATCTCTCACAAACACTCTATCCCTCACACACTATTTCACACACACATTCTCTCTCACAAACACTTTCTTTCACCCAAACTCTCTTTCACGTACACTCTTACACACACACACACACACTCTCTCTCTCTTTTACACACACTTGCCACCACTGGCCATATATACTCAAACACACTCTCCAGATATATTCACACACACTCTCACACATTCTCTAACACGTCTTTCACACTCTCACACATACTCTAACACGTCTCTCACACTCTCTCCATCGCACACTTTCACTTACACACACAATCTCTTTACCTCTTTTTAACCCTTTAACAAACACTATCTCAGTAATACTCGTTATAACACCCACTCTCTCACTCTTTCACACTCACTATCACTCTCCCACTCACTCTCTCACGCTTACTTTCTAACACTAACAAACTCAATCGCACTCACACATTCGCACACTTATACATTCACCACTCACACTCTCTCACATACTCAACACTGTGGTTTAACCGATTTTGACTAACGAATACACTTTTTAAAGGTTAGGGGCTCAGGATACCGACAAAAATAATAGCTTAGACAAAAAACCATTATTTTCCTAACGAATTCTCAATATCTTCCCTCTGTGTGGATAGTGGCGCATCTGTACAATAATTATTTGCTTATATCACCATGGAAACCATGATTTGTAGAAACACCAAAATTTCGCGAGACAGGTTTTTACGAACCTTTACTCAGAACATTAAAATTACTATCAAAACACATTCTTATACCAATGTAGCATTTTTGAAGTAGTATTACATTCGCAAAACAAAATAAAATATATTCGCAAATTGACTATTTTAACTTTTAAATTCGAATTATAGTCCATTTTACTGATTTAAATGCGAATTAACACTAGCAACGTTATTGTTTACCTTTATCCCGAAAAATAAAGTGCAACCACCATGCTAATAGTACAAAGGAATTTCTAAAAAAAATCCCTAAGTCAAAGATTATTAGTAAGAGAAGTGTTTGAACTGGCTACTTTCAGAGCCAAATTGTGGCCAAAGGTAAATAAATATTAATTAAAGAATTAGAAGTAGAAAATGACACCTTTGTTAAACTATATTTATATATTTTTATCTTCATGCCTTTGGTCTTCCATCTTACTTCATTATTAAGTAACGTTATTTTTTGAGTGTGATGATTTAATGTTGATATTTAGAAAATTATTTAATAAAATAATAAGTGGATGAAAATTTAAAATGCCTAA
The DNA here is from genome assembly GCA_902151425.1 of Timema shepardi. Classification (NCBI taxonomy): domain Eukaryota; kingdom Metazoa; phylum Arthropoda; class Insecta; order Phasmatodea; family Timematidae; genus Timema; species Timema shepardi. The sequence continues at coordinate 105,063 of CABFVX010000916.1, forward strand.
AGTGTTACGTATTTTTGAAATAGAGCTTGAATATTCAAAAGGTGGCTTATACATATCTATAATAATAAAAGGAAGTGTCTGTCTGTGTATGTGTTTTTTTTTGGTTTGTGTGCGATTCCCAGCCAAGTCCATGGCATGCAGAGATCTGAGAAATTTTTAACATAGGTGGACGGAAGGGGGCCAAATTCACTTTGAAGCAAAATTTTTAAATTTTTAATTAGCTTTTGAATTAGGCTATTTTTAACAAATTTTTGAAGAAAATATTGTTAATCTGGTTTAAAATTACGTTTCAGAGATAACTGTGATAAAAATATGCCGCATCCTCCTAAAAAAACGTATGAAATCGACCGTAATTAAAAACCATAACTTTTGACGAGTAAACCTTTAGCTAAAAAGTCGAGTGAGGCCATATTATATTTATATAGAACATTTCCCAATAAAAAGTTTAGAATACATTTTTATACAATGATCTGCAGTAATCGCTGCAATGACCCACTATTTATTATATTTATTAATATATTTATATAAAATGCAATTAATTAAAACCACTTCCTTGAATATAATTATCAAAATCAACCATTTTTAAAATTACATTTGTATGAAACACAGGAAAATCTCTATTTGATTTTCGGTTGCAAAACCAACTATATTTATTCTACGTATTCATGTACTTAAAGATATTTGAAAACTTGGACCTGCGCTATTCTTTAAATACGCAAAAGTTTACATTATAATTACGGGTTTTGCTTGTATTCATTATTATAGGTGGTTGTCCATTGTAAACAGTGGACTACTTGTATTTAATATAGTACTGGATTAAGTACGGAGACATAGCTCATGTGTATAAGGCATAATCACTGAGAGATGGACTCACACAATCCCGTCACGCTGGCTCACTCACACAATGGCTGATGAAATGTCACGCGCCGCTCCCAAACAGTCAGGATGACGTCGTGAAACCTCTCAACATCTCTGCCACGATCCTGCGTCACGACGCTAAGAAATCGTTAAACATTGTTTCCACGATAATAAAATATTGACGACACTTCTGAGTGAGTAAATATGGATGGAGGATATACCAACATGTTGGAGAGATTTTGAGTCAAGAAGTCTTTGTTCGACTAGTGGGTGAATTGGGGATGTTAAAATGGTCATGTGGCTGGCTCATATCATCTTTCCAAGAGCGTGCATTTCTTTAAACTAACAATTGACATCCCGATAGTAGTTGATAAATATGTTGGTAGTTTTTTCTAGCACTTCTTGCTACTCGTTCGGGTTGTACGCTTAAGCGGACCATTCATTGGACGAACCCAAACACGGCTCGAGACCGCGGCTAGACAACGGATTCATCCAACACTCCTCATATATTACAAGAAACCTAAGTAGTTTGTCAATCACGCTGTGAACCATACTTATCAACTGCTACCATGACTCCCTTATAAAAAAAAGCTATAATAGCTCTAATAATTGGTACAGTAATTATCTTCTCTGAAAAAAAGAAGAAACGTGTATGGACAAAGGAATAGTTAAGAAAAAAAGACCATTATACTCATCTACGTTTATTACAATACATACAATCATGTGATCCTCCTAATTTTGTAAATTACTTAAGAATAGATTATGATATATTTAAGGTTTTTTGAAGTTAGTAAAACTTCTGTTTGAAAAAAGATAGCACTTTGATGAGAGATGCATTTAGTCCAGAAGAGTTTATAATGAAAACATTGAGATTTTTGGTGACTGGCAGAAGTTTTAAAGACATAAATTCCAGTTATATTATTTTTCCTCTGTCTCTTGTCAAATTAATTCCAGAAACGTGCCATATAGCTTATCCTCGTTACTGTCCACAGATGAAACCACTGTAAGTACTTCTTCTCGGTCTAAAACAAAACCCAGGAGGTCAAAGTACCATAATGTGCATTTCGGTTTGCGTACAACCCGAACGAGTAGAAAGACGTGTTGCTAATAATAATAATACATTCCGGTATGTCATCCGATGTCATCCGCTCCAACTCCACTATTTTGCTTCATTTATTCGTCGTAGCTGACGACGAAATTAAGGTCTCAACGAAAATATTTTTTTTTTCTAATGAAGTCTTTATTGGTATTCGGAAATAATTCCTTGCATTTTGTTATCAAACAATCATATGCAGCATTTTTCATTTATTTTATTTTTGTAAACATTTCTATTATGTCCCATAAGCGACCTTTATTTTTATCTGGCGTAATAAACTCTCCCCATAACACCTTATTTTTAAATGCCATGGTAAAATAAACAATCCAGAATCCTTCAACACAAGAATCTCGCGAATGGTCGTGACGTGCACACTCACAGGTCAACTGGCGCGGATTGGTCCACATCGTTTCATCGGTCCGCTCGGCTGGAGTACAGACTCACGACCACACCGCGACGTGTCCGATACTACCATACACGAACAGATGAGTCGGCTGACGAGTTTGAAGGGACTCGTCCGGTGGATGAAATGGCAGCCTTTATGTACTAATTAATCTTGTGTTAACCCGCTTCGGTGGCCACATGATCCTATGCACTAATCTCATGTTGGATTAGACTGCCGAAGACAGGGAGATTGGGATTCGATCCCGGTCAGCTGCGCTGAGGGTGGTTTTCCCTAAAGGTTAAAATCTACCTAAATGCAAATGTGGGTGCATTTCCTCTAAAATTAATCCTTCCTAATTCCTAACCCATTTGTTTAAGTAATACATAAGCGTATAACATGAACAGGTATTAAGGCGGGATGCTAAAAAAAACCTCTTGTGCTAGAGATTAGGAAGGTAAATTTAGAGGAAATGTAGCCGTAGTTCCATGAAGGAAGAGTGGAAAACCATTTTGAAAAAACCTTAGTAATCACGACTGGGATCGAACCCCGATCTCCCCGTCATTGGCAGTCTACTCTATTGCGAGGGCACCAAAGTGGGTCGCTCGCTGGGTAGTTATAGTAAGTTTCGGTAAGAAAACGTGTAAGAAAATAAAAAAAAATTCCTAGTCAACATTGATATCAATTTACTACTTTATTATTTGTGTGCTATAGGTAGTTATCCATCAAAAATGACAGCTGAAGATCACATGCCATCACATATGAATACATGAAAGTAGTTTTAGTAACCGTTGTCACTGTCAAATACGGTACTAGCTACTAGAATCATGATATAGTTACCATCCTACTAATAGTTCTTACGCTATTCACCATTCTCATCAAATTTTCCTAAAATAGATGATGGTCATTGCTACTCGTTAGTATTGGAGCTATTCACTTTACTCAACCTTCCCCCATAGGCTAGATGGTTTAAATCGCTAATAGCTAACTAGCACTGGCCCTTTCACCCTACTCATCCTGTTACCTCTCGCTACAGGTCACTGATAGCTAGTTCTAGCACTAGAGGACACAAGGACTAGCACTAGCTGTTGTGTTCGTAGAAACACTCCTCAATGTGTAGACAGTGTGGATTGAATTGAAGCTCTGTGTACTGTTGAGCTAATGGAGTGTAAAGCCTTACACTCATCCAGATGGTAGATTGCAACGTCTTACAAGGTTGTTGTGCTGTCTGTGAGTAGTAGCGGCGCCATGTTGGTGGCCATATTGCTATAATTATCCAAGATGGTAGATTACAACGCCTTAAATAGTCTTTATGCTGTTTGTGAATAGTTGCAACGCAATATTGGCGAGATCATGCTATAATCCTCTCAGAAGGTAGAATACAGCGTCTTACAGGGTCTCTGCGATGTTTTTGGATAGTTGCAACGCATTGTTGGCAGCCATATTGATATAATGATCTCATAAGGTTGATTAAAACATCTTACAAGGTCTTTGTAATGTACCTATGTGAGTAGTAGCACAGCCATATTGATAATTATATTATATTGCCCTAATTATCTCAAATGGTAGATTCCAACGTCTTACAGAGTCTTTGTAGTGTCTGTGAATAGTAGTACTGCCATTTTGGTGATCATATTGCTATAATCATCCCAGAAGGTAGTTGACAACGATTTACAGAGTATTTGTGCTGTCTGTGAATAGTAGCATTGCCATATTGGTGGCCATATGGTTCACGATGCACTGCGGTCTCGCCAAGGCTGCAAAAATTATATTACAGGCTTACTTTATAATATCTTTGTTTATATATTTAATTTTATTCATTTTTGATCTGTCTAATGTATGTAGCTTTCTATCAGTAACTATAAACGACATAACCTTAAAGAACATTATTAGAGGGAACTAGAATTCTCGTATTCATGTGGATTCGAAAGCTTATGTGATTCGGAGTACATTAGGAGTACTGTCAAAATCACTAATAACCACGCCTTATTATAAGCTCTTCAAAGAAAAATAAATTTCATATTTTCTTTATTAAAGTGATGACTCAAGTTTTTTGGAAGTAAGGAGTGAAACTTAACTCTCGGTGTTTGTGCGTGTGTGTGTTGTGTGAGCAGATGCTGGGATCAAAGTAGAGGTGATTACTCTCTTCTCTCTCCCCTCCCCCCCTCTTCCCGCTCTGCCATGTCAGTCCCGGTAATGTCACCCGAGCTCTGCTCAAACTAAAACTTCAAGTGCACTTAGCGGTACAGGGTGCCCAAAACGTTTGGGCCACATCTTTTTAAAACTAGAGATAATTTTTTCTTTGGTTTTCTATTGTGACCCTCCGTTGGCAGAGGGCTGTATTTCTATGACCTAAGGGCCCCAAGGGCTATACAGTTGGAAATAAGAATTAAACTTGTTGGTAGTAAGTTTTGAGTTGTGATAACTAAGATTGAAGTCGAAACATGGTTGACATTGTCTTTTTAATTGGTCTCTTAATTAAGGGGCTATTTTAATAGCTAATTCTAAGGAAAGTGGTGATGTGTAGTAACGAAAAAGCGCACCCGCATTAGTATGGAGAGAGGTTGGACAAGCCATCTCTTCACTGCATCCATCTGAGATTTGAACCTTGGCCACCTAGGTGGGTGGCTGGTGGTTCAGTCAGACAGAGTTGTACAACCTATGGCCAAAAGGTCTAGGGCATTAAACTAAAATTGTATTTGATCTTTGTTGATGGTAAGGTTAAGCTTTGAATCCCGGCCGAATGTACTAAAGGTGGTTTTCCGCAAGTGATTCTGCACTGATTTTTCTATCTTATCCCCACTATAAAATTAGTGATTTTCCTTTAAACTAATCTATTTATTCCTGTTGCTTTGACTAATACCTAAATTGTCCTTATGCATTACCAACCTTCCTCGCACCTACTACATTAGAGTAATTAATATATTGGCGTATAACCCAAACGGGGAATGAGACGCGGAATTAAAACGAATTTAAAAAAACATCTTCGTACACCTAACCGGTATTCAAACCTTCACCTCCTAGTCTTTGGCAAACCAGACAAGACGAGACTATTACATGTGTTCGCGTCCCCACTTGGACTGGTAGGTACCCTTACCTTGATTTTCTTACAAATTGACATTTATAGCATATTTTAGAAAATAAATATTTTTACGTCATCATTGATAACGTTTATTATAATAATTTATTAATAATTACATTTTATAGATATTGAATGTCTTTTGTGTCCATTCGTAAGAAAATTGGTGAATAGAGCTTAATAAAATGTGTTGTACTACAATAATTCAGTGGCCGAGTGGTTTAACTGGTCTAGTGAACCATAGTTCCATCTCACGTCCAGTCGAAAATAATTTAGTACGTGTTCGTCTCGATAAGTAGCCTATATATTACAATTGATGGTGTTAAGAGTGTTTATGATTTCAAGTCACTGATAGATAATACTGGTACTATATCATCCTCCCCATCCTGTTCTTCCAATCTACTATATAAACAATAAACAATGGCAGCTAAGTTTGATTTACCTGTCCGGGCGCTAAGCTCCCCAACCCCGTCTCTTCTTTCCCTCAAAAACTCTTTTAGAAATTTGTGGGTAAAGTCATCTGAAGAAATTCCTTTACAACCCCTCTTTACTTTGTAATGTAGTCAAGTTGGCTTCCCTGCTCCAAGATTTAATCAAATCTACGTGGGGGGTGAGGTAAAAGTAGGAGTGGGAGGGTTAAAGTATGTAAAAGGGAGGCCCCATGCTCTCATCCATTTTACATTACCACGAGAGAAAGAACAAATGATGGTTGTTTCACGGATAAAGACACATCAACAAACCTGGAAAAAATAAAAGAACCTTTTCTTAAACAAAATAAACTTCAATAAAAATACATCTATGATTAATATGCTACTAGTGGAGCTATTATGCAATATTGTGCCTGACTTTGTCTATGGAGGGTCAAGTTTTGATCTAATTCTTTAGCACTGGAGGTTTTTTATTTTTATAATTAGCTCACCTATCCTCAGAGGAACTATTTATGCAGTTCCTATTTATTTTAGCACCCTACGTATTTCTATCCGTCCGGGTTGTCACCATATTTACACACACGGTAGTAAAGATGAGAAGGTTATAAATTGTTGATAACGTATATGTATTCGCGATTTAGTTGAGAGCGAGTGGGAAAACATTTACGACAAGACTTACCAGTATATCCAACGGGGATTTGAACCGTAACTTCCCTATGATTGGTAAACAGATAAATATGAGATATACGCCTTTGCCCACGTGCTCAATGGAGGTGTACTTGTTAAATGTAGGTATCAAAATGTGATTGTATAATACTATGACAACTGTTTTGGTTTCAGGAACAAATATTGTATATATTACTAAGTTTGTACGCTTGGAGCTGTTTCTTGCACACCCTAGGCTTTAATCGTAATATAAAACGTCAATTTTAATTTTTATATTTAAAATCAATCAGTAAAATAAGACGAATTGTCAAAAATTAAGTTAGTTGGTAAGTCATGCTACACTCATTGAATATTTAGATTCCAGGATTGGATGTGTGTATTAAGACTATATCACTAGGCCAAGACAGTTTATAAGTCATTTGTTGATATTGTCAATATGTTTAAACAGTGTAATTTAAATACCTTAAAGTGAAAAGATGTGTTTGGTGATATAATGGCGTACCTTAAAATAGTCCTCAATCTAAAATATCTTCACATTACCGTTACTTACCTTTCCTGGCCATGTTGATTTTAACTTACAGACACACATATTATGTAATGTGTGTTCTGCCTATGAAGTCAAGTTCTGTCATCAAACCAAAATTCTATCGTAAACATATTCCTCTTAATGGTGCTGCAAACTTGAAGTTAATTTCCTTTCACTTCAATTTGTCTTATGGGAAATGTAGTTGTGGAGCTGCAAAACCACTGGAACAATCGTCAAATATCTTAGAATGTTGTCTTGAGACCCTGTTAAAATTAACTTTTTTTAGTTTAGAAAAGCTAGATCTGTGTTTCTAACAATTTATTTTGTTATCAGAATTAATATTATATTTTAGGTGAAACTTCCATAAAAATTTTTAAACTGAAAGTGCAATGTTTTTAATCCTATAGGGACATCTCTTTTTGGCGCGAACAATATTTTGAAATAATTTTCTTCTTAAATAATTTGAGATTTCTAGACGTCTGCAATGCGTCTCACATCTTCGGAAGGCAGTGGTGAGAATGTTTGGGACGCGAGAAAAGTCAAGTTTGCATTTTTTATATCAACAAAAGAAATAAAATATTTCTCCAGTAGAAAGATAAAGTTTAATTTACTTCCCAAGGTGATAGATATCATCAGTTCATGAATATCTGTCATTGGTGATAGGAATTTAATGACAACTTTTTCTTTTCATTTAAAACGTTTCTGATCTATGCCGCTATGCCCATAACAAATATTCGACCACTGTTAATATCACCACGTGAGCAAAATTAAACTCTTATGTTTCTACTAGAGTAATGTTTAATTTATTTTGGTCAAAAAAAGTTTTGATATAAGAACTTAAAAAAAATTGACATTTTCTCACGTCGCCTACACTCCTACCTTAAACGCAAAAATTGTTTTGTTGTCATTTTCAAATTACCAATCCTAAAACATTTTAACCACAATAAAGTAGGCTTCTCCAAATATAGCACTTTAGTTTTTCAGCTTTTTAGTTACTACTTAACGACAGCACTTTCAAATGGAAACTCTACATAACATAACAGGAAACCGAAATGGCGTCAAGTTTTAAGTTTTGTTTTGTAAAAATATCCTATTTCTTTTCTTGTATTTGGTCACATAACGTTTAATGATTATTTTTATATATATTTACACACCACAACCATTTTAATACACACATATATATGATATATAGGTTTTATCGTGTTTTTGAAGTTTTACGTTTGAGTGGACGCTGTTTATGGCTTTTGGAGTTTCTCTGGAAGAGAGACCAGCTACTTTCACAAATTGGGTAGTAGTGGGTTAGTCCAGCAAAGCCTTGAAAACTTCCCCCTACCCTTAACCCCAGAATTTAAAAAAAGTAGGACTATATTATGTTTGTTGAACGATGGCATGGCTGGACCATATACTCTGTTTTCCGAATAAGGACGACACATCGACAGAAATAATTGAGTTCCAGCGTCCCTAGCTGCCAGACTGGTGTACCTGCTGGTTTGGGTGGGGAAGTACTGACGTTCGAATCCTGTGTGGATACATTTGGGGAAACATGAAAACTCTGTGGGTATCTCTCTTATAAATTATCCTTCCCATCTGTATCATGGATTGAGTCGATAGTATTTTTTGTAATTAATGTAACAGTAATTATAGAAAAAAAACAGGAGCCTGGTGAGGGATTGGTGGTCTAAAGGTGAGGATGTTCTCAATTTACACATATCAAATGGGCACTGCCATAGAATATTATTTAATCCAATGGCATTACGAAGATGCCAAATAAGCTGCCCATTATGACAGTAAAATCAATAGCTGAAGCTGACTTTGTTTTGCGAGCACAGTATAAAAAATACTTATAATTTTGTGTCCTGTTTGCCTCAGAATAATCGCGCACAGGACCTGTGGGTAGGCTGTACCAAGAAGGGGCAATACAGACTCAAAGTTGTAGGGTGTTACAGGAGGGATTAAGACCACCCAAAGAAGCTGAGTTAGAAAAAGGGAGAGGGGTTGGTGGTTGAAGGAATCAGAATGAAAAATATTTTCGCATAACGTTACCAAATATACATTCACTTGGAGATCAATGTGAAGTCGACAATGAAACTAAAAAGTTATACAAATTGTAAATTATAATATTTGTTTTCACAATTCATTGCAATTAAGGCCCATTTTCATTTATTAATGTCATTAAACTATGTGAAATGTTCAATAAACATTAGTAATCATTTATTAAATTGGGTGGAGTAATCATTGGTTGTTGATGACATCCTTTCAAAGAGGTGCATTTTGTGTGGATTTAATATAGTTGAAAAAGCTCTCCTAGACATGGTAATTGAACTCGGGACCTTTAGATCAGTGTGCTACTGCTCTTCCACTGAGCTATCCAGTGGCGGCTTGTCCTAAAAGACACAAGGGCACGTGTACTCCCACCCAAGCATCACGTTATACATACAAACAATTATAAGCTATAACATTATGTAAGTTATATAATCCAAGGGAAATATTGAAATTAAAATAAACTTTTTCTAGTTTTTTAAAATAAAATTATGACATCTAAAATTGCTTAGCGAAAACCTCCAAACAAAAATGTCTTCCCGATCGGAGCATAATATTGAATTTTCTCCAAATTCACGGCTGAATAGAGGAGGAGAGGAGGGCATTGATGAGCAGAAATATGTTAGTTAGCATAGATCCATTATTTGACCAACATAGAAACTTGCAAATTTTGTAATATTTCCATTTTTATGTATTCATTATATAAACACGGCTTTATGACTTTTTTAATGGACATAATTCAATATGTATAATTTAGTCTGATATTAAATGTAGATCTGATATATTTAATAATAAAAATATCAATTCAAATTAGATTCAAGCTTATAATTTCTCGAGACTAGTAACCTTTTATAGTCCTTAATTGACCTGTCACTGACTAAAATGTATTTTCTGAATTTAAATGGATAAAAAAATAAACTATCTTCAAATCCCTATAGGTAAAAGAATGTTGGGTAATTTAGCATACACTTTCTATAAACATTGAAGAGTCTGGGTGGATAAATACGCTTGGCTTTAAAAAAGGACTTTGCTACGGCCAAAGTCAGAACGAAGAAACTTGTTTAAAACTTCTTGTAGTGTGAGAAGACCTTCAAAATTAATTTTATTTACATTTTCAATTTTATGCTTAGCTTTAATATATATACTTTATTTGATGGTAATTTTATAGGTGTTCTTTCTATCATTAAAATGCCCCAAAGTTAAAAATCTTTAACTTGGGTTTTCCATTCATATTACTATTTATTAAGCTTCTATACTTTTTTTTAGCAAGTGTCGGAGAGATTTTTCATATTTTTTTTGTAAGGCGGGCCTTTGAAATGTAGTTTAGCCACTAATTAGTGGACTTTGGATAAATTCCATGTGCTAGTGTTGGTTGTTTAGTGATGATGTGCTATGTTAAGTTAGTTTCCAAGCCTCATGGTCAGTTAAAAAAAATCTTCACCATCCCCAAATAGCACACAGAACAAAAAGTTTAATTCTCTCTCATTACAACTCAGCTGCCAACTCAACACAACTCTACTCATTCCACTCGTCAGCATTATCCACGGATCAGGGCATCATAAAAAACTAGGGAATATTTCCTGAATGCCTCGTTTAAGCTTCCACGCACCTCGCCCAGATACAACCGAGTTCATGCGAAGCACTAAAGTGTCGTTAGGACCTATTCAAAGGCTTTTAATCTCTTACGCATTTCAATGGACACATTCATTTCTCATCCTGCGGTCGGCGTCCCTTTCCACTTAACTACGAAGATGGTACCAAACATAAGGTAGGAAAGTGTTAGGAAGAGCAGTTTAGAAAACCCGCATCGGTGGCCACACGGACAAAGTGTCAGGTCCATCTAGTGAGGTTTGATGGTGATGTTAATGTCGAATCCCATTAGTAAATAAAGGTGTAATGAGGGTGTTTATGTCCTGAATTATTTTACACCCCCCCTTTAAGCAAATGCGTACACATTTTCTATTATATATTCTCCCCTTCTCCCTATCCGATTAGTGTATTTAAATGAGATTATTCCAGATGGGGAGTGATATATGCAGTGCACACACGCACACACACACACACACACACACAAATTTGTTACATGTATGCTTAATACCCTTCTCTGAAGTTGAATGTTACATGCCCAAATAAATACAAATAATGATGTAACGCTGAGTTAAATTATTTCTCCCCCAAGAGCGGGTGTTCTTCCCGCAACTCCTTAACTCCTTATGAACCACGATAGCTAGGAACTCCCTAACCACAGTTCACTGGTGAATGTTCACAGCTTTTTATTTACAGGCTTCCCTTTCTTGTGCCTGTCAGCCCTTCCTTACACTCTTTCCAGACTAGTTTCTCTTTCCTCTAACAATATCTTCCTTGGATACCTACCTACCTTCTCCTCGCGGTGGCCTCTTCTGCCTATCCGATCGTGCGTCTCAAAAATCGACCACTGACGATAAAAAGGTAACCAGGCTAGTAACTTAGAGATAATTTCCGTTGGCACCCGCTGAGTTAGGTCTTTTTTCCTAGTGAGACTTGGATATAATTATGGTTGCATTGTTCTGCCCGGTGCGTCTTACTCTCTGATTGGGCTATTCCTTATTTACAGTGATGGTGTAGGGAAGAGTAAGGTATTATTTAGAGTAAATTTACTCACTAAATTTCCCTAAATTGTACCTTCTTCTTTCCTTCCCCAATAGATTTATCGCGCACCTGGAACACCAGGAAAATACAGGGAATTTCGCAAATCTTTAGTAAATATACTGGAATATTTGTGAATTTAGTAAAATAATTTACAACAAGCTATTAATTGTAGACCATTGCTTAATATATAATTGAACTGAAGAACTAAGCAATTTGGTTCGAACACATGTCTTATCTCTCCCCCGGTGAAATATAGAGCTGCGAAACCAAATTGATGTTATTTTATTATAAATCTCAAATAATCTTATCGATAGTCATTTTTATTAAAAAATCAATATTAGGTCTATTTCTTTCTTTATACTTCTCTTAAAGTTTCAGGAAAAATTGTTTCTTCTGGCAGCTCTAAGGGGTGGTACAGGCGTGTCTACAGTTGGGTGAAGGCGGATAATGAGGGGGGAGGAGGCGCTGAGTGGGTAGGTGGTTTTGTGGGGGTGGTATTTGGAATTGTTCATATTAAAATTGATTGGATATTTTGCAAAGAATCTTATGAAAGAGAGTTTTGGCAAATGTTTGAATAATGGGTGTTTCTATAAGCTATTTAGAGAATGTTTTCAAAGCTATCTGGAACATGCTATCATAATTGAAATGAATTTTCCTTCACAGTTCACAATATACTTCTACTAAAATTCAATACAAATATTTAATTTATACCACATACTTCACCTTCAAGCTATTGGAAGTATAACTTCAACTTAAAATTTTGTGAAAGTAAAATTACGTTATGTACAAACATTTATGTACCTCCCTGCTTTCACTACACTAACGCTGAACGTCGAGTGTTTACACAGACCTACACCAAAAAGTCAGCGGATAAAACTTTAAGCGTTTTAATTAATAACGACCAGGGTGTATTCTCAACCCTAATAAAAACTTTATTTTAGGGTAACTAAGTTACTCTATTCCCTCTCCTAAAAGAAAAGGATGCATAATGTGACCACTCTGTCAAACCATCGTACTAATGCTTTCTTGTGGGGAGATATGAAACTGATTTTCAAGTATCAAATAGATGTATAGTCCGAAATTTTTGGTTCACTTTCATAGTCAGACTTGATACGCCTAAAGTGCGACGCTATAGGCCTACCAAATACAGGACGACACCTACCTAAACTCGAATGGAATCGGCCAATGTCGTCTTGTATTTAGTTTAGCGTCGCACTTGAGGCCTGCTATTTCTAATTACAAAATTGGCCTTTTAGCTCAGTCGGTAACGTGTCTTTATACTGAGCTTAAGGTTCTGCGTTCATTTCCTGGCATGACCAAAACATTTATTGAAATATGAAATGAAGATTTCCCCTTTCACAATGATGTTCACGGCAGGGGGATGGATGTTGTGTCTGCTCTAGGTTTAAGTTAGTTTATAATTCGTGTGCTGATATAATCAATCGGTTCAGAAAGTGCTCGTCAAATACCTCTAATAAATGAAAAAATAAGACTATAGCCGTGAATTATAAGATACTTTTGTTCATTTTCTAGCTGTTTATTATTATTATTATTATTATTTAGCACTGCGTCTTACTAACCTGTTCGGGTTATACGCTTTAAGTACTAATTACGCTAATGGATTAGGAATTAGGAAGGTTGAATTAGAGGAAGTGAGCCCACATTTGCGTGGAGAGAGAGTGGAAAACCATTTAGGAACCCCCCCCCCCAGTTCACCCAACCGAGATTCGAACCTCGATCTCCCCGTCCTCAGCAGCTGGGCTCAACACGACTAGCGCGTTAGCCAACTACGCCACCGAGGCGGGTTTCTAGCTGTTTTGTAAGTCCTTGTGCAAGTATGTCTTTTTATATCCTAATAGTTGAGGTACAGAAATAAAAATAGAGGTTGTATAGGTTTAGAGTTTACGTTGTATTGAAGCCACGCCTGTGCGCAGATTGTCCGAGAGTTTAAGAGGATATACGCCAATATATGTCTACATATAAAACAATGCAGGAATATCTAAGGTGTTTTTGATTGTCCAATAAAAATCTCACCATCATATTTATTGCCATCCTGTCGGCCAAAACACAAAAGAACAACCTTCCCCACGCTATAAAAGTGAAGAATTTTTGTTACACGCCCGCCCCAAGAACAATGGAAGACACGGGGGGTTTTTCTTGTTGCCCTCTAGAAGCGACACCTGCTCCATACTTGCTCTACAAGCGAAGTGTCACGTGACATTGACTGAGCCAGTAGCACGACTGTTTTTATCTTCGAAAATGTGAGAATGGAAATTCAAGAAAAAAATTAGAGATCGGTTGAATTCAATTTTTCTCACATCCAATTCTTTAATTTTTCTACAAATCTAGAATTCATTCTTCATTTTACCCATGAATCCCGAACCTCGAACTTAGATCTTTATTTTACCTTTGAATCTCATACTATGAACTCATACATATTTAGTTAACCTATGAATCTCAAATTCAAATATTTATTTTTCTTATGAAGATTGAATCCAATTTTTAATTTTGCCTTAGAATCTAGATTACGAATTTTCATTTTACCTATGAATCCCGAATCTATAATTCTTATAGATTTTGTATTAGAATCTCGTACCTAAATCTTGATTTTATTTATGAATCTCAAATCCAAATCTTATTTTACCTATGATTCTCGAATATTCATTTGATATATGAATATCAAATTCGAAACTTCATCTTGAATCCCAATCTCGAATGCAAATATTTATTTTTCTTATGAATCTAAAATCCAAATCTTATTTTAACTATAAATATAGAATCCATATCTTCATTTTGAATTCCGAATCCAAATGTTTATTTCACCTGTGAATCTAAAAAATAATTTAGAAGTAGGTCATCTTTAACGTGCTAAGAGTTATTCGGTTACGTGTAGGTTGAGGCTCGTTTCCCGACAATATGTATTGAGATGTTTTTCCCCCTAAATAGTGTCCCACTATCCCTGCGCGTAAATGTGGGTACACTTCCTATAAGCTTTACCTATAACCCCTTAGCGTAGCAAATAATTTGTTCGTTAAAACTTGAGATATATTGAAAAGAGAAACAAATGAAATGTAAATAGAGAAAGATACAAAATAAAAAATTCCATAGCCCATTCTTGTGGACACAAAAAGAGTAATCTAGGCTAGGTATTTACCTCGCTGTAAGACTTCCATTGTTGGTGGTTGCCTTCCCACAGGAAAAATGTTACCCTTTGTTTTATATTTCCTTTAGTTTTTGTTCGTAGGTTTATGAAAGCGAGCATGTCTGTTATCTTGTACAACGAAGTCACGTAAATAGAAATGAATACCCTTTTCTCATTGTGGCTACAAGAATGGTGAACCGATTGTGTGTCCATCTATGTATTTACTTGTTTCTGTGAGACCGTCAGGGGCCTTAGGCTCGTACAAACTAACCAGTCATTCAGAGGAGATAATTAATATAGTAGTGTCCTCATAAGAAGAAATAATTATATAGTCAGTTCACCATAAGAAGTGATAATAATATAGACGAATTGCCTTAAGAAAAGATAAATAGGTTTTTAGTGGGAGCGCCATTAGAAGAGATAATATATTTGTATCACCATAAGAAATGATAATAATATAGTCGAATTGTCTTAAGATGAGATAACTAGGCTTTTAGTTGGATCACCATTAGAAGAGATAATAAGTTATTCAAATTGCCTTAAGATGAGAGTAATAGGCTTTTAGTGGAATCACTAGTAGAAGATATACTAATATAGTCAGTTAAACATAATAAGAGATAATAATATGGTCATATTATCTTAGATGAGATTATTAATAGGCTAACAGTGTCATTGCCATAAGAAGAGATAACAATAAATTCAAATCTACATAAAAAGGGGTAATAATATAGTCGGGTCACCATAATAATATATAATAACTTAGTAGACCTAACGTCAGATCGCTAAACTATTTGTATTGTCTTAAAGAAAATTATTTTCATGTTCCGCGTCTTACTCCCCAACAGGGCTGTCCATAAATTTGCTTTAAAGAGGTGAAAAGAATGAAACTAGAATTTTTAAAAAATGTGCCTACATTTGTGTGGGAGTGAGTTGAACATCCTATAGGAAAACCCACCATGAGTATATCAGCCGTGATTTGAACACCCAACCTCCCCATCGATGGTAATTCTAACTTTATGAGACTGACAATTTTGATCTCGTATCCACTGATTTAAGTTGCATTTAAAAAAATTTAAATGGTTTTACACAACGGTTATTTAACTGCTTAATCTAAGACTTGGAAAAGAAAAGTATATTTGAAAGGAAGCTCACCCGGATTAGCACAGAGAGAAGTTGAGAAAATCCCAGTGATGAATTAAATAAGGAAAACCACCTTTAGTACACCGACTGACATAAGAACTTCGACCTCCCCGTCACCGATATTCCAGTCACTTGTGAGCTTGACACCTGATACCATGTGTCACCCTCCAACCTTTGTTACGTAACTTTTCACATCAAAAGTGAATGTCGTTATTTCATAGAGAAGCTTTAGAGAAACTAAAAGAGGGACTCAGGTTTAATAATACCGTACTTAAAATACTTTTTAAATTCTGAAAATAAATTATTTCAAAGAAGTTCATGACAATTATTTTTTATTTATCCACACTAATATTATAAAGAGGAAAGATTTGTTTTTTTGTTTGTAATGGATAAACATAAAAACTACTGGACCGATTTTAAAAATTCTTTCACTAATATAAAGATACATTATCAGCGAGTAACATAGGATATATTTTATTTTGAAAATAATGCGAAGAGGGGGGGGGAGGTGAAGGAGGAAGGGTCTAGTGAATAATAAAATCCTTTTTTCTACATTACAATCAAAGTATATGAAATGTGTTACGTAAAACTGTGATGGAGCAGCCCTTCCCCCCATGTAACACCATGTAGACACTAAAGCCTCCCCTTCCTCCCTCTCAATAGCGTTGCGTGGTTTTATGAATGACCCCTTATCTGAGACAGCACTTCTTCTCGGGAATGATCGTGTTGGAAGGTATAGCCTCTAGGGCGATGGTGATAGGTGGTTGGGGGTTAGGGGAAAAGGGTTGGTCATTCGTGAGAAGGATGGGTGGAAAGGGAAAGAGGTACGTATCAGGAGTGGGGGTAAGGGGGAAAGCTTGGGGAAAGGGGTATATAGTAGGGGAGAAAGATAAATGACAAAGAAGACGAGTTGATAGTAGGTGGCTGAATAGAGGGGTTAGTTTCAGGGGAAAGGGTAAGGGGTGATAGGGGATAGAGATAAATAGCAGAGCATAGTAGATAGTAGGTGAGCAGAGTAGGGGGCAGAAGAGAAGGGTAAGTTGCAGGAGATAGGGTAAGGGGTAATATTAGGGGGAAAGGGGTATGTAATATGCGAGAGAGATAAGTAACAGAGAAGTAGGGTAGATAGTAGGTGGTAATTAGTAGGTGGCAGAAGAGATGAGTAATTTTCAGGAGAAATGGTAAAGGGGTGATAGCAAGGGAAAAGGGGTATGGAATAGGCGAGAGAGATAAGTGACAGAGAAGAAGAGTAGGTAGTAGGTGAGAAGAGTATATGGCAGAAGAAAGGGGTAATTTACGTACGAGAAAGGTAGAAAAAGTGGGAAATGTTTAGGTTTCAGGGGTAGAGGGGGAGATGGAAGAAGAGATGGGTAATTTGCAGGGGAGAATAGTAGTTGACAGGGTATAGGGGTATTGGGCAGGAGGGAGGGTAGGTGGTTAGGGATAAAAGTATAGTGGATGGGAGAAGGTTGGGTGGCAGCGTAGAAGGGTAGAAGGCAGGTGATAGGTAGTGGCAGAGGAGAAATTTAGGTGGCAGGGAGTAGGGGTGGAAGGGGAGTGGAGTACCAACTATTCCGCCCGTCTCTAATTGGCGATGAACGAAAACGTAGCCAGGGATCCGTACCACTTCGCTACAAAGTCGTCGTTATCTTCCGACGAGAAAATGTTCATTAAAAAAAATAACGGTTCGTTTGTTTTTTGGTTAACAAGACCGGTTGTTTCTTTCTCTCTCATATTATTTTTTATGGAAATGTAATCAAGGTTTATTCACCGCATCCCGTGGACTGAAAACTTTTATTCCCTTAACCATTACCAGGATTACCACATGCTAGTGGTAAGTGGAAATGGAAAAGAAGGGAGGGTGGTAGCTAGTCCTTGTTCGTTGCGAGGTTATGGCGGAAGAAGATTAAATCACCAAATTAATCCAGCCTCGAGACTTTAATCGTGGTTTGAGGGTAAGTTAGCTCGGCTAAATGGTTGGAAGATTTCGGATCCATCCAAGTCAGTGTTATTTAATTCATATAAATAGTGTCAATGTTGGTTATTTTAAATGATTGTGTTTTAGGTTGAATTAATTCGTGGGCCAGTATATAACCCGAATGAGTAGCAAGACGCGGTGCTAAAATAAAAATAAAAATGTGAGTCGTGTTTTTAGAATAAGTTATATTGTGATTGGAAATTAAACGATACAATTAAATCAAAACCATTCAATTCTCTAATTTTGGGCTTGGAACTTCCGGTGATCTTGAAATATACACAGTATCTTCATCCTACCTTCATGAAATCCAAATAAGTGCTTGCTTTCTTTGTGTCTTAATATCCAGCCGTGCTATCCGCAAGGAGGAGGAAGGTAACATTTGAAGGTAATGTAACCTATAGACATTTCCCTGATGATTTGGGAACTATTTAAGGAAAGCCACACTCAGTAGAACCAACTGGGATTTGAACCTTTACACTCTCCGTTACTGGAAAATAACCCAAGACGAGACTGACGCCTTTGTCACCGTTCTTTCAGTTGGGTTGAGATTCACCGCAACCTTAAAATGAAGAGAGAGGCAAAGATTTTTCGACACTCAATGCACCTTGCATTACGGTTAATCTTCTAAAAGAACTTTCTTCATGTTTTTTTAGTGGCCTACGGAGGCTTCAGAGAGCCGTCCGTCCCAGGAATGGTAATGTTCAAGGCAGGGGGAGGGTGCCTTTATCAGGCCCACTCGCCCTTACTTTGGGTCGATGCAGAACTATTGGATGTAATAAAATGGGTTTTATATTCGCAGAACACGTTTTACGATCATTTTTTTTCTTATCTGTGGCGTCACGATCAGATTTTTAACTGAATGTCAAACTACTCTTCTTTTATCCGCTTGATCACTTGTCTCTTAAAATGTTCTATAGAAATATAAGTGGCTTATAAAGATAATAAGATTTAGAGTTGACCTGCTTTTAAGGTGATACATAAGAGTACTACAATTCTTATATAAGTCCGCAAATAGTGTATGTGTTAGTTTGGAGTATTAAGAGTTGTTGATAGAGATTTATTTAGTTTGTAAGTCTATATACCTGTGTTTAAGGTTCGTCTTGTTACATATATATTAGAACTCCTGGTGCTAGTGCTGGATGTTTGTGTTACTGTCCTAGGTTAATCTAGTTGGTATACTCCTGTGTTTATCAATTGAAATTGAAGCGCTTGATAGTAAAAATGAACATTGATAGCTTAAACAATCTTTCATACAAATCTACTAGGGACTATTGTATTGGTAGCAGCTGCATCGACACACCTGTAAGTAAAGCTTTGCTCTGTTCCCACATACATTAAGGGCCAGGTTCAAAATCCATCAACAAAAGGAAATAATGTCGTTACTCAACCAGTTCTAATTTACATTACTGAACACTTTCATCTAGCCAGTTACTGGTTTTGGAAGAAAACAAGAAATTCCCTTATTAAAATGCTATCACACCTTGCAACAGTTTTACAGGTGTCGTGAAATAAAAGTGTCGGCCCATGATTGAGCGGAAAAGATAAGACAAAGAAGGGGTAGCGTTTTAGTACTTTGCCATTACAGCCATGACATTTTATTGTTTGTTTTTTTAAGTGAAAATACCTGTTTTCTCTGGTGCGCTGACAAAGTTGGTTCAAGAACTATGAATTATGATTTTATTTTTGTGTCAAAACCAGCATAACGCCCTTCTTTAGGGTTTTTCACTTGACATCCTGAAATACCGCGTTATTTGGAAGTGGTTTGTGATTACACAATATGATTCATGCCAAAATGGAAGCTGCATTTTCCTTTATTATTAATAATTTCTATAATTTAAAAAATGTTCATGATAATGTGAAATAGGCTCATTTTTAAGGATGCTTCACGCAAAATGTCTTAGTTCTGAAATAAAAGTAACTAGTTTCTCAAGCAAATAAAGCTAATTTGAATAGGATCTCAACATAACATTTTAAGATAATTGATGAGAGTTTTAATGGTTTCAAAGCTTCAGAACTGTCATTCACATAAGAAATACACTAATGTGAGGATATTTACCTTCACGAAGACCACACACTTGAGATAGTAATTCCAACAGAAGATCTTCATTTAATGTTTAATGTGATTAAAAGTTTAGGCTCTTTTCTTTGTAATCTTTGAATTTATCAAATCTTAAGGGATATTAAAGAAATAAGAATTTGAAAATAAAATATATTATTGGTGGTTCAAAAAATAGTTAAAATAATTTTTTAAATCTGAATATTTTTAAAGCTTTTATAATACTTTCTTTAGTTTAGTACAATATATTAATCATTTACAGGGCAGGCCTATCAACAACCTGGCCCCATACTATTAATTTATCACATATCAGAATGTGAAAAAAAGTACATATTATTTAATTACGATTTATATATCAAATAAAGATTCAACGAAACCAAAACCAATATTAAAATAAAATCATTCCAATTTGAGGACGTTAATCTCTTGTGCTTATCGTGTTACCTAGAATTTGGATTTAGACTCTAGATTTCAAAATAGTAGATACAATGAAGATTACGATTCAATAAAAAGTGGATTCGTCATACTTTTATTATAAATTAATTTGTTATTTGAAGTTGACCTTAAAATCTCGCTACCAAATTAATGGATAGTGTGATGAAAATTTCCGGCATATGTTCCGCGGAGCGTGTTAAACGTCACAGGGGCTTCGGACATGCCAGAGCTTTCCACGCCCTTTCCAAATGAATTCGTTTCATTTCGATGTCTCACACGCAACGTTCTAAATTAAATGCTAACCAAGCGACGTATCGAGCACATATTAAAGAGAAGGTTTTGTTCTAGAACCTGCGTAGCTGCATCAGTGGTCACGTTGTTTAAGGCATCACGCTCGCAATATAATTAATTGATAGTTCAGGACTGACTGCTGTACTAAAGGCAGTTTTTTTTACTAAATGGTTTTGACATTCTCCCTCCATGACAAATACAAGTTCACTTCCTCTAATTTATCCATTCCTCCATTTACTTTACATCCATTATTGTTTCCCGCTTATGGCGTGAGTCGATATTTTATTCAAGCTATATATTTTCCCCTACCTGCTGGTTATGCTTGTCGTAGCTTCATATGCCTTATAATAAACACTAAGACAGGCACAACAATCAGTCACCATCCATCAACTCATCATCACATTTCACCAATGATAACATTTTCATCCACGCCGCCAGGAATTGAACCCAGGACCATCAACTGAGTAGACAGACATGCTACCGACTGAGCCATGGTGTCCTATCCCTATCTCCCCCTTAACCAATTAGCGTGAATTTGCGGACAACCTGTATTGTTGAATGTCTATATAAAAGAACACACCAGCATTATTAACAAAAGTATATGTATTTTATTAAAATTAAAAAACTAGGTTCTATATCTCACCACTAGAAAGCACTAGTATGATGGTGTTGCTAAAGGATAGATGGGTGGCCATTATATATAGGCCTACTATTCAGTGTTCTCTTCAAGGTAGCCTTTTGTTAGGAGGGGAAAGAAAGGGAAAAGAGAAATTAAGTGAACGAGAGAGAAACATTTACTAGGGTTGGAGAAAACACTAGCGATCCAGGGGGCGATAGGAGTATATTTGTTATTAATTAAATAATACATTTATCAGTTTAGTTCGCTGGCCCGGTGGTATTTTGATATAATAATAGTTTAATTAGGTTTTAAGTTTTTAAGAAAAAATTAAATAGTATAATAACCATTCATAAATAAATAATATTTAAATATTTTATCTAATATTAAGAAAATATTTTTAAAAAATTGACTAAAAACATCACTTTTATAGTTTTACGACATTTGGGGTTACTTCGTCGGCGAATAACTTTAATATTTAACTAAAAGCTTACGAAAATATTAAGAGAAAAGGAAGAAGAGGTGATATTTTTTTGCCCACATTAATCAAGGAGTGAAATGGAAAAGGGAGTTGAGGGTTACTAATTAGTTTTGATGTACTTAACTATTTTTTATTAATCATCTTTTTAACCCTTGATATATTGGCACACTTCTCTTTCATTATTTTGCGTCACGCAGGAGGCGTTGTTTATATTATACAGAATACAACTGGTGCGAAATTTTTAAATCTTTCTTAGGGTGCATGGAACCCCTACGCCGTCCCTGTATATAGTACGCGACCTCGTTACACCCTACCTCTTTCAGGTTCATTATAATGTTATCCTCCCATCTGTGCGGCTCTTAACATTGGGTTTGACAGTCAATATCTTGAAAAAAGCTCTAGATTCTCCCATTCACACTGCATGTCCTGCCCACCAAAATCTACGAGATGTGATTATCCTAGCAATATATTGTGATGAGTACAGGGTATGTAACTCATCATTATATAACCTCCCCGTCTCAGTATCTTAATCTCTGTTTTTGGACCAAAAATCTTCTTAATCACCTTATTATCTAACACCATAAAATTCTTGATGTCATGTAAGGTAAGATATCACGTTTCACACCCCTAGAGAACAACCGGTAAAACTATAGTTTTACATTCCTATATAGGTATATATATATAAATTTCCGTCTGGGTGGAGATCAAGACGCGATAACCTCCCTCCCCCTGAGTCTTCAACACCGCCCCACCCCCCTCTCGGGCACACACTTCAAATAACCCAAGTTAGGGACATGAAACTCGGGCAAGGCAAGTTAATGTGATATGTTGAGAAGCGCTCTCATCGATCAAGAGAGAGAGTAATACTTTGTGACAGCCTTGGGAGGGAACTGGTGGTTTGAGTGTGTGTGTGTGTGTGTGTGTGTGTGTGAGAGAGAGAGAGAGAGAACTTGGTGACAAAAAGTGATACGAAAGAGAAAGAGGAACACCAGAAAGATAGGTTCGTAACTCATCCATCACCCTGTTATTTGGCGGTTGAACTGGAGAATTTTAAGGTAACTCGAAAAAAAAAAAGTATTTGCCTGGTGGAAAGACGAGGGACTGAACCCTCACCTCATTCCCATTTACAGCGTCAAACTTCTTTACACCATCAGTGTGTTTGTATCAAACATCTCACGAAGCTTTTTTCGAAAGAAAGTTGTTTGCATGAGAATAAAAAACATATTATTGTGCTGACTTTCATTATTATTATATATTTTTTAAAATGATGATTGTTGTTTGGGTTTAAAATACGTGTCGTCACTAACTCAGTCCCTATCGCCATAAAAAAAACTAGAAACTATGTGTTACCCGTTTTGCTATCCATCCATATTATCTGAGTTTTTGTGCACTACTTGTGTAGATCTGAGGAAGACAGAACTTAGAGTGAAGTGAACCCATCACATGCTTGAGGAAACCATTTAGGAAATACCACGTTCAATACAACTGACTGGGATTCGAACACCGAGTTACCTTTTGCCCAGCGATTACGCGATTAACGCCTCAAGCCATGCAACCACTGATGCTGGTTTAAAAGTATTCAAAGACCATAAAAAAAAAGGCAGGAAATCTCAGGACGGGACAAACAAACACTGAGTGAACACTGGGGTGTAGAGTGAAACTACCACTTGATTGGGGTGGGGATATAGATAGCACGAGAAGAGGTAATTGTTTATGAAATTTTTACAGCAAAACATTTATTTGGCTAAAATAATTAAAAACTCACAACAATACAAACATGGGGCTTAATTTTCTCCACGTGGTAATTTTAACAGTTCTTGAATAAAGTGTCCTGGAATTTAATGACAACGTTTTCTCTTTATTTAAAAAGTTGATCATCTAATTCTGCTATTCTCATGAGAGATATTCAAGAGTTGTTGATATCACCATGTAAAGAAAATAAAACTTTATGTTTGTACTAAAGCTATATTTAATATATTTTGGCAAAAACTCTGGTATTTCCTCGCATTCCTTGCATCCCCCACCTTAAGGGCGCCGCCCGGTTGAAAGAGCATATCCTCACAATACCTTATATATTATTAGAGTGACCGTTCTGAAGTTTCATAATCACTAAAATAATCCTCAATTATCTTAGAATGTTCTGTGCGAGCTCTGTTAAAATGTGACTCTTTGTTATAAGAAAGCTCAGGGCCTTAGGGCAACTGAAGAGGGTGGGAGGGTGGATGTAATTCAATCCTCCTTTTCGCCTCAATGCCCATACGCTAGAAGATATTTTAGAGTTTTATAAAATTCATAATCTACAGCCTTGTTTATAATAACTTTAAATTACTTCAAGAGGGAGCTCATGTTTAAAAATTAAAAACGTATTCTGAATACATTTTTTCATAAGTTTGTTTTAAAATTACTAAACCTAAAATGTAAGGTTTATTTTAGAAAGATATGTTAGTACCTTTCAAATCCATTTGAGCGTGAGCCATATTTTTTAATAGGTACTTGCAAGGCAAAACATAAAGTACACATCCCTTTTTGCTTTTTTGTGTTGATTAAACTTCGATTCATGCAAAATGCAAGAACGCATTTTTACCTAACTGTATGTAGAGTTTCTAACATGCCGGAAATTAGATTTTTTCGAGATACGATTGACAAAATAAATTAAAATTTTGAAGGAATATCTTTACTACCCAATAGGGATAAAGCTCACTTGAATTATTTTTTTATGAAACGAATTTCCAACCTGAATAGAAACTACATTAATTTTCTTTGTGAACCGTTTGAAAAAAAATAAAAATCTTTAACTCTATTGATCATACAAAAAAAGTCAGATAGATTTGTTTTGTAATATCATCCATAGATTATGATAAAAATGAATATAGGCCTACAATATATGTATATTAGATAAGTTTAAATTACTGCTTATGACAACTAAATGACAGACCAGCTTCAGTGTCCGTATGGTATAAGGCGTTAGCCACGCAATATACTAGACTGTCAATGACAAGGAGATCTGGGTTCGAATGCTGGTCGAGTGTATTGAGAGTGGTTCTTCCTAAATGGCTTTCCACTATTCATCCAATAGAACGTGGGTACACCTCCTCTAAATTCAACCTTTCTAATCCCTAACAAATTAGCGTAATTAGTACATGTGCGTATAATCTGAACAGGTAATAAGATGCGCTAAAAAATTTAAGCAAAATGGGAAAATGAAGAGAAACGGTTTACTGGTATTATTATTATTACTAATAGTGTGCTCTGTTTTGATAATTTTTCTTAAAAAAGGATCTGCAGTCTGCACTTATGTCTCTTGTGATCTGTTAGTGCCTCAAATCTACAGCACTAACGATGAAAATCGATCACTTAACCAGCACTAACGTAGCCCAAACGATGGACGTTTCCGAAAAGGGTTATCTATATTATTTCTTATACCTGGTGGCCAAGAAGATAGCTCCCTAGCCACCCATAAACAATCGGGAATAAGTGCCTCAAATTTACAGCACTAACGATGAAAATCGAGCACTAACCAGCACTAACGTAGCACAAACGATGGACGTTTTAGAAAAGGGTTATCTCTTTTATTTCATATACCGGGTGGCCAAGAAGATATCTCCCTAGCCACCCATAAACAATCGCGAATAAGTGCCTTAAATTTACAGAACTAACGATGAAAATCGAGCACTAACCAGCACTAACGTAGCACAAACGATGGGCGTTTTCAAAAACCATGTGGCTAAAAGTCGGGTGCCAGGGTGACACACATGCTCTAGTGACCGAACCCGTTGACCATTTGGCTGGTTCCACCTCACCTCGTTAAATCTCGGGACCGGGTGGTACGTGCGTTTGCTTATCGTGGACGATAATGGAAAAGGGAGTGGGAATGAACAGGAACGTTGGTCCACGTCAATATTGACCCCCCCCCTTTCTTTCCCAAGAAGTCCGAAAAGAAGGGTTGGCTTACTTCAAGACCTTGAAACTGCCATGGAGGCTGCTGCTATCTTAAACGCCCGGTCATGGTCACTTGTTTAATTTAACTGGACTATCAAAGGAATAGGAGCTGTCAAGAGGTGTCAGATGAAGATGACATGAGTTCATTACTGACTGACTCACCACTACTGTGGGTATTTAGTGTTTCTGTCCTAGCTTAAGCTAGTTTGTAAGTCTATATCCAGATGTTTTTCTGTTCTATAACTATTCAGATATCACAATTTCTGGTTTTAATGTTTAAGTCAGGTGTTATTTTAGGTTTATGTCCCCATTTAAGTTTGTTCTGAACACAAATATTACAATTTCTGGTGTGGAGTTTATAATAAATCTTTAAATTCCTTTATGTAGAATAACTTTGAACATCTCTTTGTAAGTAGTCGCTAGCAATAATACCCTCGTGCTGCTATTTTGGAGGTATAACTGTTTTGTTTGGAACGCCATTAAATTTCGCCATATCAATCGTTAATATCAGCGACCACCAACACTAACCAAATAAAAAAAGATATAGCTTATATATTATCTTCTATTACTTCCGTTGTAGTTATAAGTACTTACATTTATGGGCTATAAATATAAACGCAAATAAATTAGAGTATTAGGCAAAATCAATTTTTATAAACTCATCTAATCAAACAGGTATTAATCGTATCTAGGATATTCTAGATATACCTTCAGAATGTTATACTACAAGTGCTCATAACTTACAGATTATTCTAGAAATACCTTCACAATGTCATACATACTACAGGTACTTATAACATCTCGTAACTGTCCTACTTTCACAAATTCACACTAAAAGTACTCATAGCATTCCAGGTTATTCTAGTAATAGGCCTACCTTCACAATGTTATACTGCAGTTACCAAGGATGTAGCCAATCAATAATTTCAGGGGGATTTGGTGAGAACATCCCCCAATTGCCGGAGGATAGGAAAATTATGAATATTAAACACCTCTAGAAGCTCTCTGAAGTGCTTTTTATGGTAACACAGCCCCCTAATTTGTACTTGTACCTTAATTTTGATATTGTTTGATTTACTGCTTTGTGCTTAGCGTACAGGTTATTATAATAATATCTTTACAGTTTCATAATGCTGATATTTATAATTTTTATTTTATTTTAGCAATACCTCCACAATAGAACACTGCGGGTACTTTAAGTCCTCACTATATTATAGTAATGCTTCCACAATCTCATAATTCTTTAATTTGAAGTATTTAATGTGTACTTTCTGAACCGATTGATTATATCAGCACACAATAATTTCTTTGACCGAGAAAGAACGCGATTACAGCACACAAGAATTTCTATGACCGAGAACGAACGGGATTACCAATTTTGCCAGTAAAAGTATTTTAACATACTTTCCAGGGATATTTTACATGCCACAATTGACATGGGACCAATATCTTTAGTTCCACTCTAAAGGAAGTTTGTGTTGCGGCTTTTTATCGCTCAAGAAAAATCCGTTGACCCTGGCTGGGTTTGAACACTAAAACATCGGTTCCTAAGTCGAGCATTTTTACCTAAGACCACTGAGGTTGACAAGATCGTATTGCAAATACTCATACTATATTGGTCATTCTAGTAATAGCCCCACAATGTCTGTCATATTGCGGGTACTTATAACTAGCTATACCTCCACAATATCTTATAAGTACTCATAGTCTCTAGGCTACTTTTAGTAATACCTCCACAATGTCATACTGCAAGCAGTGGCAGATTTAAAAAAATTCGCCCCCATGCACAATTATAATATGCGCCCCTTCCCCCCACATTCTTTTTCAAGGGTTTTAGGAGATTTCGGAGAAAAGAGATGTTGGGGGTGGGGGGGTGGGGTGGGAGGGGAGGGCTAGTATTCTAGAAACGATTTCTACGAAAGAAAAGCAGGCATGTACACGCCATAAACGTTATTATTAAAAATAAAATATTAAAATTAAAATAATCTTATCCAAAATGCGCCGCCCCCAGAAGCCGTCGCCCCTAGACCCGTGCCTAGTGGGCCTATAGTGTAAATCCGCTTCTGACTGCAAGTGCTCATGCTATAGAGAAGTGGTGATGCGTGACATCGCCATGCATTAGTTAAAAACAGAATTTGTTAGTAATTAACTAATTATACACTTTAACAAAAAATAACCTCCTTCCCACTTCTGTTTAAAACCATACAGGGAAGGATACTTAATCAGGTCAAATTAGAAATTATCTGTATAAGAAATATAACTCTATTTCTTTTTTAGAACACGTAGATCAATTGTTTGATAATTTACCCAATCAACATACAATTTTCTAACACAATGCTGCGCGCGTACATCTCAATACATTACATTGTGGAAAATGATTGCTCTACTCCAGCAGCACACCGAATAACTATAAGGATTAATTATTGTTACGATGAGAAAAACTAACTTGTGAACACTACTTGCAATTTAATTTAAATAATATTCATTTACTGCCACTAGACAGTGAAAAGTCCTAGCCAGAATATAATAATTGTTTCACATTTAAAGCAACATATTTTTAAATACAATAAACTTGCTGAAAACATTTTTCTTACTAAAAAATCACCAAAAAAGTTTATATTCTGTTGATTTGTTTGTTCTATTTCATGCATGAAAAGTATAATTTTTGTCAAGTCTCTAAATATTGGATTAGTAACATGGTGTCATCAATAAATGACCTTGTTTTGTTAGCTGACATTATAAAAAACCTTGTGAAGCCTGATGAGAGTTTATTTTTCACTAACAGCATGCAATAATCTCAGAAATTATATGCCTAGATTGTGAAATGTATGTATATTAAGACCAATTTTTATAGAAAGATCCCTTTAAAAATATCAAACCATTTTATTGCAGACAAAATTTATAGTATTTTACTATTCCATTAGTGTTGTTTTATAGATATTGATAATATCTATCAATACTGACAGTTGACAGTTATTTTGCGTATGAATACGTGAAAATAGATCTAGTAGTGTTTATAACTACTGCATATCACTCTTACCTCTAACAACAGATCCTTTCCCTTACTTCTTGCACCGTATTTTTCGTGGGTAGGACCTTATCACGAAGGACAGCTGTTATATAAGTTCAGCAATGTTTGACTACACCCTGCCACCACTACCTTTATCGCAATTAAATGGAAGACGATATTCACAAGTTTGAAGGTGCACATTAGGTGGAATGTTTAAACTGTAGTAATTATAACATCAACTAGATGTGGAGGAATAAAATCTATTTAAAATATAGCATAATATATTAGCTTACAACTGCTAAGTAATGCAGTGCATACATTGCATTTTTTGACTCCTCGTCAATAATTGGTATTGAGGTTCTTTAAGTAATAAGGATACCTCCACAATGTCATATCACGACTACTCATGCTCTTGAGGTGCTCTAGACTGCGCTGGCGCAGCCTAATAGCAAACAACTACACCCTGGTGAATACATTTAGAGAGAGACGGAAAATTTGTGTGGTCCGTTGTGATAACTTTACAGACCCTCATCCCCTTCCACACAAAATATCCCTCTTCATACTTTCCTCCCAACATTGTGTGAAACGAAAGGAAAATAATGGAGGAATGCTAAGGGGAGGTGTTTTCTACACTCCGCAAACATGGGCAACAAAACCTCCTTTTTTAATCCCTCACACAACCCCTTTACTTACTTAACGTTGCTAATTGATCGAGCAAAGGGAAGCGGCCACATTCTTTCATATTACGAACTTCTAGAGATGCTCGGAATAGTTAGTCCACTTAAAAATATCTTCAAAACAATTCATTATTAATTCTATAGTCAACTATACTTCTTAATTTATCAACTTTTATTTTATGAGTACTTAACGTGCACTTTATAAGAACACATACTTATACCAGCACATGATTACGAACTAGCTTAACCAAGGAGGCTAGAATGGTAGGCTACATCTAATAATCTTAAAACACACCCAGCTATAGCTTCTATATAATCTTTATTAAGTACACTCTATATCAGAATGAACCCTTATACACGTATCTTCAACATCACCACCCAGAATCAAACCACTAATCTTTTGGTAGTCATCACAACTATTAAATCATGAAAACGATCAGTCAATATTTAAAACTTCCTCCTTTTTATTAAAACAAATATTATTTCAGGTTATATTTATATTATTTCAATGTTATACAGTACAATACGTTATATCTACTACTAATACATGTGATGATGTAACAACTGTGTAAAGGTCCCTCGATTCCAGCCCTCTTTCGAGTATATTATTGGCTCTAAGACTTGGACATAAGTAAGTGGATTTTTTGTCTTCTGCACACGAGATATACCTTGAACGCTGGCCATCAGATGATCGAAGGCAAAATATAGAGGCTTTATGTGTCTAGCAATATTACTTGTTTGAATTAGGTAATAAAAAAAATATTTAGTATTTATATTCATTCAGTGAAATATGGAACTTTATATATACTAATTTTTGAATTAAAATAATTATTGTCCAAAATGTATTCAACACTTTGAAAAAATTCAGCTGGTGTGATCAATAATGGTTTAACCCGCGTTATACATGAACCATCGTTCGTTTATATTAGTCCAAAACCATCATACTGACAATGGTAGAATATGCCATCTTGCCCTTCATTATCTCTTACCATATAATATAGCCTCATGACTGAGTTACTACGCAACCAATGAGACATCATCTATCTTTGACACGTAACACTTCTTTCCCTTCATCAGATGTTTCCAACGATAGCCTCATGACTGAGCAATATAATCCTGAAACTTAGCACTTCTTGGCCCTCATCAGCTGTTTCCAATGCTAGACTCATGACTGAGCAATAATAATCCTGAAACGTAGCACTTCTTGGCCCTCATCAGCTGTTTTCAATGCTAGACTCATGACTGAGCAATATAATCCTGAAACGTAGCACCTCTTGGCCCTCATCAGCTGTTTCCAATGCTAGACTCATGACTGAGCAATATAATCCTGAAACTTAGCACTTCTTGGCCCTCATCAGCTGTTTCCAATGCTAGACTCATGACTGAGCAATATAATCCTGAAACTTAGCACTTATTGGCCCTCATCAGCTGTTTCCAATGCTAGCCTCATGAATGAGCAATATAATCCTGAAACGTAGCATTTCTTGCCCCTCATCGGCTGTTTCCAATGATTTCCTCACGAATAGCTACGATGAAAAATTTACCTTTGAAATGCATACATTTTTGCCCCTCATCTGTTTCCGGTGATGGTCTCACCTTTGAGCTACCTCACAATTATGACGATGAGCAATATAGGCTACTTCTACTTAAATTGATGGCCTAGAGATGTGGGATGTGGGATGTGGGGGACATTTGAGGGAAATGGTCATTGAAAGTTGAAACAATTACTTTATGACCATTTTACACCCACACATTCCCTTAGACATACATCCATGAGCTTGTTTACAACAATAATTTACTTTTGTTCTAGTCATGGATATAATATTATATATAAAAACTTTTATTTTTGTTTTATTTTGTCTTCATCATTTATGTTTCATGGCGTTAAGAACGAGTCTCACATACTGAATATATATTTAATCACAGTTTATTTTAGTTAATTTGTTCCTTCTTACATCCGCCTGTTGTACGGTACTACATGCCGAGTATATTTATACGTGATAGTA
Organism: Timema shepardi; assembly: GCA_902151425.1. Lineage (NCBI taxonomy): Eukaryota > Metazoa > Arthropoda > Insecta > Phasmatodea > Timematidae > Timema > Timema shepardi. Next base: position 136,537 of record CABFVX010000916.1, read on the forward strand.
TATTCTAACCCCACTCACCCCCTTTTTCACGTGAATTGCGTCTTAATCCAAATTTAGGAGTTATGTACCTGAATGAAGAGTGAGGAAACTACACGCGTAAAACACTCTCGATACACTTGACTAAAATATATTATATGAGCCTGACGTTGAATCCGTGGGCCCACCTATGACAGCTAATGTAAAAAAATAATATTGGTAGTAAGATTATTTAGTGTAAGTGCACTTTTTGAATACACTGAATATATCAGCACACGACTTAAAAACTAGACTAATTAAAACACATGACTTACAAATATAACTATTTAGAATTTGTTTATTTATTTATTTTATTTCTATTTATTTATTTAGTTCACGTCTTACTACCCGTTCGGGTTATACGCTTTAGTAATAATTACGCTAAAGGGTTATGAATTGGGAAGGTTGAATTTATAGGAAGTAAACCCGTATTTGCGTGGAGGGAAAGTGGAAAACCATTTAGGGAAAACCACCCCCAGTTCACCTGACCAAGATTGGAACTTAGATCGCCCCGCCCTCGGCAGTCTATCTCAACACGAAACTAGAGCATTAGCCAGCTACGCCACCGAGGCGGGTCATTTGTTGTTAAAACACACACAGCTCCCCAGAAACAAATTTATCATTTTGCCTGAGAATTTAACCGGGACTTGATATGTCTAGTCAGATGGGAGATGTCCCTTTAATATTTTCCAAAAAAGATCCTACCTATTTAAATGTAACGAATCTACTTGAGGTATCGCTAGTATTTAAGTTTCCCTTCTAATTTTATCTCTCATTAGGAAGTATCTACAAGAGAAATTATCAAATTAGTTACAATGAAGCTATAACAACGATTCCAGCTCTCGTCTCACTCTCACGTATCGACTACAGCGCTTGGTGGTTGATTGTGTCACTATAGGGTCTGCTCAAGACCAGATATGTTCATACTTTTATGCTAAAATAATAGCCTTTATGAATGTATCCCCCCTTATCTGAGATTTCACGAGTGGACATTTTTACCGGAAGATTAAAACGTCTCTAACCGTGTCCCTTAGCTCAGAACAAAGCTGCGCTACTTACTGAGCTAAGGTGTCGGCCTACGTACAATTCAAATTACTAGATAACATCTTTATGGTCAAAATGTTCCGTTCTTTATTTTTTTTCATCAATCTTCTCGGAAACAAATTTCAAGGAAATAATGATACCATGTGAAGCAATTATTTTAACAGTGTCTTTTTTATTTCCTTTCCTTCATTCTTTCTCCAGTTCGTGACTTTTAATAATTCCTACACGTTCCCTTTAAAGAAAAAAGTTAGTTATCAAGAAAATTCCATTATTTCAAACTGAGTTGCATGCTGCTAGGGCAGCATCGTTTCTGGCATTCCCCTTCCCACTCCCCCCCGCGCACGTGCGGGTGTACGCCTTTCATTTGTTCATCACGTTGTCTTTCTTCCTCTCCCTTCCCATAAGCCGTAGTTTCGTCCATCTCCCCTTTACCCCCCACAAACAGGCTTGACAATGCCAATTAGTCATTTCTGTTCAACGTGGACTATTTTGCAAATTACAGATTTGGGCATGGGAACCACCCCCCGCTTTTCCTCTTTCTATCCGTAATCCATCAGTAAAATCATTAATATAATGAAAAGTTTAAAAAAAATGCGATTAATTTATTTATCTTCTTTTTATTTTTTTGTCATTTCTACTTTCTCGTTTCTACGCTGTATGGATAAAGTATTATGAGGCCGATAATAAATATCTTTAGATTCTATCAAAAATACACTATTTATGTTTCCACAGAAGCCAGGCTGATTTTATGTTTGTCGATATACATGTATTTATGTATCTTTGTATCTTTGTATATTTGTATTACATCTATTTGTCTAAATGTAGACCTATATTTGAACATATATGTGTTGTTATGTATGTTTAATATGTGTATACACGTAGACCAATGTTTGTGCGTCTATGTATCTTTATTTCTATAGAATATATATATATAACTGACTGGGTCAATTAAAATGTATAATAATGTTGTATTCTGTGATTTAACTAGTTATTTCATAGAATAAGGAATCCCACTTTGTTAAAATTAAAAATTAAATTGTTTTCAATCCTGTAGCCATGGTGCATTCTGATACATTTCAGTCCAAGATGATATTAACTTTTTAAATTATAACATAGTACTGATTTCATAATTTAATGTTTGTAATGTGATCTGGTTAATGTAGTAATATGGTTATGTCTAGGTTTTAATGCCTTAATTAGCTTATATGATGAGCTGTGTCCATTTGTCACATGTAGTGTCTCATACACATTGTTCTCAACATTATTTGTCCATGAGTAGGTCTAGAGTCTCATACACATTGTTCTCCACATTATTTGTCCATGAGTAGGTCTAGAGTCTCATATACATTTTTCTCCACATTATTTGTCCATGAGTAGGTCTAGAGTCTCATACACATTGTTCTCCACATTATTTGTCCATGAGTAGGTCTAGAGTCTCATACACATTGCTCTCCACATTATTTGTCCATGAGTAGGTCTAGAGTCTCATACACATTGTTCTCCACATTATTTGTCCAGGAGTAGGTCTAGAGTCTCATACACATTGTTATCCACATTATTTGTCCATGAGTATGTCTAGAGTCTCATACACATTGTTCTCCACATTCTTTGTCCATGAGTAGGTCTAGAGTCTCATACACATTGTTCTTCACATTATATGTCCATGAGTAGGTCTAGAGTCTCATATACATTGTTCTCCACATTATTTGTCCAGGAGTAGGTCTAGAGTCTCATACACATTGTTCTCCACATTATTTGTCCAGGAGTAGGTCTAAAGTCTCATACACATTGTTCTCCAAATTATTTGTCCAGGCGTAGGTCTAAAGTCTCATACACATTGTTCTTCACATTATTTGTCCATGAGTAGGTCTAGAGTCTCATACACATTGTTCTTCACATTCTTTGTCCAGGAGTAGGTCTAGAGTCTCATACACATTGTTCTCCACATTATTTGTTCAGGAGTAGGTCTAAAGTCTCATACACATTGTTCTCCACATTATTTGTCCAGGCGTAGGTCTAGAGTCTCATACACATTGTTCTCCAGTGCAGGAGTAGGTCTAGAGTCTCATACACATTGTTCTCCACATTCTTTGTCCAGGAGTAGGTCTAGAGTCTCATACACATTGTTCACCACATTATTTGTCCATGAGTAGGTCTAAAGTCTCATACACATTGTTCTCCACATTATTTGTCCAGGAGTAGGTCTAGAGTCTCATACACATTGTTCTCAACATTATTTGTCCAGGAGTAGGTCTAGAGTCTCATACACATTGTTCTCCACATTCTTTGTCCAGGAGTAAGTCTAGAGTCTCATACACATTGTTCTCCACAATTATTTGTCCAGGAGTAGGTCTAGAGTCTCATACACATTGTTCTCCACATTATTTGTCCATGAGTAGGTCTAGAGTCTCATACACATTGTTCTCCACATTCTTTGTCCAGGAGTAAGTCTAGAGTCTCATACACATTGTTCTCCACATTATTTGTCTATGAGTCAGTCTAGAGTCTCATACGCATTGTTCTCCACATTATTTGTCCAGGAGTAGGTCTAGAGTTTCATACATATTGTTATCCACATTATTTGTCTATGAGTCAGTCTAGAGTCTCATACACATTGTTCTCCACATTATTTGTCTATGAGTCAGTCTAGAGTCTCATACGCATTGTTCTCTACATTATTTGTCTATGAGTCAGTCTAGTGACTCATAATCAATGCTCTACCCAGAAGGCTAACGCATTCCAGTTTCATTCAGTTGCTAACCGTCTGAGAACTTGCACTGTAGCTATTTAACGAATTATTTTTTCTTTAAATCACTATATAGCATGTTAGCAAAGATTTTAAACAGAAATTTCATAATATACATCTTTTCAAGTAGATTTCCCTACATCAAAATAATACACATATACATGCTGTCTCTCAGCAACATTGCAATACCCTGAGTGATTAAGCTACTCCTAAACAAATAATATAATTAAATTATAATATTAACATAACTGAATAGACAGACAGAGAGCCTTCCAATCAACAGAGCACAGCTCAAATCATGCTTTAAAAGGAAGAGCTGACATAGGCTATAAAAGGATTCTCAGAAGGAGAGTTGATAACATCCAAATGGATTTTCTCCGCCTTGACGGTGAGACCATCCATACCATCCTCAGCGATATCCGTAAAGCATCTAGCAACAAGTAACTATTAGTAGCATTACTTCTTTAGTCGTTGAGTGAATAATAAGTCCGAATATTTTGGGCCAAACATCCCCATTTTATGATAAAATTTGCGGAAGAAAGAGTCGCAAGAAGGGGGATATCTCTTCTCCCCTAACTTCTTTGCCTTTTAGTTGATAGAAGGAAGTAATTCCTTGACGTTCACATCTCGTGGGCCTAGCAGCTAGCTGACCGGTGGAGAGCTCAAATCGATCGCTTGCGCTAGATCTTCTCTCTCTCTCTCTTTCTCTCTCTCTCTCTCAGCCTACACCAAACTTGGAAGGTGTAAGCATAATTGAAACGGACTGTTGATCACACCATCGACTCGGGAGTAGTAGTAAGTTGTAACATGTAACCAAAACTGTAATTCACATCAGCAAAGAACACGGTACTTTGAAACATATGGTTGATGGTAATTTCTTGGAACGGGGAATAAATATATAGTCTCTTATTGTGATGGGCTAAAGTATTTTAACCCGTCACACTAAAATAGCGTTCTCCTAAAGGTGTAGATACGGAAATTGTTAAAAAAACAAACTCAAAAGTCTCATAAGGTTGGGTGTACAATTTGATTGTGAGAGTTTCCAGATGTAAACTTCAACACTAATCTGGAAATTAATTTGCGGCTGGTTTTTGGAAGTTATTTCCTGGAGAATACATCAATTTCTGCAGATAAGCTGTCCATCTCAACTCCATAAGCTTCCTCTATAGGACAACAAGCTTCTTTGAAATCTTCATGGTTGACAGAGTCACTTGTAAATGAAGCAGCCAATAACGTTTTCATCAGGCATAGCAATGCTAGTTGTTTTTAAACGTGACTTATGCTCCCAACAATGTTGTCTAGGAACGGATATTAGGCCATGTTTTGGTAGAAGCCACAAAGTGAACTAAAAGATGGATCAACATCTCATCCACCAACTTTTTATGGAACTTTAAGCCTTCATGGAATGACTGGCACTTCAAAACTATGATTTTCACAAAATATCATCGCCTCAAACAAAACCTTGTCAAACTAACTACTATTGCAAATATCTTTAAGAGTTCTTACAATCAGACTTGCGACATCAACAACTTTGTTAATTGACACATCATGATTTAGGATATATTTTGAAAAAAATGTTTGTCTTTTCAAACACATGTTTCATGAAATTTAGCCCAAACACAAATTCAAATTTGGTTATACACAGCATAGAGCCATGAGTTTCACCACCAGCCTATGGATCAATCGATTCACTTTCTTTCAGAATCTATGCTATTTCTGGGAAATGATGTTTCACAGCTTGCATACTTTAATATATACTTAATGCTTTGAGAGACAAGCTTAATCTTGATTCTGGCCTATTACTTTTAGTAATAACTAACTCCCTTATCATTTAGATAAGACTTATTTAAAACAATAAAGGTGCTGTATGGTACTGAAATCATTCCGGATGGAAACAATATTTTTTGATACAAAAACAAGAGCAAGATTTAGCGAATTCATATAACAATGGACATAAATAACATGTGAATTATTTTCCTTTAATGTTGCTGCCACACTTTTATATATAACTAGCATATTTTATGCCCCATCATAGAATTGGGCTATAATGATAGAGGGATCTAGGCCTACTTCGTTCATCTACGACAGTAGTAGATTATACAATAATTCGCCATCTGTAATATCCGTTCTGCAAAAACAAATAAATCTTTCTTAAATATTTAATTAATCGGTGACATATCTAAGCATGATAGTAAATTGTTCATGATTTGCTATATCTGGTGTTTCATTCACCAGAACCTATGCATTCTTGCTTCTTTAAAAAAATACTTTCAACTTTGCTGTTTTTTGTTTGATTGGCAATAATTTACAGCATCTCATTTTGTACACCATGATAAACACAATTACAATTATTTTCTCGCTCCAAATACACCTTCAAAAGAAAACTATCCGACGATCGCATTTTCAACAGTTCTTAAAAACTACCCCAATTAGTTAAGGACTGTTCTTTACTATGGCCTCTTTATGATATACATTGTCTAGCAAGAAATAGTTATTTTTCAAACAAGATCTTAAGGTATTCATGTTTTTTTAACTTCTTTTAAATGATTGTAAGAAATTATATCTGCTACACTACAGCGTAGTAAAGCACTAAGTTGAGAAGAGGTACGTTCATGTTCTTGAAAACGTTGAGTTACCTTATCCCAAAATTTAAAACCCATTCGTAATACATGTTTCAACATAACAACCACTACTACCAAATAAGCGACATGAAAAACAAAAGGCTTTATCATCAGATACACTATAGTCAAGCCATTTAAATTGTGGATACCATGCACTTCTAAATCTTTTTCCTTTTGTCTCTTGGAACTATGTCAGAGTGGACTGGAACGGGCCACATTTAAAATATTCAATAGCAGCATGTTTGTCACAAAATGGATCTCTACTATGAAGTTGAGGCTGAGACTGGTTAACATATGAATACTGTACACTTTCAGTAGGTTTGCTTACCTGGCTCTTACAAAAGAAACTAGTTGAACATTCACGTATATCAACACAGGTAAAATTACTGGTTACAGAAGTAATCTTTATTGTAGTGGCAGAAGTATGAGAGTCACTGTCTTCGTCTTTTGTGATATACTCTTTTTTTAAATAAAAAATTGAAATCACGTTTTTTTCTGCAACCCACATCATTTTCTCACACTCATGACACTGACACGTGAAACGACAGACATCAATAGAACTAATAAAACACCACTTTCACAAATACGCTAATAACATAACAACTAACTCTCAAAACTTTGCAGGAACGGCAAAACATTTTAAAATTCAAAATACACTATTCTAACGGCTATTACACCTAGATGTTACTGATTGTGGTGTGGATTCAAGGTCACTATTAGTGCGCAGTTGCTCAGTGTGCATCAGCCACTTTTAAACAGCCAATGATGACGTAAGCGCCCTATAAGAACGTCGTATAGTTGTTAGATACCTTAGCTGCAGACCTAAAGGTTTCGGGCTAGATTCCCGTCAATGGAACCAGAGGATTTTTCTGAAAAAAGGAGATTTTCCATGGTCACCAAGGTTTGGTTAATTAGGCTTAATCCAGGTTAAGATCTTCATTGGCTTTTCCCAGTCATATTCACTATAATCATCCCCTCATCTCACCGGGACATGGAAAGAGCCTCCATGAAAAGGAAGTACGACTAGTACATTCGGGCGTCCCCTGGGAAATGGAACATTTGTAGGCTACTGGCTAATCTTCACACAAACTGGGATACAAGTTATGTAGCCCGGACACACCATTACTATTATTATTATTATTATTATTATTATTATTATTATTATTAACCATTTAAGGACTTAAATAAGGGGGTTAAAAGTAGTTTTTTTCCGAAACTGCTTGAGCTAGAAACACTAAATTTAACATGAGGGTTCTTTACCTAAATTGAAACGATATGGGTTCAACTAATTTTCTAATGTTCACCTCCTGAGGGATGAAAACGATGGTGGTAACTTTATTGAACGGTTAACACGTGTACTTGAAACAGCTTAAGATAGAAACGTGAATTTGGGAAAAATACTATTCTTAAAACTCCTTATATCTCGTTATTACTATTATGAGTACATTTCAAACTATCCAAATACGCATTTCTTTTTAAACTGAGTGTGCTTTCTTGAAAGCTGCAAACACAAAAATGTAAATATGAGAGAGTTTTTGCAATATAATTTGAACCGTTTTATTTCATTATGACAACTTTTCATATTTGCTCCCTTCCTTTTATCTCCTCTTGACATTGTTCTCTCCAATAGAGTTGGGCTATATCATAGTAATTGAATCTTCCGCTAGAGAGTACGCCCATTGCAGAAATACATTATCTTGGTTTGCGAGCCGGAAAGTTCCTTCTTTTTGCTTATTTTTATATATACCTCTGGTATTTTATTTCCTTACTACGATGCGCGCATGACAGGAAATTTAGCAAAATTACTGGTTGCTTGATTGTTTTTAATGAAAGGAAAAGGAACATTATCCTTAAAACTTAGATGAGTTAAATAATGATACCCATTATTTTCCTTTTTAATTGATTACGTTTTGTATCCACTGGTGAATTTAGGACATAAATGTAGGGAAGTAGTCAATAACAATGAATTTATTCACTTATGAATGGCTATGCAATATGACATCCGACTAAATAAAACCTAGGTTGGATGTTTATTAATTGGAGTATTTAATGTGAACTCCCCAAAGGTATAGATTTATTCAACACACAACCTACAAATATTGAGGAATGTTTGCCTATTTATTATAAGCCCAAGAAGAGTTTTAATCATAGACGTGAAGAGAAAGGCTATCACATATTTAAATGGAACTAATATACTCGAGAAATTCCCAGTTTGAAAAGTTTCTACTAAAATTTAATTTCTCCTAAGGACATTAACACCATAAACATTGTTAAATACTTTTTATTTAATTGACCATAAGTCATCCTGTGCCCACGGTCATTCTTCACCCATGTTTTAAGGCAGAGTCTGTGATGGAAGTGTGGAAATAGTCAGATACATATGAGATCAATCAGGATCGTGAGCTATCAGATAACGTAGTCACCTTCGACTCTGGAGACCATTATTTTGGCAATATTATTCTTACAACTGTACGAATGATGATGATATTTGGATGCGGCTATAACCTTACCTAACAAATATAGTAGCTTGACTATTTAATCCATTATCAAATCAGTTTCATTGAAGCAATAACAGCGATTCCTGTTCTTTTCACATACTCCCGTATCAACTACAGTGATTGTTGGTTGAACGTGACACTAACGTTGGGTCTGCTGAAGACCACATATTTTAATATGTACTTCATTATTAGAATAAAAGTGTTAAGGATATATTACCTTTCCCTAGGATTCATTCACCTACAATTTTTACTGAATAATCTGCCAGAAAACATAAATATATCGACTCCTATTCCTACAGCGTATAGTTTGGGCTAAGCATGCTCAAGCTTGAATCATCACTATATTAGACCTTGGGGGTGGAATAAATGTTATTCAAACTTTTTCAATGAGTATAAACTAAATAAAGATTCATTTTCACAATATATATATATATATATATATA